>CM069863.1:137067022-137552022 GCA_036172795.1 Pelodytes ibericus | reverse complement strand
CGTACATTGACAGTTAGTGAGTGAATTAATATGCTCCGCAAAAAAAAAATAGGTTTCTAAAAAGCTCCACGACCTTCAGGGGACCGGACCGGCCGGCGACGCCCAACCAGAGTTCCACGGCGACGGCAGCTTTATCCCGCTCACTGGGCCCGGTTCCCCCCTGGACACGCATGCGCAAGATGGAGCAGTTTAACAAGCCAGAAAGTGAACACACAGCCCAAAACATGCCCAAGGGGTGCACAGACAGTTGGTACATGAATTGACACCTAAAAAAAAAAGTTTTTTTTTAAAAGCTCCATGATCCTCAGGGGACCAGCCCGGCCGGCGACACCCAGCCAGAGTTCCACGGCGACGGCAGCTTCATCCTGCTCACCGGGCCCGGTTCCCCACGGGACAAGTAAAATATCAGATAACCTCTAAAACAGCCACCAATCGGGATAGAGGTGGCCTAGAAGTGACCAATCAGAATAGCGCCTATGGGGGCGGAGCTGGCTGCGTGGAAGCCACTATAAATGCGGCTGCAGGGTGGAGCAGAGGAGCTGTTTGAACGGGGGTGGAGCAGAGGAGCTGTGTGAACGGGGCTGGAGCAGAGGAGCTGGAGCTGTTTGAACGACCCTGGAGCAGAGGAGCTGGAGCTGTTTGAACGGGGCTGGAGCAGAGGAGCAACTGCATACAATGATGGAGTGGTTCTGTCAGGTTCTTCCCCGCAGCAGCTCCCCTGAGTACAACCTCTCTCCCAGCCGAGATCCGTCACACGCGCTTGCCAGCGCGTCCACGTCATCACGTGATCTGTCTCCATGATATGAGAAGTGGCTTGGTGATTATGTGAGGAGAGTTATACTGGATGAAGACCAAAAATGCAGGATGGTACAATACAGATATTTTTATTGACAGGGGTTAAATGCAGGAACTTGCAACAGTTGTAATCCTCACTGACAGGGGTTAAATGCAGGAACTTGCAGCAGTTGTAATCCACACTGACAGGGGTTAAATGCAGGAACTTGCAGCAGTTGTAATCCACACTGACAGGGGTTAAATGCAGGAACTTGCAGCAGTTGTAATCCACACTGACAATAAGCAAAACGATAACAGTCCAAGATCAGGGGCAATAGAGAGGTAGCAAAAACGAGAGACAAGCCGGGGTCAGGTTACCAGAGAATCAGAATGACGAGAAACAGTCCAGGTATCAAAGGGCACAGGCAGGCAGAAGGGTAGTCAGGAAATCCAGGTTCAGTAACAATCAAATATGAGGAAACGCTAGGCTATCGAATACACGAGAATCACCAAGCACTGTTTGCTTAGTGATTCTGGCTTTTAAATCTTCCGCGCCTCGCGGGTATGCGACGTGCGTGACGTCATCGGGCGCGCGCCTCCATGGAGACAGATCACGTGATGATGTGGACGCGCTGGCAAGCGCGTGTGACGGATCTCGGCTGGGAGAGAGGTTGTACTCAGGGGAGCTGCTGCGGGGAAGAACCTGACAGGTTCAGACAAAGAGGGAACCACAAGAGAGATCTTAAAGTGGCATCAAGAAATCAAAACTTGAAGTACATGTTAGTTAAGATAAAATGTTAGTGCATCTATAGATCTGGTGCGCCATGCTTTTGCTTATGCTGGTATAATCAGTGCCTCAGTGCTGTATTTTAGTCCAGTCACTGGTATGATCTCCCAATGTCAGCAACCTCAATAATCTGTCTGTGGTACAGGTTTTCAATTGGCTTGCCATGGCATTTTCTTCACTTGATCTTCTTTCCATGTCTGCTGCTGCTTCAGGCATATATTCTCTCAATTTGATAATTTTAGTTGTTGAAGAGGTGGGGAAGGAAATCACACCATTGAGGACCAGAATTTCACAGAACGAGAACACACACGCTCTAACAATTAAACTCAAAATCAAACTAATGACACCATGCTCAAGTTGGCTTAAGATTTGAGACATACAACATGGATTGATGAACATGGATTATACACAACACATAGTATAATTATGGCAACTGGTGAAGCTCCTCCTTCGGGAAATCAGCACCAACAACCTAAACCAACCTGATTTAAAAACAGTGGATACAGCTTCAGTTGAAACAGCACCAGAAACACTAGGAGAGACACCACGACAGCCATCGACTAGTAAGGTAGGTTTCACTAGTCAAAGAGGCAGGGCACCAAGTAATAAATAGCACCGATATTTAATTAATCGACTCATGAACAGACAGCAACTGAACAAACTGTATTGAGAAGAGGTCTATCCCCTCCACAGGACCCAAAGCTCTCTCTTGGACAGTAGAACAGTAAAAATTTGCCAGAACGTTATGTTTGAAGGATTTTTTTTCCAGATCATCAAAATACTCCAAGCAAATCTATGCTTCGGGGTAGTCGTACCTTTCATCCACCAACGACACACCCGTCTCGGAGACACTTCACTAAGAACATCAGAGAACAAACAGAAGCAATACTATGTACACCAGAGGCCAAAAACTATGCTCAAGTTACATTTATCTAAAAGTGAGAGAGCAGTGATTTCTTCACTACAAGTGGACAACTCGATTGTAATACACCAAGCGTGTAAGGGAGGACTGTATTGTGCTCCTTGTTTAAACATCCTAATTCAATTGAGTGACACTACGATTTATGAAAAGTTGGAATGCGATCCCATGCAGAAATTTTCTGACATAATTTCTACAGGAGTCCTATTTTAACACAATTCTGAAAATTCGTAAACATGCCCTGGGTCTTCCACGATAGAGTCTGCCAAGGGTAGACTTCTTGAGCCATTGGGACAATGGCTGGATTCAGTATTGAAAGCCCCAGTTACAGGGTTACCATTGTGTCTATGTGACACCCCTCATTTGATCCCTATAATAGAAGCCCTAACTCCTTGTCATGATAAAGTGATTTAGGTGTTGTTTGATGTCAAAAGTTTATATATTGTTATCCCTCATGACTTGGGTATCAAAGCAGTTAAACACGTTTTAAGAAAACATGACTTAGGAAAGGATATCTCAGTTGAGTTTGTTGCAGAACTTTTGGGTTTAACTGTAAAGCTGAACTACTTTAATTTTAAATGTTAATGATGATTTTGTGGGCAGGTTCTGTGAAAGAGTTATAATAGATGGTGCAGCATTTTAATTCTTTGCTCAGGATTGCCTCTACCCCATTGTGTTAGCTTTTATAACCTGATAAGAGTAACACCATGCTCATCAATTAACAAGTAAAAAACAGTTATTCTCAGTGAGATTAATGTTTTGCTACACAACTGAGTGCAAAAAGGTACTCGAATTGAGCCACTAGAAGTGAAAATTTGATCTCTGGGAGAAAGCAGGTTTTTATTTTTTTATTTATTTAGAAAGTGTTTTACCAGGAAGAATACATTGAGATTTCTCTTGTTTTCAAGTATGTCCTGGGGACCCAGTCCAGAATGGAGTTACACAGAGTTACACATTTAACAGTAGATTCAAAAATAAATACATACATATATTAAACAAGTTGCAAGGATAACATACAGGGTAAATCATTATTGATACAAAAAAGGAACAACATGTACAGTATACGAAAGAGTTTGTAAACTAATAACAGGTACAATCTGTTTTGAGTATTTGGGAGATACTTATTTTCAGGGATCTTAGAGTAGATGATGATTTAGCAGAAACGGGAACGCTATTCCACATATGAGGAGCTCTGAAAAAGAACGCACCTCTACCTGCTTCATTTTTGAAGTGGGGAATCACTAGTGAAGGGTTGGTGCAGGATCTGAGATTATGGGATGTGCAGGGAGTAAGAGCGAGCATGCTGCTCAGGTAGGGGGGGAGCGTTCCAGAGAAGTGGTTATGCACTAAGCAAGCTAGGTGGAGAGTACGCCTGGAGGCCAGCATCAGCCAATTTAACTCTTTTAACATTTTACAGTGATGCGTGTTATAATCACACTGTAGTGCAAAACGACACAATGTATTGTACATAGTGTCGAGTTTACCGAGATGGGTCTGCGGGGCAGAATCATCCACAACATCTCCATAATCTAAGATCGGCATCAACATGTGCTGCACAATACGTTTCCTTACCGTGGAATCTAGGTTAGATTTGTTTCTATACAGAAAGCCGATCCTAGGATATAGCTTTGACACAAGCTTTTCAATATGGAGACGAAAAGATAGGTTTGGATCTAGCCACATGCCAAGATACTTATATGAGTTTACCTGGGTCAGGTTATAACTGGTTTTGGTCTTGATGGTTAATTGAGGATTTTTTAATTTAAGTAGTTTGGCATTTGTCCCAAACAACATGGACACAGTTTTTTCAGCATTGAGGAATAATTTGTTGTTAGCTATCCAATTTTCAACTTTAGAAAACTGATCCTGTAGCACGGACTCCACTTGCGATAGTTGAGGACCGCAAGTATATATGACCGTATCATCAGCATACATATGCACATGAGCCAGGTCACACACCGAGGGTAGATCATTTATAAATAGCGAGAATAGCAGAGGCCCAAGAACGGATCCTTGAGGCACTCCACACTTGATTGGCAACGGGAGGGAGGCAGTATCAGCCATGGACACATATTGAGTTCTATCAGACAAGTATGAGCGAAACCAGCAGAGCGACCTCTCATTTACACCCGAACAACTTAGTGTCAGGATCTTCCCCGCAGCAACTCTCCTGAGTACACCCCCTTGTATTGCAGCCAGGATCCATCTCACGCGCTTGCTAGCGCGTTCACACCGCTAGTCTATCCTTCTACACAGAGGCGCGCGCGTGATGACATCACGCCCGTCGCATACCCGCGAGGCGCGGGAGGATTTAAAAGGCAGAATCACCAGACAAGCAGTGCTTGGTGATTCTCGTGTTTTCTGAAGCCTAGCGTTTATTATTCCTGATTATCGTTGCTGACCCTTGGATTTTCCTGACTACTCTCTGTCTGCCTGTGCCCCTGATTCTGGACTGTCTACCGTTTTGCTCATTCTCTGGTTCTGACCCTGGCTTGTTTATCGTTACGCTGTCTCTCTATTGCCCCTGATCTCGGACTGTTTATCGTGCTGAAGATTATCTGTTTTCCTTTAACCATCGCTATCCTCGTTATTCTCCAAATCACCCCTGCAGTGTGGATTACAAGTGTGCATCTTCCTCCAGGCAACCTTGCCACTGTGGATTACGAGTGGTATAGTTATTTATTACGTTTATACCTGTATATATATTGTTGCCCTGCATATTGGTCTCTATCCAGTTCCATATCATCACACTTAGCTTGTTTAGCAGCAGCTCATGATCAACCGTGTCAAAGGCCTTTGCAAAGTCTAGGAAAACTGCACCTGTGAGTTCACCCCTCTCCATACCACTCTGAATGTCATTGCTCACCTTTAAGAGGGCAGTTATCGTGGAGTGATTTGACCTAAACCCAGATTGAAGCGAGGTTAGATAGTTGGAGCGTTGATAATACTCGCAAAGTTGATCATGGGCACATTTTAGAAAGTATGGGTAGCAGTGAAATAGGCCTGTAGTTTTACACTAAGTTTACATCCCCATTTTTGTGAATGGGGATAACTCTGGCTTTTTTCCAGGCTTTGGGGACATAACCGGAGGACAGGGACGCATTGATTAAGCAAGCAATGGGTCGCGCAGTAACAGGCGCTCCCAGCCTCAGCAGCATTGACGGAAGTAGATCCGGCCCACACTGTAATTTCATTTTTTGATTAAGGAGATGCGCTGCTATTTCACTATCTGATATAGAAGTTAATTCAAATTCAGCAATGTGTTTGGCCAGGGGTGATATCGGTAGTGAATCGTCTGCCATAGAAAAAGTGGCATGATCTTCATTGTGGTGTTTTGCTATAAGAGCTGTGGCGCATCCTACAAAGTAGTTATTGAATTCATTTGCTATTGCCACTGGAGATTTTAGAACTTCATTATGTGTCTTAATTGTGGTAGGTTCTGAGGAGGGTCATACATGTTTTTTATGACGCTCCAAAATTTGGTCGGGTTGGCTAGATTTCTATTCAGCCGTTCAGAGAAATAAGTTGTCTTGGCAAGTTTGGTTTGAGTCTTGCATCTATTGCGGACGTGCCGATAAGCGTTGTGATCTTGGTCAGAGCCAGTTTGTTTAAATTTTGACCATAAAGCATCCCTGAAATGGAATAAGTCCAAGATGTCAGCTTAGACCCAGGGAAGATGGGCACCCCTAACTCTCACTCTACGCAGGGGGGCATGTTTATCACAGACCTGCATGAACTCAGATTGAAACTATTCAATTGCAGAGTCCAGATCGAGTATCAAGCTTAGCCTGCTCCACAGACAATTGCTCAAGTCATTGAGAAAAGACTGGAGATTAAACTTCTTAAAACATCTTGCAACAATTACTCTAGGGGTCGATTTGATGGGTCTTACTTTCCGTACACAATACACTAAGCAATGATCACTGAACACATTGGGTTTGATGCCGGACTGCTGGATTCTTTGGGGACAAGAGGAAAGGACCCAATCCAGCAGCGGATGGTTAGAGCTGTTGGGATTCATCCGAGTAGGAGAAGAAATAAGCTGTGTAAGGTTCATGGATTTGAACAGTGAGCATGTTTTAACATTTTTGTGGTCTAACAAGTCTAAATTGAAATCTCCAAGTAGGAGCAGCTCACTTTTCTTCTTTTGGGCACTAATATCACCCAGTAGTTTCTTGATGTCAGTAAGTGACTGAGCAGGGGAATTTGGTGGGTGATAGATCCCTACAAGTACTAATGGTTTTGAGAATAGGTGTAATATTCTTCCGGCTATAACTTCAAAAGTAGAGGGGGTACTTGATAAAGAAAGGTTTATGAAATTCAGTGACTCCTGAATATATAAAACAATACCTCTTCCTCTCTTATTTCTGTCTTTTCTGGAACAGATATAACCCTGTATTTGTATTGCAGAGTCTGGGGTTCTAGGGCTTAACCAGGATTCAGTGATGACAATAGTTTTAGGTTTGTACACCTGACACCATGCTCTTAGTTCATCAATTTTGGGTAGAAGGCTGCGTATATTGCAATGGACACAGGAGAGGACCTTATTGAAAGAGAAGTTGACATTTGTACTAGGACAGGGTCCAGGGTTGGTTTCAATGTCATTTGCCAGGGCAAGAAGAAGAATTAAGAGCAGAGCTGCTTCCCCTGAGATTTCACTGACAACCTATGTTGAAAAGATGGAGAGGGTGGAGTGTTTTTTAACACTCTCCACCAGCACTCATTAGGAAGTGCACATTTACAAAGCAGTCCATGGTGGATCACTACATTATTTTGCAAGGCAGGGGTCTGTGTATTGGGATGGGTGGGGAAATGGCTTAGTAATGCCAGGAATAACGAAAACATAATAATACCTTTTGTTTGGTTGATCATACTGTCAGTAAGGCAGGTCAGACAAGAGAAAATGTATAGATTGGAAGGTAAAACTAGTATATATTACTAATTTAAAGCTGCAGTTGAGTGTATTTTAATTTATGAGTACCATGTTTGAATTTTAACACTTGAGAGTTCATTGTATGATTTGTCTCTACCAGACTATATTAAATCTGAAGAGTTAAAAGGTAGTCTAAGTCAGGTAGCTGCAAAATTCCAACACCTGCTACTAATAGATGGAGGTAAATAATCTGCACACAGGTGAGAAGATTGAGGGGTTAGGTAAGGTCTATAAAAGAAAATTGAGCTGTGGGTGGGTGAGTTGTGGGGTAGGGATTAAACACCCTTCTTGCAAGAATCCAAATGGCTATGTGTGCTGGGATTCTGGTGTGTTCAAGTCAGTTACTGACACCCTTCTTGCAAGAATCCAAATGGCTATGTGTGCTGGGATTCTGTAGGTTTATTACCAGGAGTGTATCTTGACTTGACTGTGGCAACTTTATAAGAGGGTGATTTTTGAAGACTGGCACAAAAAAAGCCACCCACAGCCGCAAGAGAGCCCATCCGCTCCATTTTGCTGACTCAGTGCTGGAAAGCTTCAGCCAAGTAAGCTTGCATGCATTACGGGGATATTTGGCACTATGAAGCTGTTTTTGTTATATATGTGGCACTGGGAATGTGTGCAAGGGGATGGTGTTAGGGAAGGAAGCACTGTGAAGGTTTTAGCAAACAAATATGGCACTGGTAAAGTGTTTTGGCACAAATATGGCACCATAATCTATACACATTTATTTTAAAGTGTCCGATTTAATATGAATTTATTAATTTTCTTTTCCTTCCACTCCCTTCATCCTGCTATTTCACTCACTTTATGTGTCTCGTTTTCACTGTTTCCTCTAGGTTGTAAGCTTGCGAAGAGGGCCCTCTACTTTCTGTTTAACTTCTGTTTAACTTTGCCTACAATTCCTTTTTATGCTATGTACCAAGCACTGCATACATTGTAGACACTACCAAAAAATTAAAGGGAATCTACCACTTACATAAACCACAAATTTGTTTCTTCAAATTTTGAATTAATTGCATATAAATTAAAAATAAAATTAGGTCTCTGTCTCCAGCATCCATTTTGAGAATTTTACCATTGATGCAACATTTTCCAAAATCTTCCAGCAAGTCTCACTTTACAATCAATGCCAAAGCCTGCATGATGATGTCATAAGATACTCCCCTGCTCACTTCCTGGCTCATGTATATCATAGTGGGCAGGACTAGGTGGCCATGTACAACCTTTTTTTAGCTGTAGTCCAACACAAAGAGAGGAGAATGACCTGATAAAACAGGATCATAACTCCGCCTCCTTGTGATGTAATAGAAACATAGAAACATAGAATGTGTCGGCAGATAAGAACCATTCGGTCCATCTAGTCTGCCCAATTTTTTTTTAGTCCCCCGTTCCCGGTCTTATAGCTAGGAAAGCCTTGTGTCTATCCCACGCATGCTTAAAATCCTTGACTGTGTTTACCTCTACCACTTCTGCTGGAAGGCTATTCCATACATCCACTACCCTCTCAGTAAAGTAATACTTCCTGATAGTCTTAAATTAGAGGGGCAACAATTTAAAAGTAATATGTCCTCTAGTTGTGGTAGTTTTTCTTCTTTTAAATATACTCTCCCTTTACTGTGTTGATTCCCTTTATGTATTTAAATGTTTCTATCATATCCCCCCTGTTACGTCTTTCCTCCAAGCTATACATGTTAAGATGCTTTAACCTTTCCTGGTAAGTTTTATCCTTCAACCCATGAACCAGTTTAGTAGCCCTTCTCTGAACTCTCTCCAAAGTGTCAATATCCTTCTGGAGATAAGGTCTCCAGTACTGCGTAAAAATACTCCAAGTGAGGTCTCACCAGTGCTCTGTACAATGGCATGAGCACTTCCCTCTTCCTTTTTTTTTTTTTTTTTATTTTTTTTTTATTGTCAAAGTATGGAAAATACAATCATAAATAATAATTCCATCAATGCGAAATTTCAAATGCGGATTTACATGTAGCATCTTATTATTTGATTGGCATTCATATACGTAACATTAATAGCTGGGTTTCGTATAGTGCTTGGTAGCAAATATAAAGATACAAAGATACAGATACAAAGATACAAAGGAGAGTACAGAATATACAATAAACAGAGATCAACAGGTTGGCGATCCTCTCTGTTCTACTGTTTTACAGATTAGCCATTTTTGTTACAAAGCATCAACTATCTCTCCATTGCAACATCGATCCCTCTCCCCTCTATGGATCTCCTTAGCATCTAGTATTACTAGTTATATGTATATATTTTCTATCTGCCATATACATATCCGCTTATATACAAACATGTATTTCCATGCTTTGGCAATTTTTGCTTATATATATCTGTGTCTTCTTTCATTCACACATTCATAACATTCATTCTTGACCCCCAGAGCCGACGAGTCTCACATCCCAGTCATATCTGATTACTATACCTGTCCAGCCACGGCGACCATATCTCATAATACTTTTCGATTTTATCATAGTTGTTTATATAATACCCCTTCTCCATTTGACATTGGTACCCAAGCTGGTCAATCAGTTTACCTATATCTAGTTGGCCCGGTGTTTTCCATGATCTGGTGATTATGATTTTTGCGGCTAATAAGATTTGAGTCATAAGTGTTCTTTTCCCCATTTCCCATTTTTCTAAACCTAAGTGGAATAACATCAATGCTGGGTCACACATAGTCTCAACCCCGATAATGATAGAGATTAATGAGGATACTGATGTCCAGAAATTCTTTATATATGGACATTCCCACCAGAGATGTACCAGCGTTCCCCTATTACTTTGGCATCTCCAACATTTATCCTTGTAATCTATATACATTTTTTTCAATCTTACCGGCGGGAGGTGCCATCTATATATCACTTTATAGTATGTCTCCAGTAGGTTCAGAGAATGAGTAGACCCTCTTGTTATTTGAATTGCTTTAAGCCAGTCTTTCTCTTCCCTGGATATATTTAATTCATTACACCATTTTTTAATTATTGGTAGAGTATTAAATTCTTCCACATGGTCTAATGCTGCATACGCTTTTTTTCCCCATTTATTTTTCCAAGCTGCCAAGAAAAAGTCGTCCATATCCTGATTATTTATATGTACAAGAGGAGCAATCTCTTTTTCATAGAAGTGCTTCAATCTAAGGTATGGAAAAATTTCTCTTGGCCGCAGAGAGAAGCAGCTGGTTATTACTGAGAATTGTTGAAATTTACCATCTACAATTAATTGGTTTATTGAGCTTATTCCTGCCTCTTTCCATGGTTTTAAGTCTATATCCTGGATACGCTTTTCCACTGCATCCAAGGACAAAAATCTATTAGTAGAATATGAAGATAGATATTTTTTCCTAATTTTTTTCCATATACAAGACAAATCGTCTACAATAGGGTTTGCAAAGCTTTTTTTATTTATTGGAAATAAATTATCTATTAATAAGGATCCGTCTTGTTCCATCATTATCCACGGATGTTTTTTACTGTCTGTGTGGGTCCATTTTGCGAGATGAGTAAGCATGACTGTATCATATATTTTACATACATCTGGCATCCTAATTCCTCCCTGCGCCTGTGTTCTAGCTAAAATCTTAAACGAGACTCTCGAGGTTTTACCCCCCCGGGCAAATTCATTAAATTTACTTTGGAACTGTTTCAGGATGTTTGGATCTACCTTCAAAGGGATTGAGCGGAACAGAAAATATAGACGTGGGAGAACATAATAATTTAACACGTTGATTCTACCAAACCATGATGTATACAGTTTTTTCCATTGGGTTAAATTATTTGATATATCTTTTAATATTGGGAGATAGTTGGCCTTGATAATTTTTTGTGGGTCGAACGATATTTTTATTCCTAGGTAGTCTATATGTTCTGTACTCCACGAGAAGCAATATTTTTCCTTGAGATCCCTTATTTCAGGGCTATGAGTGTCAGATATTAGTGCTTGGCATTTTGCTACGTTCAATTTATAGTACGATATTTTTGCGAACCTTTCAATCTCATTCATTAGGGTTTCAACAGACAATTCTGGTTCTTCTAGTGTTAGTATTATGTCATCTGCGAAAAGTGATATTTTGTGTTCCGCTCCTTTGATATTGACCCCTTTAATATCTTTATTGTCCCTAATGGCTTGGGCCAATGGTTCAAGTGAGATAACATATAGTAAAGGTGCCAGAGGACATCCCTGGCGCGTACCATTATGAATCTCGAACCAAGATGATAATATACCTGAGCCTGTAATTCTGGCACATGGTTTTTTATATAGGGCCCATATTGCGTCAAAAAACGGTCCCCCTATTCCAAATGTTCTGAGCGCGAGCCCGAGGTAGGTCCAGCTGACCCTGTCGAAGGCCTTTTCAGCGTCCAACGACAGGGCCAACACTCGCCCACCCCGAGCCCGGGCCGAGAACAATACATTAAGATTACGCCTGATGTTATTCGGAGCTGATCTTGTTGGTATGAATCCCGACTGATCCTCATCTATCAAACGATGGATTACTCTCTTAAGTCTGCCTGCCAGTACTGCGGAGTATATCTTTACGTCTGTATTGATTAGGGATATTGGTCTATAGTTTTTAATTTCCATTTTATCCTTCCCTTCCTTCAATATTGGACTGATATTTGCAACCAGCATTTCTTTCGGCATTTCTTTGTTGTTTTTAATCTCCTCAAACAGGTCTAGCAGGCAGGGTAGGATGTCATCCTCAAACATTTTATAGAATAGATTTGAGTATCCGTCGGGTCCAGGAGACTTATTCCTTTTTAAATTTTTTATTATATCGCTTATCTCTTTGATAGAGAATGGGGAATTCAGGAATTCTTGTTCCTCAGTATTTAGTTTTGGGAGATTTAACTTATTTAAATAGTTAGATACCTCATCTCTTTCTTCTTCTTTTGAGATGTTTATTTTGTTTTTATTTAAATGGTATAATTCTTGGTAGAAGTCAATAAAGGCATTGCCTATCTTATCCGGGTCCATTAATGTTTCTCCCTTATATTGAATTTTATTTATTGTGTTATTAACTCTCTGTTTTTTTAATAAGTTTGATAGGAGTTTGTCTGCCTTGTTTCCTCTTATATACCATTTTTGTTTTAGAGAGAGTAGGTTTTTATTTGTTCTATCTATGACTTTTTGTTTTATTTTACTTTTGATCTCGTTTATCTTATCTATTATTTCTTCCTGTAAGGTTTGTTTATGTATTTGTTCCAAAGTATATAGTTCGGCTTGGAGTTGTTGGTACGTCAGACCTTGTTTTCTTTTTTCTATAGAACCCATTTTAATTAATCTACCCCGGATTACCGCTTTTAGTGTACACCACATTGTAGATCTCGAGATTGAATCATTTTCATTTTCCGCAAAGAAATTTTTTATGTCAGTTTGTATCTGTTTTTTAATTTTGTCCCTTACCAACAAAGACTCATTTAGTTTCCAGTAGGTTTTTTTTTCACAATTCCCTCTTCTATGGATATGGAGACAGGGGAATGATCTGACCATGTTGCTACTCCAATATCACATTTCAGTTCTCCTCTAAATGTGTCTCTGTTTATAAGGAACATGTCTATACGGGAATAGGATCTATGAGGTATTGAGTAATGAGTATAGTCTTTGGATGTTGTGTTTAGTGCTCTCCAGACATCTATCAGATTGTTTTTGATAATAAATTCCCCAAATTTTTTTGCTAAGTGTATTTGTTTGTGACTCATTATTTTGCCCGACTGTAATTTTTTATCCAGCTCGGTATCCACTACCAAGTTGAAGTCACCCCCCATTATAAGTTGTCCTTGTATTACTTTTTCAACCTGTGCCCACATTTTTTCAAAAAAGTTTATAGTGTTTTCATTCGGTGCATATATGTTTACAAGAGTGTATATGACATTATTAAGTTTACAAACTAGTATGATATACCTACCGTGTTTATCTATTACTTTGTGTATTATTTCTGGTGTCAATGAATCTTTTATTATTATCATCACTCCTCTACTTTTCTTTGTATTATGATAACTTGATGTGAATATATGTGAATATTTTCTATTATATATCATTTTTTTTGTGGATTTCACCCAATGTGTTTCTTGTGCAAACGCAATATCTATTCTCTCGTGATTAATCATTTCCATAAGCATCCTTCTTTTGTACGGGGAATTTAATCCTTGTGTATTTATTGTACTAATCCTAATCACCATGTCTGAGACAGGTAGCAAACTCTCTCATCGGCTCGGGGGGTCCATTCATACATCACATTCATTCCAAATTGAGTATTCGGATCCAATCGGATCCGAACACCCTCTTGTCCCAATATTAGGGATCTCTCAATTTATTCTTTGCTCTAATTGAGCTTGTGCTCGGCTTAAGGAAGAGACGGGATTGATTTTCCAATAATTACTATAATAATACCTGTTCGTTCTATTATCCTAACTAATATTCAATGTCACCACCTTTAGATTTACTATGACAGGGTGGACCTGACTGAAAACATTTACTAAGAAAAATACCTCCGCATGTCCTCCGCCCTCTTAGGTCTCCCGTTTACCTGACCACCCCCACCCGCCGCCACCCCGTCCCCCACCCCCCGCTTAAGAGGGAGACAGGTGGCGGGTGGGCGGCGGGCTGTCGCCAGCCTACGCTGCACCATATTGTCCTCGCGGACCAAACAGGCTTATACAGAGACAGCACCCAAGCTCACAGAGCCTCCACCCCCCTGCCCGGACCCAGCTAGCCCGCCCCCACCCTCGCCCCCGATAACAAGAGGACCAGGGGCGAGAAGGCAGGAGCGGGATCTTCTATTAACCACTAATGCAGCTCCACCATCCCCCCAGCCCAGCCCCCCCCCACACGTGGCGCAGGGTGCGGGGCGAGGGGAGGGCAAGGAGCCCGTTCCTCAGGGGGACGCACATACATATAAGAACACATATAGAGACCTGTGAGGACAAAAGGGTGTATAAATAGTATTCATCGGGTTCAGCAAGTAAGGCGACTTCGCCATCACCTCGATCCAGCCCCCATCATACATTAAGCGGGGGGGCGGGTCGAGGGGAGGGCCATTAGCCATCACACCATGGAGACCAACTTCCAAATAGAAAGACATGAGATACATCGATGAATTCCCATCAGAGAGGGGAAACACATATACATAACATAAATCAATTTTAAACCGATGAGGAGACTCCACTATCGCCTCCGCCCGGCCCCCCCCACACGTGGCGCAGGGGATGGGGCGAGGGGAGGTCAGTCCATCATCATCCCAGGGTGCTCATCGTAGAAGTAGGAGAACAACAACAACGCTGCCGGGCTTCCACCAAAGGAGTGGTCTCCCCGTGGAGACCAAAATCTAAGTAGAGACATTTGAACCACATTGATGGTCTCCCATCAAGGAAGGCACTCCACATACCCAGATCATGGATCCATTTCAACCGATGAGGTGACTCCACTGTCTCCTCGGCCCGGTCCCCCCCACACATGGCGCAGGGGGCGGGGCGAGGGGAGGTCAGTCCACCATCATCCCAGAAAGCCCAGCATAAAGATAGGAGGACAACAACCATGTTGCAAATCTCCCACCATGGAGAGGGTAGATTGTGGCTAGCATGTATAATTATTCGCAGACTCCCTGTCCCCAAACCTAAACAAGATCACCCCCATCCCTCTTTTTCCTCCCTCTTCTCCTCTTCTCCCCTCTCCTCCCTCCATCCCTCCTGTCTCCTTTAATCAGAAAAGCTCCACCAATCATAAATACATGGTAAATAACCAGAAAAAATCAGAAAGATTTCATGACATTGTCCATCAGGAAAGAAAAAAAAAAAAAAAAAAATTTGGTAATCCATCAAAAGTTCAGAGTATGTCTATCCAATAGGAATGTCCCATTTTTTGAATAAAGCGGACGCTTGCTCCCAAGATTCGATTGTATATCTTGTATCTTTGTGAGTGAGATATATTTTTGCTGGAAAACCCCAGGCAAACCTTATATTTTCCCTGTGTAATATGTCTGTAGCTCTTCTTAGTTTCAGTCTTTGTTGCCTGGTATGTAAAGATATATCTTGCAAAATCCTTAGATCTTTAAATTTTTCCGTGAGAATCTCTTTATTGTTTTTTGCCTTCCATATCGCTTCTTTATGTGTGTAATTATGGAGGCGGACTAATACGTCCCTTGGGGATTGATCCTCCTTACTTGGGCGATAGGCATATGTTCTGTGAATCCTTTCAATCATGATCTCTTTTGGGATTGTATCACCTGCCAACTCTTGAAAGTATTCCTGAGCGTAAACTTGAAGGTTTTCCCTAGTGATCTCTTCCGGGATTCCTCGCACTCTTATGTTTTTTCTTCTTGATCTATTTTCAGCGTCTGCAATTTTATTTTGGAGATCCTCCATTTTGTTCTGTAATTCTTTGTTTATATCCTGCTGTCTTTCCATTTCGAATCTAAGGACTTCTACTTTCTCAATGTTTGCTTGCAGCTTGATATTTATGTTTCGCACCTCTGTCGTCAATTCATTTATGTTTTTTTGTAGGTCTTCTCTGATCTTGTCCCTGTGCTCTTCCAGCAGTTTCATCAACATTATTTGCATGTCTGATATTACTGGTTGGGTTTCTGGGATTCCATCTGGACTTGTATCACTGCAGCTTTCCATGGAGTGTTCCCCTCTTTCTGTTTTATCTCCTTTTGACTGTGGAGTCATGATCTTAGTTTTTCTTGCTTCTCCTGTTTCCGGTGTTACTGGCGGGAGAGAATCCCTCTTATTTCTTCCTCTTTGTTCCATTTCAGGGGTAGAAAAAAATGTAGTCAGTGTTTTGTTTGTTTTATATTCCTTTCTTTTTTTTGTGTCTATATTTTTCCTTGTCGCCATTTCTGCGAGGTTTACTGTTTCCTTTTTTTTTCTTTTTTTCCCTTCCTCTTCCCTTTTTCTTCTCCTCTATATTATTGTGAGGGCCCAAAGTAGTTGATTGCAGAAATCCAGGAGGAGAGAGTATTCCTTTTTTCCTTTTTTTCTTTTTTCCCCTTCCTTCCCCTCCTTCTCTTTCCTCTAGATTATATTATTCAGAAGAAGCAGATTTGTATTTAATTAGAAGGGATCTGTTAGGTATTAGCCTCCATGATTTTCCCTCCAAAATTATAAAGGGTTGACAATTATCCCCAGAGATTCAATTGACACCTGGTTATCTGTTTTCAGTTTTGTATTTGTTCCTGGGTTTTCCCAGATAAACAATTATCTTCATCAGGTAACAAGTTATTATACAGTGGTGTACATGTGTTTGATTCTATCAGACGAAATAGCACAGAGATAATGATCTCAACTGCCTCACCAATCAGCAGGTTATCAGTATTCCCAGCTGCTCAGGATCATGTAATCTTTGATTTACCTTCTGTTTCTTTTTTTCCTCCCTTTCCTTTCCCCTTCCTAATTTAGAGGTGCCCAAATTTACATTTGTTGGAAAAAGTGAGGCAGATAGAAATAAGGTTTCTAAGTTCCAGCTTCATGCATGGGATAACAACCAGGTATGCTTATTGTCACCAACCCTTAAACAAGCTTGATAAAAGTCAGATTTTTTCAAGGATTTTCAAAGCCTCGCAACAGTGCATTTATTTTAGCAGCATGTATTTGAGGAAGCTCTAGTTTGTAATAGTCACCAAAACTCAAACATCAAGCAAAGCAGAGTCGTTAGGTTTTACAGTTATAGTTTTCCTTGCAAGCTTTGCAGTTTTGTTCAAATAATGAGGATTTAGCCGATTTGAAGGCACATAGAGAGGATAAGAGTCACGTATGCTTGTTATGCAGTACTGCCAGAAAATTATTATTATACCAGTTTGTCAGAGTGTTTTTGAGACATGGGTAGCGGCACAATTCTACCTTCATACAAGTTCACCAAGCATTAAGACATAGAGCACTGTATAATAAGTAAGACTTGCGTTTTTCTTTTTTTTTTTTTCCTTCTGCCTCTATTGCTCCGGTTGTGGTGCAGATTTTCCTGTGGGTAGATTCCTTATGCAGGGGGATGCGACATGCAGATCAGGTTGCCCGTTGGTTTGGAGCCGAAGGTAGCCATTCACACAGGCGTCCTCTTTTCACAGGCGTCCTCTCCCCACCTCTCCTCGCGAGCCACACGCGCTCACGAGATTACGTCATCACGCATCCGTCCACTTCCCTCTTCCTACTGCTAATACCTCTCCCTGTGTAACCAAGCATTCTGCTAGCATTTCCTGCTGCTCTATTGCATTGCCTACCTACCTTCAAGTCCTCTGAAATTATTACTCCTAAATCCCTTTCCTCAGATGTTGAGGTTAGGACTGTACCAAATAGTCTATGTTCTGCTTTTGGGTTTTTAAGCCCAAGATGCATAATCTTGCACTTGTCCACATTAAATGTCAGTTGCCACTGCTCTGACCATTTTTCTAGTTTAGCTAAATCATTTGCCATTTGGCTTATCCCTCCAATATCAACCCTGATGCAAATCTTTGTATCATCAGCAAAAAGACATACTTTGCCAACAAGACCTTCTGCAATATCGCTAATAAAAATATTAAAGAGAATGAGTCCAAGTACAGATCCCTGAGGTACCCCACTAGTAACAAGACCTTGCATCGAATATACCCCATTGACTAATAGTTACATTACATTCCCATTCAATGCAAGTCTATGTACATAATTATGACTTACAGACTGCATTCTGTGTCCCAGACCCAAAGTGAGATACAAGTGCTGTCTCTGAGGGGTGGCACCAAAACCACTGTATTTCACAAAATGGCAGTGCCCAGTAAAATATGTCATAAAATAAACTCACATAACAAAAACAAAAGACATATCTGAAATTAACAATGCAAAATAATAAAAAAAATTAAACCCTTTTCATTTTTTTGGTGGGAGTGTCCTTTTAATGTAGTGTAAAGTAAAAATTATTATTTCACAGGCAAAAGTAGAATATTTCAAATTGATAAATAGCTACTTGAATTAATACTTTTAAAGCAGACACAAATGCAGGAAAATTTTAAAGTATTTAATTCTTCTTAAAAACCAACACACAATAAAACCTTGGTTTTATACATGTATAGCTTATAGATTTTAATGCTGTGAGTATTATGTGGGAGTTTTCAAATACCTGTTATACAAATTCTTTTAGGTTTATATTAAACATAAGCACCAGTATTCTTCTTGTATTTGAAGTTTATACTTGACAATTCTGATACAACAATTGTTATATTCACCGCTGGGTTACACAACCTTTAATGCAATCGGCTTTCTTCTAATTGAAATTACTAGTTCTTGAACACAATGGTTGCACTGTTCTCTTGCATTACTAAATAAGATTTTCTACAGTAGATATATGGAGAATATGGTTTTCTATTGGTAACATGGGGGTTTCATCTAAAAGAGTCCTTGTTGCTAAAGTGATTCATGCAAACTCTAAAATTAAATGAAAAGAAAAATAAATGTAATTGCTTTCCACATTTCATTTCCTTGTATAAATATTGAATGCTTTGTGCACTAGTAAATAAACCCTAAAGGTATATAACATAATCTGGGCTCCTTGTAGTTTTTGGGCTTGTAGTATTAATTCCTTTATTCTTTTCATTTAGTATGGCATAATTACAAGCATGTCGGTTTATTGTTTCCCACAGAATATGCTAAAAGAAAACATTGACATTATGAATATTTACAATAAAAATACAGCATCATTAAATATATCCATATGGGTTTAAAATATCAATAAAGCAATTTTGCTATTTCTAGTGGAGAAGATTAAGGAAAGAATGGCATGCCCAACAAGCCTCAAGACAAAATGCATCATACTGATGTGAAATTATGTTAGCAACGTTTGAAACATAATGTGATTTTACTTGGTACAGTTTCTGGTTTTTTTTTCCTTGCCTAATTTTCAACTTCGATTTTATAGCCACTTATTATTTACATTATATTGTTTTATTATTATTACTTTATTGGCATTAAAGGGTAAAAACACCCTTTATCATGATGAAAGTTATTACTTGTAGGCAAAAGCTTAAACCATTAAATGAGCAGAACAGTTATGGAATGTGAGTTAAAAATAAATTACATTTATTAATCCTTTCTTATAAAAAAAAGTTTAATTGAATAGTGAAATATTAAATACATGAAGCTCAGACAATCTCTTATTGATACTGCATTACTGGTTTGGCTTAATAGACACATATACACAAAACAAATGTACATCCTTGTTTTACCCCACTTATTTGTGTTCTGTACTTTATCCACTATTATTATGTCAATATTGCTGTGGGTTAGAGATCGTTGCATGAAATTTTCTAATCCCTCAGAAACTGCACAATTTTAATTTCAGTTATTCCAAATAAAGCTCCTAATGTTGACCTCATTCCCACAAATGAATGTATATCTATGTCCACAAAAATTGTTCTTGTGGACCAATCGCATGTGTGTAAACTACCCAACTGATTTAAACGAGCAGTGGTTGCACTTGTCCTCGGACTTTGCCTGAAAATAAGGAATCTGCTAGTTTCTCTTCTGGGGCATATGATCTCTGTGATAACCAAACATATGCCTTACACAATAAAGCCAATTCAGCATTAAAACATGCTATACTCCATCTGTGTAACGTCCACTCATGCACGTCCTACATCATCACATCCTTCAATCATGTGGAACGTCATCTACATGAATGGCAGGCCCCAAGGTTTCCCAGCAGAACATTGCCCAAAGCATCACACTGCCCCACCGGCTTGCCACCTTTCAGTGGTCATAATGTTATGGCCAATCAGTGTGTTTGTATATATTTATATATATCTGTGAATATAGTTATATATATCTGTGTATATATTTTTATATATATATATATATATATATATATATATATATATATATATATATATATATATATATAAATTAAAAGTATATAATAAGTTAGGGAATTGCGACATATGCATTGTAAGTGGCATGAATAGAAACATGCCATGGTGGTAAGGTTGCCACATGTCCCTCTGACTACAAAGCACATCACTAGTTGATACCACCATTGCAATATACTCCTACTGTCCATGTACTAGCTTTGTCTACACATCACTGTGAACAAAACTGCAACTGGATTGGCCAACTTAGTGGTTTCTGTTCATGTCACTACCCAGCACAATCACATATGTAAAAGTAACCTTACATATACAAAGTGGACAATGCTTTACTGACAATCATTGTTGCCATTCCCACTGTGAACCTATACTGTGATACAAAATGGCATTATGGCAGAGGAATACATATAACCTAACATTGCTTTTAGCAGTGCATTACCTGCATTGTTATACCACAAGAGCTGTTATGGCAGTGTGCTAATAAGACACACACACAAATATCTTTAACAGTGGTGAAAAGGCCATGACAATTTTATTAAAAGTTTTAACCATTGAACCAAACAATAAATATACAATCACCACATTAGAAGCATCACTTTGCAGTAAAAACATTTATCTAAAATCTGGAGCAATTAGTACAGGACTAGTACACAGCACTGTATTTAGCAAAAAGCAAAAAAATGCAAGTGCCTAGAGTGGCCCTTACCTTGTCTGACTCTAGGGGGAAGCAAAAAAAAAAAATATGAAAGAGAGTCACTTTAAGAAAAAGAAACTCGCTTGCAGGCAGAAACAGTGGCTGACGATGGGAAGATCTCCCCTCACCACCGCTCAGCCTCAGCAGGCTGTACGGCTCGCTGAGCAGGCAGCACAGAGAAACCTCCATGCTGCCTGTTCAGCTCCCCATGCAGTGTAATGGGGAAAGTGGTGACAGGTCACATGACCTGCCGCTCTGACATTAAGCACGTGCCAGGTCACATGACCTATCTGCACTCACCACACAGGCAACCAAACAGGCAGCATAGTATGACACCATGCTGCCTGCCACTAACCACCAGGGGCCAGGCTAAGTCTTGCCAGGGGGATTTCGACATGTAATTGGGTGATTGGTCATGTCCTGGGTGTGCAACATGAGTTATGGGGCATGTTGTGGGTGTGCAATGTAGGTAGGTGGGTGCCTGAATTTTGTCCGCCATGGGCAGTATAAAACAAAGCTACACCACTGCTACTATACTGTACATTATTTTAAATCCTGAAAAGAGTGCTCTGCTTCCTCTGTCCAATTATTTGTTTCAGGGGTCCTGGCTTTGTTACACTCAGTAAAGGATTAAGCAGTAGTTGCAAAATTGGGAATTCAGCATCTATTAGTACCCCCCCTATCCTAGGAAAATCCTGACCATATTCTTTTTCTTGGGAGTGTAAAGTTTTGTATAGCTGCATACTGAAAATTTAACCTCAACAATTTATCAGTCGCTGAAAGCAAGCGGGGGCTCAATATAGACTGAAAGAGAAAATTGTATATTGGAATAACCGTACTGGCATAGAAAAGGCAGTTTTTCTTTTAGTAGATTCTGTAAATTGTAAGATCAAGTCTCATTACAAAGCAGGCTTTCTCTAGCTTATAAATCAGTTAATTCACCAGAGGAATAGGATATACATCAAAGCATGACAAATCATTCACTTTTCTAAAATCATTAAAGATACAAACTTCCCATCTATATTGGGAACTAACACAACTGGACTTAACCACTCATTTGTGGATTCCTCACTTACTCCCATTTTTAGAATTTTGCTAATTTGTTTGCTTCAGGTATTCTATAGTCTCAGAAACCTGGCTGTACTTTAATACTTTAGTACAGCCAGCTTTCTCAAAAATACATTCTCAGATATATTTATTAAACATTGAGCCTACAGTTTTTTTTGTTGGTGTTAATGCCTCAGAAATATAAACATTATTTTGTTCATTACTTTTGATATTGCTGTTGTCACTAAATTGCTGAATATCCTGAACCACCTCTATCAAGGTTTTTTCTATGGTTTGGCTGGCTGATATTAAAATTAACCTCCCCTATTTTCTCCATTACTTAATATAGTTCCTCCCATTTAGTCAACAATTAGAGAGGTAGGTAATAGAACCATTACTCTATCCCCAGCTGGCTAAAATCAGCCTCATTGGTAGCTTTTCTTTCTAATAAGGGATCACATCGCAGATCTCTCATTACTACTCCTAAATCCCTTTCCTCAGATGTTGAGGTTAGGACTGTACCAAATAGTCTATGTTCTGCTTTTGGGTTTTTAAGCCCAAGGTGCATAATCTTGCACTTGTCCACATTAAATGTCAGTTGCCACTGCTCTGACCATTTTTCTAGTTTAGCTAAATCATTTGCCATTTGGCTTTTCCCTCCATGAATATCAACCCTGCTGCAAATCTTTGTATCATCAGCAAAAATACATACTTTGCCAACAAGACCTTCTGCAATATCGCTAATAAAAATATTAAAGAGAATGGGTCCAAGTACAGATCCCTGAGGTACCCCACTAGTAACAAGACCTTGCATCGAATATACCCCATTGACTAATAGTTACATTACATTCCCATTCAATGCAAGTCTATGTACATAATTATGACTTACAGATCAGCCCATCATAGCAGATCAGCCCAAATTTAACTCCTTCACGACAATGGATGTGTCAGGCACGTCCAGGTTAGAAAACCGTTGCGGACAATGGACGTGCCTGACATGACCTGTGGTGAAACAAGTGGTTTTGGCCCCTAGAGGCAATGAGCAACATTGCAATGAAAAAAAATTAGCTTAAATCTAGGGTTAGAGTTGGAATAGCTGCTAGGGTTGCAATTAAATCAGGGTTAGCATAAGGGATAGGGTTACAATTAAATTAAAATTAAAATATATTAAGGGTTAGCATAAGGGTTAGAGTTTGGGTTAAATTTAGGGTTAGGGTTAAATTTAGGGTTCGGGTTGGGGTCAAAATGTCAATAAAGGAAAAAAACAAAAAACACTATTTTTGGTTTTTGCCCCATAACTCGCAAAAAACTGCAGAAAAACACAGAAACAAACAAATTTCTGAACTTGGGACAATATTTGGAAACTATTTAGACAGGGTCTTTTTTAATGATTGTATTTGTGTAAATTATATTTTAGGTCAAAGTTAGAAAAAGTGTTTTTGGTTTTTTTTTTCATCCCATTTTATGATTTATTTTGTAGTAAATTATAAGATATGATGAACATAATGGTGTCTAGCTAGTGAAAGTCCTTCTTATGATGATAACAACAACATATAATTTGTGTCAATACAGTGTGTGAGAAAGAAGAAAATTACAGCTAAACACAAACACCCCAGAAATGTAAAAACAGCCCTTGTCACCAAGGGAAAGTCAAGGTCAAAATGTCTTGTCACTAAGGCCATAAAGGCCATTCAGATCACTGCTCCAAAAGTGTCTGAAGCTCATTGCACTTTATAAATAATGAACACAGCATAATTTTAGAAGGAAACAATGAAATAATATAACTTTTTTCATTCATGAATAATCATGGATTCCCCTAATTACAGGTGCAGAATTATTAGGCAAGTTGTATTTTTGAGGATTAATTTTATTATTGAACAACAACCATGTTCTCAATGAACCCAAAAAACTAATTAATATCAAAGCTGAATATTTTTGGAAGTAGTTTTTAGTTTGTTTTTAGTTTTAGCTATTTTAGGGGGATATCTGTGTGTGCAGGTGACTATTACTGTGCATAATTATTAGACAACTTAACAAAAAACAAATATATACCCATTTCAATTTTTTATTTTTACCAGTGAAACCAATATAACATCTCAACATTCACAAATATACATTTCTGACATTCAAAAACAAAACAAAAACAAATCAGTGACCAATATAGCCACCTTTCTTTGCAAGGACACTCAAAAGCCTGCCATCCATGGATTCTGTCAGTGTTTTGATCTGTTCACCATCAACATTGCGTGCAGCAGCAACCACAGCCTCCCAGACACTGTTCAGAGAGGTGTACTGTTTTCCCTCCTTGTAAATCTCACATTTGATGATGGACCACAGGTTCTCAATGGGGTTCAGATCAGGTGAACAAGGAGGCCATGTCATTAGATTTTCTTCTTTTATACCCTTTCTTGCCAGCCACGCTGTGGAGTACTTGGACGCGTGTGATGGAGCATTGTCCTGCATGAAAATCATGTTTTTCTTGAAGGATGCAGACTTCTTCCTGTACTACTGCTTGAAGAAGGTGTCTTCCAGGAACTGGCAGTAGGACTGGGAGTTGAGCTTGACTCCATCCTCAACCCGAAAAGGCCCCACAAAAAGGCCCCACAAGCTCATCTTTGATGATACCAGCCCAAACCAGTACTCTACCTCCACCTTGCTGGCGTCTGAGTCGGACTGGAGCTCTCTGCCCTTTACCAATCCAGCCACGGGCCCATCCATTTGGCCCATCAAGACTCACTCTCATTTCATCAGTACATAAAACCTTAGAAAAATCAGTCTTGAGATATTTCTTAGCCCAGTCTTGACGTTTCAGCTTGTGTGTCTTGTTCAGTGGTGGTCGTCTTTCAGCCTTTCTTACCTTGGCCATGTCTCTGAGTATTGCACACCTTGTGCTTTTGGGCACTCCAGTGATGTTGCAGCTCTGAAATATGGCCAAACTGGTGGCAAGTGGCATCGTGGCAGATGCACGCTTGACTTTTCTCAGTTCATGGGCAGTTATTTTGCGCCTTGGTTTTTCCACACGCTTCTTGCGACCTTGTTGACTATTTTGAATGAAACGCTTGATTGTTCGATGATCACGCTTCAGAAGCTTTGCAATTTTAAGAGTGCTGCATCCCTCTGCAAGATATCTCACTATTTTTGACTTTTCTGAGCCTGTCAAGTCCTTCTTTTGACCCATTTTGCCAAAGGAAAGGAAGTTGCCTAATAATTATGCACACCTGATATAGGGTGTTGATGTCATTAGACCACACCCCTTCTCATTACAGAGATGCACATCACCTAATATGCTTAATTGGTAGTAGGCTTTCAAGCCTATACAGCTAGGAGTAAGACAACATGCATAAAGAGGATGATGTGGTCAAAATACTCATTTGCCTAATAATTCTGCACTCCCTGTATTGATTTTTACCACTCTGTTGTTATGGTTGCAACCTCTTTTTCTAAAACATTTCTGGCCATGCTATTGCCTCATAGATTTTACACTTGCCTCAAATCATTTTTTTACTACTCTATTACCCAGTGAGTTTGATTGCTCCATTAGACATGTATTTTTTCTTAAGCAGTTCTAAATATAAAATAACCATTTACATTTTTTTTAATGTACAATGTTTCTCTCTTTTTTTTAACTTGTTATGCATTAAATGCCTCTTTCTTAAAATGTTTGGGATGTTACTACAATGTGTAATGTTAAAATATATTACAGACTCTTTTTTTCAAATAAAAAATATAACTGTCATTTTTGTAGGTTACATTATACTGTGCTGGCTTTATACGTTAATGATTTTAAACAATTTAGACTAT
This sequence comes from Pelodytes ibericus, assembly GCA_036172795.1. Lineage (NCBI taxonomy): Eukaryota > Metazoa > Chordata > Amphibia > Anura > Pelodytidae > Pelodytes > Pelodytes ibericus. The sequence goes on along the minus strand of CM069863.1, from coordinate 137,526,229 downwards.
ACATCTAAGACTCTGAAACTTCCTCAGCTGATCAAAGGGAATATCATGATCAAAGGTGCTGGATGATTTAGACATGTCAAGAACAGAGGGAAAGTCACTTTTTTTTAATGAAACTGCACTATTTCGTATTCCGTTCATGATTGTTGATGGCATAATATTTCTGTTTCTAAAATTCCCTAAAATAAAGCAATATTTAAATTATGGTCACAGTACAAAGTAAGAAAATAAAGCTGAACTGAATTCCCTTTTTTTTAAATTGTAATTTACTTTGTAGTGTCTTGATTCCATGTGTTACAAATAAAACATTTTGGTAATATGATCTGTGTGTTGTCAAGCAAAGGACATGTTGAACAATGGATTCCATGAGACTAAGCCTCGATATTAGTGATGGCTAAACTTTGCTATAAAACTTACGGTTGACTGAGCATCATGTGACATGTAGTTTCCAAACATCCGTAGTGCTATAGAGAGCGGTCACTGCTCTATATCATTATTTATAAAATAGCCATTCTAAATATGCTAATAACTGTTAAATCCACTGAGGAGTTTAACACAATCAATTGTTTACCTGTATAGTGAAGATTTATTTTTAGTGTGACTTGTACAGTGACACATTAGTATCCCCAAAGCCATTTTATGTTGTTTTCTTTTTTTGTAAATCAGTTTTTATTGATTTTTAGAAGAAATAGTCAACAAAGGGGAGGATTAATAAATGAACATAAGATCAAAGAAAGAAAAGTTAAATAATCAACAGTGAATGCAGCTGCTCACTTCAGGTGTGAAAGTATCCTTATCTACACTTGAATAAAAGTTAAAAGATGGAGAGCTGATAAATTAAAGAGAAATACATATTGAATGAATTTAAACAAAGAGTAAAAAGAATTCTTATAAATCCGATACTTCGAGCCAGCAGTGCTGATCTTCTGTGAGTCGAGGGGGGCGTGGCAGAAGTGGGGACGGGGTAGGAGAGGGAAGGAAATGTCATGATCATTATGGATGGTGAAAATATTCTTCAGTGAGAGATGAAATACATTCACTGGTTGGTAACAATAGCCTGAGTATGCGGCTCCTCACAAATTGCAGCCAGTAAAGCCAAGTGTGTATCTGCATCATTAATTTTGATTTTGCAGTTTTTATAATACCTACGATATATGCATACAGCATATACTCAATCTCCACTGGAAAATCAACTAAACACTTAGCAGCAGAGGTAGGTATAAAGCATACTTACAATTTTGTATGCCGCAGACATTGCATGTTGCAGCGTTGCATGGCCTTGAAGCATTCAGCTCCAGGCTATTTAGTACAGAAACAGGGTGTCTGGAACTAATTTAAGTGCATTTAAACTGTTTACGTCATGGCAGCATTTATGTCGGAGAAGCAGTTACAAAAAATCCTCAGTGCTGGAGCTGGAGTGGAATAAACATGAAAAAAGACAAATCCACGAATCAAGTGCAAAAATTATTATCCACTGGTGGAAGTTATGGTAATTTTTCTATGTGCATTTTTATGCCCGGGCAGACCCAAATTTGACAGGAAAAGACCTCCCAAAAATGTGAGACTTGCAGCAGAAAAAGGATACCAGTTTAAATAATCCACTAAGAACATAGGGAATTCCCATGAACAATTTGAAAAAGATGAATTTTGCAGATATTATTAAAGTCGCCACCCCGCCAACATTTTACTTGTAGACAAGTAAAAAAAAATTGGCTTGATGCCAATGTTAAGTCTATGACTGCAACAGCATGAAAGAAAATGTGGCAATCCCAGATATTATACAAATACAAAGGCAATTAAACACTTAATATCTATCTGCTGAATCATCTCAAATAAGATAAATATTTTGATTCTTGGTGAAAGTTTCACATTTTTCTATTTAATTGTACCTATAGGAATTGGGTGATATATGATCTCATGTGACTGACCATGTGTAAATATACCATAAAAATGAAATGAACACATAGCAGGTGAATCACATCCAAAATAAAAACACTGAAAAGCAACAGGTAGAGGATGATGGATCGAGTGCCAGTGAGCACGAAAGGTAAGTTCTAGGGATAACGTTTATTTCCTCTTAATATTTGTTTTTACTAAATAGTGCTGGATATTGAGTGAATCTTCTAGGTTCAGAGGAATTACAGAGCTCTTGCATCTTAGCAAAGCAATGTCTTCAAATCTACACGTGAAAACCATCTTCTTGAGAAAACTTAGTTTTTGGTTCATGTGCCTCTTGTTTCATCATTTAAAGAGTGAACAGCTCACAGATTAACAGCCACAGCAGAGGCACCCTGGAGACCAGAGCATTTAGGAGGGGTATAGCTGATTTATTGCTGAAATCTAGACATAGCTCTCACCTTTTATAAGATGCTTTCTGGGGTTTTTTATGATGTTATTCTAATAAAATAGCACTTCACTGTGTGCGCTTTATCTGTATCTGCCAATATACATAGAAGTGGACACATAAAAGGCATAGAGACTTTTTCACGTTGTACAGAGAAGCATTTTACTGAGCTAAATGTTCTTCAGCTCAGTAAAAAGTATAAAGTATAACAACATACCTTACAAAGTTACAGAAGTGTGTTTTAAAGAATTTTGACTCTTCACTTTCTAAAATCCTAAATATACCACTTACCACAATTAGGTAACTCAGAAATCAAAGTGGACAGTACTAGCCCTTCCTCTTTTTAGACTCTCTGACTTTCAAAAACAAAAAATGAAACTAAAACAGGCCCTGGGCTCCTAGTGTTCTATCAGAAAAGACCATGTGTGGCCCACAACATTTCATAGTAAACAAGACCGCAGGCTTCCACATGTGTGGCATGTGTAACATGTTTAAAATATGCATGAAGAAAAAGGCCACTCAATTCAGCTGTACTAAGATGGCCATAACAAATAGTTAATTCACTGCACATTCATTAATGTGGTTCATTTATTGCAATGCAATTATGATACTCAGTATGTGAGTAGAACCACAAGGGAGTTTTAAGCCAGGGGTTTGGATCATCTTGGGGGTTCTAGAAACTATAGTAGGAAATATTCTGTGCCATTACACTGTAATAGTTGTAGGTCATTAGGGTAGAAGATTTTCTTCTTACTGGTAATGATAATGTAAAAATGCATAGGAGATGGGGAAACCTGACACAACTCCTTTCAAACGGGAGACAGAGTAATACAGTCTGAAATAGATGTATCTTCGCTGCAAAAGGATTTGGACAAATTGGGTAATTGGCCAGATAAATGGCAAATGCTATTCAATGTAGACAAGTATAAAATGATGCATTTTGGGTACAATAATTAAAATGCAACATATAGTTTAAATGGTGTTTCCTTGGGACAATCTACTAATGAAAAAGATTTGGGAGTAGTTGTAGACCATAGACTTGGCAGTAGTGCACAGTGTCAGCTGGCAGCTGCAAAGGCCAATAAGATATTGTGTTGTATTAAAAGGGGTATTGACTCATGGGAAGAAGATATTATTCTGCCTTTTTATAGGTCCATAGTAAGACCTCACCTTGAATATGCAGTTCAATTCTGGGTGCCTTTTTAAAAAAAAAAGACATTATGGAACTAGAGAAAGTGCAGAGGAGGGCTATAAAACTAATCAGGGGAATGTAACGTTTTAGTTATAAAGAAAGGCTGGAAAAGTGAAAACTGTACACGCAGGGCCCGCCCTTTAATGAGGCAGCTTTGCTTCTCCATACAGCGGTCTTTTTCTTTTTTTTCTGTGTCCGAGGGAGCTTGGTAGAAGGAGATTTCCAATCAAACAAGACCTCTCAGCTCTCCTGAGTGAGTGAGTTTGTGTGTGTTTATGTGTGAGTGAAAGACTGTCTGGATATGTGTGTGAGTGAGTGTGTGGATTAAGGGGTTAACACCTCTGACACTGCCTATATCTGTCTAGCCACCGAAGGGGTTAACTCTGACACTGCCTCTATCTGTCTAGCCACACAAGGGGTTAACTCCTATGACACTGCCTCTATCTGTCTAGCCACACAAGGGGTTAACTCTTCTGACACTGCCTCTATCTGTCTAGCCACCCAAGGGGTTAACTCCTCTGACACTACCTCTATCTGTCTAACAACCCAAGTGTAATACTTACTTTGAGGTCCCATCCACGAGGATCTGCTGCTGCGGTTTCAGAGAATGTGCTCATGTGCTTACGCAGTGCAGCGCACACTCCTCCACACTACACGCTGCCGATGGCTTAACTATTTCCATACGGAAGTCTCTTCCATACGGCGCGCCATCTTAGTTTTTAAAAGCTACTTCCTATTTTGTATCCAAGTCTTGTTTTAATCCCAGAGGCAGATACATGTTTTGGAGGGATATTTAAAGGCTCAGTCTGCATTAAACCTTTGCCTGTGATAGTTCCTTGTGCCTATTTGTGGTATTGTGATTCGGTTATTTCTGGTATTCTGACTCCTGCTTGTTTTGACCATTCTGACTTCTATATTCCTGACTTCGGCTTGTTCCAGTTTATCCTGCTTCAAGTGTTTTGTCCTTGTTCCTTATTTGTTCCCGATAGATTCCCTGGATTCTGACCTCGGCCTGTTCATCGTTTATCCTGCCTTGTCCTACCCTTCTGACCAGCTGTTATCCTGACCTGCTTCTTCAGTTATTTTTATTCTTATCGTTACTGAGGTTCTGGAGGTAGTTCTGGGTCCGGTACAAGTCTCTGGCTTTCTCGGCTTTCTCCATATGTGGATGTACCATAGGGTGCATATTGGTCATAGTGATAGAGTCGTTGCAGTATCACAGGCCTTTAAAAATGGATCCTGCGGACCTGCTACATGTATCTACCAAACAAGATCATCAAGATCAGGTACTAGCCTCTCACGCTTCTCACCTACAATCCTTAGAGAAAAAACTGGATACTATGACAGATCTTCTGAGAGCACTTTAAATTTCCAGACCTGCGGCTGCTTCAACACCTATCTCACCAGATCCGTCAGTAGCAGACCCTTCCAGATCTACTCACAAACCTTTTTTGCTCATGCTAACAGGGTAGCATTCATTATTAACTTACTGCGTGGTGCAGCTCTCACCTGGGCCTCCCCTTTAATGGACCGCAACTCCCCATTACTAGAGGATTCAGATGCCTTCATTTTAGAATTCCAAACAATATTTGATGCCCCTGGAAGAAGAGATTTGGCCGAGACAGTCTAATGAACCTCCAGCAAGGCAGACGATCTGTGGCACAATATGCCATCAAATTTAGAACATTGGCATACGAGACGGAGTGGAATGCTCAAGCTCTCAGGGCAGCATTTACAAAAGGACTAAACAAATCTATAAAGGATGCTCTAACCCATCGTGATCTTCCAGAAAATCTAGAAGAATTTATAGCACTCTGTCTCAAGATAGATGCTCGTAATCAAGAGAGAAGACAAGAGAGTGAGAAAGAGAGAAGACCTCAAACTCTCAGAGATTATTCGATTCCTGAAACCCAGCCTCCCATCACAGTTCCCCAAGTAGCCTTCTCTTCTACCGAGCCTATGGAAATTGGCCCCGTTCTTCATCTCTCCACTGCTGAAAAACAAATACCTAAAACTTTGCTTATATTGTGGTCAGAAGGGCCACATGGCACAGAGATGGCCTAAAAAAGTGGAAAACTATCAAGCTTTGTGGGAGAAAGAGTCATTCCAAATCACAGCATGGAGCAAAGAATGCATCAAAAAATGCTGCATATCCATTCAAAGCATTCATGATGCACTAGAAATACCTCCTAAGTATCCTCAGTCATTAATTCTGGTCCACTATTGGGAGTTCTTGGATGTATTTTCTAGTCAGAAAGCAGACATTCTACCCCCTCATCAAAGACAACCTTAAAAAAGGCTTCATCAGACATTCCTCATCCCCTGCAGGAGGGCTGGATTGATTACAGAGGTCTGAACAAAATTACTGTCAAAAACAAGTATCCCCTGTCTCTCATCTCCGAATTTTATGACCAACTACAAGATGCTCGAATTTTTACCAAGTTGGATCTTAGGTGTGCTTATAACCTGGTCAGAATCCAAGAGGGAGATGAGTGGAAAACTGCTTTTAATACTCGTTTTGGGCACAATGAATACCTAGCGATGCCTTGTGGGCTATGCAATGCCCCCGCTGTTTTTCAAGGTTTTGTGAACAATATCTTCAGAGACATGATTCTCTCTTATGTAGTGATCTATTTGGATGACATCCTAATTTATTCCAATAACCTGGCAGATCATATCCAACATGTCAAACAAGTACAACAACAATACTTTATGGGAGAATTCCTTATACGCAGAAGCCGAGAAATGCGAATTTGAATGCGGCTGCATAAACTTTTTAGGGTACATTATTTCTGAGACAGGTCTGGAGATGGATCCAGATAAATTGACGGCCATCAGTGAATGGAAAAAACCTTCCAATCTCAAAGGCATCTAAAGATTTTTAGGTTTTGCCAACTATTAACGGAGATTTATAAGAAATGTTTCTCAGATTGTTGCTCCCATTACTGCCCTCACTCGCAAAAAGGTTCTAACCCTGGTTCTTGGCCTCCTGACACTGTGTCAGCATTTGAAAAACGTAAGAGTTTTTTTGTAAGCCCCTATCCTGCGCAGACCAGATGCTACTCGCCCATTCATCCTTCAAGTGGATAGAAACATAGAAACATAGAATGTGTCGGCAGATAAGAACCATTCGGTCCATCTAGTCTGCCCAATATTTTTTTTTTTTGAGTACTTTTATTAGTCCCCCGTTCCCGGTCTTATAGCTAGGATAGCCTTGTGTCTATCCCACGCATGCTTAAAATCCTTGACTGTGTTTACCTCTACCACTTCTGCTGGCAGGCTATTCCATACATCCACTACCCTCTCAGTAAAGTAATACTTCCTGATATTACTTTTAAATCGTTGCCCCTCTAATTTAAGACTATGTCCTCTAGTTGTGGTAGTTTTTCTTCTTTTAAATATACTCTCTTCCTTTACTGTGTTGATTCCCTTTATGTATTTAAATGTTTCTATCATATCCCCCCTGTTACGTCTTTCCTCCAAGCTATACATGTTAAGATGCTTTAACCTTTCCTGGTAAGTTTTATCCTTCAACCCATGAACCAGTTTAGTAGCCCTTCTCTGAACTCTCTCCAAAGTATCAATATCCTTCTGGAGATACGGTCTCCAGTACTGCGTACAATACTCCAAGTGAGGTCTCACCAGTGCTCTGTACACTGGCATGAGCACTTCCCTCTTCCTACTGCTAATACCTCTCCCTATGCAACCAAGCATTCTGCTAGCATTTCCTGCTGCTCTATTGCATTGCCTACCTACCTTCAAGTCCTCTGAAATTATTACTCCTAAATCCCTTTCCTCAGATGTTGAGGTTAGGACTGTACCAAATAGTCTATATTCTGCTTTTGGGTTTTTACGCCCAAGGTGCATAATCTTGCACTTGTCCACATTAAATGCCAGTTGCCACTGCTCTGACCATTTTTCTAGTTTAGCTAAATCATTTGCCATTTGGCTTATCCCTCCATGAATATCAACCCTGCTGCAAATCTTTGTATCATCAGCAAAAAGACATACTTTACCAACAAGACCTTCTGCAATATCGCTAATAAAAATATTAAAGAGAATGGGTCCAAGAACAGATCCCTGAGGTACCCCACTAGTAACAAGACCTTGCATCGAATATACCCCATTGACTACAACCCTCTGTTGCCTGTCACTCAGCCATTGTCTAATCCATTCAACAATATTGAAATCCAAACTCAAAGATTTCAGTTTATTGATAAGCCTTCTATGTGCGACAGTGTCAAAAGCCTTACTGAAATCTAGGTAAGCAATGTCTACTGCACCACCCTGATCTATTATTTTAGTTACCCAATCAAAAAAATCAATAAGATTAGTTTGGCATGATCTCCCTGAAATAAACCCATGCTGTCTCTGATCTTGAAATCCAAGCGACTTTAGATGTTCAACAATCCTATTCTTTAACATGGTTTCCATTATTTTCCCCACTACTGAAGTAAGACTTACTGGTCTACAGTTGCCCGCCTCCTCCTTACTACCTTTCTTGTGAATGGGCACAACATTAGCTAATTTCCAATCTTCTGGAACTACTCCCGTTAACAATGATTGGTTAAATAAATCTGTTAACGGTTTTGCTAGTACACCACTAAGTTCTTTTAATAACTTTGGATGTATCCCATCAGGTCCCATCGACTTATTTGTCTTTACTTTAGACAGCTGAAGTAAAACCTCTTCCTCTGTAAACTTACATGCATCAAAAGACTCATTAGTCTTTTTCCCTAAATGAGGTCCCTTACCCTCATTTTCATTTGTAAAAACTGAACAAAAATATTCATTAAGGCAGTCTGCTAAGCCTTTATCCTCTTCTACATAGCATCCTTCTTTTGTTTTTAATCTAACTAATCCTTGTTTTACTTTCCTTTTCTCATTTATGTATCTAAAAAATGTTTTATCCCCCTTTTTCACTGACTGGGCTATAGTCTCTTCTGTGTGTGCTTTGGAAGCTCTTATAGCTTGCTTTGCCTCTTTCTGCCTACTCTTATAGATCTTTCTATCTTCCTCACTCTGAGTATTTTTATAATTACTAAATGCTAGCTTTTTATTTTTTACTATTTTAGCCACCTCTGCAGAGTACCACAGTGGTTTCTTCAATTTTTTGCTCTTACTGACAAGCCTTATGCAATTTTCTGTTGCCTTCAGTAGCGCAACTTTTAGATTCTGGTTTTAAATTGCTCCAGTCTGATAATGACTCCTTCACATCTAATCTAATTTTAGAAAAGTCTGTTTTTCTAAAATCTAAAACTTTTGTTTTTGTGTGGTGTGACTGCGTCACTGTTCTTATATTAAACCACACTGTCTGGTGATCACTAGATCCTAAACGTTCACCTACAGTAATATCTGATACCAAATCTCCATTTGTGAACACTAAGTCTAGTATGGCCTGCTTTCGAGTTGGCTCCTCCACTACTTGTTTTAGAGATAATCCCAGTAGGGAGTTTAGGATATGCGTACTCCTGGCGCAAGTAGCTGTTTTGTATTTCCAGTTCACATCAAGAAGATTAAAGTCACCCATGATGATCACTTCTCCCTTCATTGTCATTTTAGCTATTTCCTCAACTAGTAGATTATCTAACTCCTCTATTTGTCCAGGGGGCCTATAAATCACACCTACCCGAGTTACCATATGATTACCAAATTCTAATGTAACCCAAACTGACTCTATGTTCGCCTCACTAACTTGTATTACGTTACATTTTAAGCTATCCCTCACATACAGGGCCACCCCTCCCCCTTTTTTACCTTCTCTGTCTTTTCTATATAAAGAGTACCCTGGTATTGAAATGTCCCAGTCATGTTTTTCATTATACCATGTCTCAGTAACAGCCACTAAATCTACATTCTCAGTTGCCAATATTGCCACAAGTTCATGGATCTTATTCCCTAAACTGCGAGCATTTGTAGACATGACCCTAAGCTTAACATTTTTTAGCACACTGACTACAGGTAACTTCTGTACCTTTTTTGGGATGCTTCTGATTTCGGCGCTGGGGCTATCCTCTCCCAAAGGGATCAAGGATCGAATCGTATTCACCCTTGCTCCTTCTTTTTTCAATACCACATGTCACTCCAGACCATGTTCTCATTCATGGTCAGGATACATATGAATTAGAAGCTATCCTTGACTCCAGAATCTTTAGGGGTAAGCTTCAATATTTGGTCAATTGGTTGGGATATGGTCCGGAGGAGAGATCTTAGGTTGCTGCATCTGACATTCATGCTCCCTCCCTGATACGCATTTGTTTTCCATCTAAACCATCTCCTGGTCACCGGCACGGCACCCGTAGAGGGGGGGTACTGCAATACTTACCTCAAGGTCCCGTCCACGAGGATCCGCTGCTGCATTTTCAGAGAATGTGAGCATGTGCTTACGCAGAGTAGTACACACTCCTCCATACTACACACTGCCGCTGGATTAGCTATTGCCATACGGAAGTCTCTTCCATGCGGCGGCGCATCTTAGTTTTTAAAAGGTACTTCCTATTTTGCCTCCAAGCCTCGTTTTCATCCCAGAGGCAGAGACATGCTTTGGAGGGATATTTAAAGGCTCAGGGCCTGACTCCTTTGACACTGCCTCTGTCTAGCCATCCAAGTGGTTAACTCTTCTGATACTGCCTCTATCTGTCTAGCCACCCAAAGAGTTAACCCTTTGGATTGCTTGACAGATAGAGGCAGTGTCAGAGGAGTTAACTCCTCTGATACTACCTATATCTGTCTAGCAATGCAGGGGTTAACTCCTCTGACACTGACTATATCTATGTGGATTTTGTCATAGGTCACTGGTCTCATTATGTTTTAGGGAATAGCACTGCCTATTATCATAATAATGTTTTACCATGACTCTCTTTTCACCGCATGGGTGAGCTCTTAATTATTTTATTATGTATATAAGAAGTGCTTTGGTCAAACATTTAGGGTACACATTTTAATCATGGCCTGCCAATACTCATGCCATATAATTTTGCACATGGAAAGGTGCTCTTGCATTAAATTATCACTTCCTAATGGAGGGAGGGGTGGGGCAGCATTTTGTTTTTCGCCCCGGGCAGCACAATGTCTTGGACTGGCCCTGTGTACACACTCGAGAATCGTGGGGGTTATGATAATGTTATATAAATATGTGCAGGGCCCATTTAAAGGGCTTTCTAAAGACCTGTCAAATAGCAGAATGGTACAAAGGACAAGAGGTCACCCGCTAATACTTGTAGAAAGGAGATCTAGTCTATGACAGCGGAAGGGATTTTTTACAGTAAGGACAATTAAGATATGGAATTCACTGCCTGAAGAAGTGGTTCTAACAAATACCTTAGATGCCTTGAAAAGCGGCCTGGATACTTTTTTAATGAGCCAGAGAATAGAGGACTATGCATGCTTGTATAGGCATTAATATTTATTTAGTGCTTGTTGATCCAAGGAGAAAACTGATTGCCATTTGGAGTCAAGAAGGATTTTTTTTCCACACTGAAAGCAGAATTCAAAATTGCTGAATGGATTTTTATTTGCCTTCTTTTGGATCGACAGTGGTAATCATGGGAAAGGAAAAGGGTTGAACTTGATAGACACTAGTCTTTTTTCAACCTAAACTACCATGTACCTATGTAAGAGTGGTTTTACATGCTAAAGGGAAGATCTAAATACTGATGTTGATGTACTGGCATTTATGACAAGACAAATTGTCTCAATTTTCTTTCCCATGTCTGGTTGAGGGACCTTGTCCTATATTAACCCAACCACCCCGCACACACATACACACAACTTTTACATTACAGATACATTTGGACTATCCTCCTCGACCCTATGTGATTTTTTTATGCATTTATATGTCTGTTTATATATATATATATATATATATATATATATATATATATATATATATATATATATATATATATATATATATATATATATATATAACTTATGCTAATATGTACATGTTTGCATATGAAACTCAACATATTCTACCTAAGTACGGGGAACACATATTAATGTATGGACGGTTCGTTGATGACATATTCTTAATTTGGACAGCTGGCGAAGTGGCACTAATTGATATGGTAGCAGACCTTAATGCGTTATCATCCCCGATTCATCTGATAATGCAATGCAACACACAAGTTATTCAGTTTCTCGATGTAGAGGTATTCAGGACTGAAGGCACCTTGGGGTATACTTTGTATAGGAAGAACACAGACAGGAATTCTCTCCTGCATGCCCAAAGTTTCCATCCAGGGCCAATGAAAAATTCTTTACCATATTCTCAATTTTTGAGGGTTATTAGGAACAATTCGGATCCAACTAAAAGAGACCTTCAATTGAGGGAAATGACACATAGATTTCGAGAGCGAGGTTATTCCCATCAAATAATTAAGACCGCGATGTCAAAAGCTATAAAAGGTGAAAATAGAATAATAGAAAAGAGGACCACAGCCCCTGAAACCCAAACTGTATTCCTGACAAAATTTCATGTAGCCTCTAGTGCTGTAAAAAATATCATTGTCAAAAATTGGAATATCATCTCGCAGGACAAAGCATTACCACAAAGTATACATAGAACACCATTGTTTTGTTACAAAAGAGGCAGCAATATTAGGGATAGATTGGTGAAATCAGACCCTGTACATTGCTATGATACAACACAGCAATTTCAACAAGTGGGATGCGTCCGGTGTTTAGGGTGCGTGACTTGCTCTCACATGACCTCTGCAACTTATTTTTCACACCCGCATACGGGGTTTAGATACAAGATTAAACATTGGATTACGTGCCAGACAGACCATGTGATATACATGTTCACCTGCCCGTGGTTGATCTTATGTGGGCAAAACCATCTTACCTCTGAGGGAGCGTATTAGAGGACATCGGTCATCTATACGAGTAGCTTATCGGGACAAGATCTCGGATAAACCTGTGGCTAAACATTTTTTTGAACTTCAACATTCATTGGCGCAGTTAAGATTTGTCGCTATAGATCACGTTCCACCCCCACGGAGAGGTGGGGATAGAGCCACTTTATTATTACAACGAGAAAGCAAGTGGATATACACTCTGGACACCGTATCTCCTCGAGGGCTCAACGAACAATTATTACTTAGGTCATTTCTATCCCCTCGATCTTGATTGATCCTGAAGCATGAGTACATATTGTCCTCATTTTTCCAGAGCTCGTGGGCTACACACATGTGTTACCTGATAGTTTGTTTGACCTCTCCCTTTGTGCTATTCTCTGTTATATTTGGCTTTGTTCTGTCTTTTTTGGTTGTTTGTTTTTGTTGTGGTATACACACCAATGGTATAATTGGCCTGTTAGAGATAGGGGATATGCATGGGGTACAGTGTGGTCCTTGTATCTGTTTGTATCAGTGTCATTATGCATAAATGTTCAAAACTTATTTGCTGTTTTCTTGGTTTACTCTATTTTCCCTCTTGCTTGGTATCTCTCCTTTGTACTTTTGTTATCTGTACCTTTGTTATCTGTAGTTTATTTTAAGTGTAGTGTTTTTGTATTTTGCATTTTTTTGTTTAACTTATTATTTGTTCATTTTGTTTGCGTGGTGATTTTTTTCTCACTGTGTTTCATCCCTTTTCTTTATCCTTCGAGGTCTTCACCTGAGTGCCGGTATTAATCCCTTTATTCTCCAGAATTTCTTAAATGGTGTGGTATCAGTATGATTCAATGTGTTATGCACTGGGTGCTGGATGAGGTTGAGTAGATCCGCTCCCATTCCTGTGTCCGTCATTCCTGAGTTCTGGGACTGACACAGGTGGCATCGGATCACTCTCTGCGACTCTGGTAGCTTGCTTGACAGGGGGCGTTTCTGTTGTGGTCACTTCATTGGTGGTGCTTGGAGATTGGTTGGGTTTTGATCACATGAGCGCACATTACTATGGTAACATATACACGAAGCCGACACAGCTTTCCCACGGCTCTCTCTTCAGCTGCGATACACACTTCCGGGTGAGGGACGCTGGTAGGAGCAGCTGCGGCTGGTGAGTAATCAATTTGTGTATATTTAAATGAATTTCAGTGCACTATGTTAGTTGTGCTGGACAAAGGGCAATTGATCTGCCCGAAACGTTGCTATCAGATTAAAGAGGATTTACATGCAGCAAGACCCATGAGTGCTTTCATTTTTTTGATGGACATAGATGTGACAGATTAGCACCCGGGCATCAGATTGTTTTGTTGTCTCCTCGAACGAGTGGAGTGCTTATGCATATTGGATAGATAAAAAACAAAGAGTAATGGTGCAAGCGAGCAAAAAACGGTGATTCCTCTCCCGAGTAGGTTACAACCTATAGGGCCGGCTATTTCAGCCTCTGCCCGTTCTCGCTGAGAGGGATCCCAACTCTTTGTTTTTTGTCTCCATGAGTAATCAGGATATGCCCAGACGTGGGTCCCTAGCTCGCTGCACCTAGAGGGATATCAGCCGTACCATACTGACGAGGCCATTGAAGGCCGAAACGTACGTCTGTGGTTGCTGTGTTCTTCGTGCAGAGGAGACCTGCCAGGCTATTTGGATCTGGACTGCCCTTATGGGTGGGACCAGTCTAATGTGCTATTGGAGAGGTTTCCTCTGTAATGGTGCAAGCGAGCAAAAAACGGTGATTCCTCTCCCGAGTAGGTTACAACCTATAGGGCCGGCTATTTCAGCCTCTGCCCGTTCTCGCTGAGAGGGATCCCAACTCTTTGTTTTTTGTCTCCATGAGTAATCAGGGTATGCCCAGACGTGGGTCCCTAGCTCGCTGCACCTAGAGGGATATCAGCCGTACCATACTGACGAGGCCATTGAAGGCCGAAACGTACGTCTGTGGTTGCTGTGTTCTTCGTGCAGAGGAGACCTGCCAGGCTATTTGGATCTGGACTGCCCTTATGGGTGGGACCAGTCTAATGTGCTATTGGAGAGGTTTCCTCTGTAATGGTGCAAGCGAGCAAAAAACGGTGATTCCTCTCCCGAGTAGGTTACAACCTATAGGGCCGGCTATTTCAGCCTCTGCCCGTTCTCGCTGAGAGGGATCCCAACTCTTTGTTTTTTGTCTCCATGAGTAATCAGGGTATGCCCAGACGTGGGTCCCTAGCTCGCTGCACCTAGAGGGATATCAGCCGTACCATACTGACGAGGCCATTGAAGGCCGAAACGTACGTCTGTGGTTGCTGTGTTCTTCGTGCAGAGGAGACCTGCCAGGCTATTTGGATCTGGACTGCCCTTATGGGTGGGACCAGTCTAATGTGCTATTGGAGAGGTTTCCTCTGTAATGGTGCAAGCGAGCAAAAAACGGTGATTCCTCTCCCGAGTAGGTTACAACCTATAGGGCCGGCTATTTCAGCCTCTGCCCGTTCTCGCTGAGAGGGATCCCAACTCTTTGTTTTTTGTCTCCATGAGTAATCAGGGTATGCCCAGACGTGGGTCCCTAGCTCGCTGCACCTAGAGGGATATCAGCCGTACCATACTGACGAGGCCATTGAAGGCCGAAACGTACGTCTGTGGTTGCTGTGTTCTTCGTGCAGAGGAGACCTGCCAGGCTATTTGGATCTGGACTGCCCTTATGGGTGGGACCAGTCTAATGTGCTATTGGAGAGGTTTCCTCTGTAATGGTGCAAGCGAGCAAAAAACGGTGATTCCTCTCCCGAGTAGGTTACAACCTATAGGGCCGGCTATTTCAGCCTCTGCCCGTTCTCGCTGAGAGGGATCCCAACTCTTTGTTTTTTGTCTCCATGAGTAATCAGGGTATGCCCAGACGTGGGTCCCTAGCTCGCTGCACCTAGAGGGATATCAGCCGTACCATACTGACGAGGCCATTGAAGGCCGAAACGTACGTCTGTGGTTGCTGTGTTCTTCGTGCAGAGGAGACCTGCCAGGCTATTTGGATCTGGACTGCCCTTATGGGTGGGACCAGTCTAATGTGCTATTGGAGAGGTTTCCTCTGTAATGGTGCAAGCGAGCAAAAAACGGTGATTCCTCTCCCGAGTAGGTTACAACCTATAGGGCCGGCTATTTCAGCCTCTGCCCGTTCTCGCTGAGAGGGATCCCAACTCTTTGTTTTTTGTCATATTGGATAGATATATGTATATATATATATATAAATATATATATATATGTATGTATACATATAACGATATATATTTAAATATATATATATATAGATATATATATATATATATATATATATATGAGTGTATCTTTTCACTTTGTATTTATATTCTTATGTGTAATCCATGTTGGGGCAATGGGGGTGACACACAGAGCAAATCTGGAGACTGTGGTTCTCTCAGTTATCATAGTTGGACAATTTCCATGGTGGGGTGGAGACTATGCTTTATGTATGCCAAGTTCCAGCATTTTCTTTGATGCTTAGGGAACTGATATTGTGGGCACCAGACTCTCCCCTTCTCATGTTTATCTTTCTGAGGTTGCCATGGTGATGCAGTGCTCGGTTGGGGTGCTGCTCGTCATCGCAACATACTTCTGCATAGGTCAGTCCGCCGATAGATGGGGATTTAGAAAATTGGTTATATTGGTCCATAAGGTAATGCAGGGGGTGTTGTGTGATCGACACAAAAATAAATTAACTTATCCCACAATATATATATGCACAGTTCAAAACATGAAACAAACCCAATTTGGTGCCATAGTAGCACAAATAGAACATCAAAAATTAATGGAACAGGGATTCTATACCCGCTCCGGGGAAATAGATTTACATACAAAAATTTTGCTACCATGGATGAATTTGGAGGAAGTATACAAGGAATAAAGGATAAATACAAATTAACACACAAACCAATAGCATCAACCCTTTGGCTTATTATACAAATAAACAATCTAACAGATATGACATCCCCCCCCCTCCCCCAGGTCCCTAGTCCTTCCTCCTATATGAATAAATGAGGAATACATGAAGAGTGTGTGTGGTTGCGAAGTTGAGTCTCATGTTGACTCTTAGTATAATGAAACAATTAGGCTTGGCATTTGGGCACATATAAGCATGTGAATAGGATTAAACAGAAAAGTTATTTTTACAATTTTATACTAAATTTATAGTGCACGTACTATATGTTATAATTCGAAAATATTTAATAATAATTATGAATTAATTAAATACTATAAATACCGGCACAGGTCTCAACCTTGTAACTTGTATGTACCACTTGTGATTTCTTACTATTTGCTCACTATTTTTCTTATTATAACTTAAATAAATATTTATTTTTGTAAAATAAGATAATAATACAACACTATAAAGTAATGTTAAAATAAGAAAATTAAAAAGAAAAGAAAAGGTAAAAAAAATTAACAGAGATTAAGATATGGAAACACACAAGGATGATTGTTAATACACATAAGTGATAATCACTTATTTAACTATACTATATGATACGGAATCTGAGTGTGTTAAGAAAAGATAAAAAAGAAAAAAAAAAAACATGAAACAAACCGAAAACAGGGCCTCTTCACAAAATGAATAGTGCAGTAATGACAGGGAAAATAAAAGTGCTATTGAGGTAAAAACCCAGTAAAACAAAAAAGATCCATGCTTGTTGTTCCCTACAAGTGTTTCAACATCTGGGGCGATGATAGACAAAGCAAGACTGAGGGTGTGTGATGTCCATCCTGTTCCTATATTTTTGTTTTCAGCTGAACCAGAGCCGAGAAGCCTCTCACAGAAAGATAGGTAAATTAAACATCCACTGCCATATCTATGCCACCTAATGGACAAACTTCAGTTGACCTTTATCAAAGTAAACTGTTTACTAAATCTAGGGGGGATACTGGAAAAAATATCAGCAGCACTATTGAAAAAAACACCATTTGTTCATTAGTGTATGTCAGGTTCATATATTTCAAAGTCCTAAATTTTGCGCTCATATACAACCTTCTTCCTACTTTTGCAACACACTCCTGTTAAATAGCTGCAGTTTAATGCAAACAGTGCTTTAGCATTGAAGTTGGATGCCTGACTTCTGAGAGCTGCTTCTTCTGTTCCTAATCCTCTGCTTAAAGCTCATTCTGAATTACTACCCTGTCCAGGAAGTGGGAAACTGAACCTAGGTGGCTCAACCAGCCTGGGGGATGTTTAAAAGCATCTCCTGAGACTCTTTGGCTACAGCAATATTTCTTCAGCTAAGTTGCTCCCTTAAAGTCACTCCTGTTTAGTCACCCTCTCTAGGGTGTTTCTCCTGCTTAGTCACCCTCTCTAGTGTGTTTCTCCTGCTTAGTCACCCTCTCCAGGGTGTTTCTTCTGTTTAGTTACCCTTCTCAGACCCCACCCTCTCTAGGGTGTTTCTCCTGTTTAGTTACATTCTCAGACCCCACACTCTCTAGTGTGTTTCTGCTTAGTTACCTTTATATATGGCCTCATCCCTTGTTTAACTCTCTCTACCCATCCCTCTCATTTGTCTACAGTCCCTGCTATAGCTCTTTGTTTATACTGCCGTTCCTACTCAAACCCTTTTTCTATTCTGCGGTTCCCTTTTTGTCTCTCCTTCAGTCCCTATTCCAATCCCTATCTCTTTGCTTCTATGTCTGTTCTCACCTTGCACAATAAATAACCACATGCAACCAGACACCTACTATATCCTTCACTGAAACTCCTACCTAACCTGGTAAAAGCCCTGACAGTGGGATTCTCAGCCTCATGTGGTCAATGCAGCATGCGTCACTACATCATCATTCATCCCCCACTTTTTGACAAAGCCGAAATGGAGGTTGCCAGTACTTCATATGATCTAGAGGGCAGGATTTGGAACACCATTTAGCCTGTAAGGTACAGCACTGTTATCATAACAGGCATACTATCCCTCCAAAGTACAGTGATTTGAATTTTGGAAAGAGCTGATAACTGTTGCTCTAATGGGCATATGCACCTTTAGGCTACATTCAACTATAATCCACACTATTGGGAACTCTGCATTCATTTTTTCCTGCTTGAATGTTCAGCTGAATTTTTTTTGGTGACAAGACTATGAATTTAAGTTCTGTTTAATCTTTATTGAGGAGACCCTATAATTTGATTTAACCTATCGCCAAAACATGTATGTCATGCACAAAATAAGAAAAACATCTTTGAACACAGAGGAAATGTGAGTGTCTTAAATCATGGGGCCTATTCACATACAGGAACTTGACATCGGAACTGCATATGAACTGCAAAATTTAGGCACTAGGACATAAGCTGGAGATATCAATGACTGATTTTTCAATTCACTTATCACATTGTAAAGCAACAGATTAATACTAAAATATACTGTTATAATAATAATGTTAAATCTAACAATATACATTACGCATACTTTATATAACTAATTTAAAAATGAATCATGGAAAAATTCAATCAATAGTTTGTCTTAAGACAAAGGCAAATGATATATTACGTTTTAATATTCACTATATAATTTAGGTATTTTCAATTAGAGAATGGAGTTATATTGTTTTAAATAAAAATGCTAAACATGTTATATTGTTCCTTTTGAATGTCAGAAAATGTCAGTGAAATAGCAACTTCAGTCACATTACATTAAAATGAGACATGCAGATTAAAATGGGACATGTGTACCACAAATTAGATGAATATGAAAAAAACAAAATGATAAAATAGCAATGACACATCTGGTTAAAACTATTAAGAGCAGGGATCCAGACATTTTTACTCATCTCAAACAGAGCATGAAGATGCAGATTTTTTATTATTCTCATTTTACCCGTTCAGAACAAGAGGGATCCATGTTACTCATTTGCATTTTTTCTCTTTGGGACTAGAAACCAGATGGACTCCTTCTAGGCATTACCATATACTTTATAGTGCAATGTTAAACAACACCATTTAACAGCAGACCTAAATTTTGTGTCAGTAGACCCATGGTGACCATGGTTGATATGACAATTGTTTAATCGTGGTCTTTTAACACAATTGCATATCATTTTCCATAATGCAATGAGCATCACCACATGATTACAATATGCAGTTTCAAATGTTAACCATTTGTATTTGTATGTTCTATAACTAGCAATATTCAAAAAACAGCCTAGCTATTAATTATATAACACTAGAATTTTGCATTATTAGTTCAGACTGTATGGCTTTTAATCTACAGGGAGTGCAGAATTATTAGGCAAATGAGTATTATGACCACATCATCCTCTTTATGCATGTTGTCTTACTCCAAGCTGTATAGGCTCGAAAGCCTACTACCAATTAAGCATATTAGGTGATGTGCATCTCTGTAATGAGAAGGGGTGTGGTCTAATGACATCAACACCCTATATCAGGTGTGCATAATTATTAGGCAACTTCCTTTCCTTTGGCAAAATGGGTCAAAAGAAGGACTTGACAGGCTCAGAAAAGTCAAAAATAATTTAACTGGTCGGTAGAAGGGATAGAGTATTTAGGCCTGTTGATTCCACCCGATGGTAAAAACTCCTTAGAATTGAATTGTAATAGAGTTTGTAGAGAGATGGAAATTAATTTTAATAAGTGGAGGCCTCTCACAATCTCGTGGATGGGACGAATAAATACAATTAGGGCATATGTCATCCCTAAATGGCTATATGTCTTCAGGATGATACCAGGCACGCTAAAATTGGAACAAAAAAAGCTAATGGAGTTTGTTTGGATGGGGAAAAGACCAAGGGTTAGTAACAACTTATTATATATGGATACAAACAAGGGAGGACTAGGAATGCCGGCAATGAGAGAGCTTTGGGAGGCCAGTATGTTAATGCATGTCAACCAAATACAAGTGATCACTAATAGGGGAAAGGATTGGTGGCAAATTGAGACAAAGATATCAGATTTGAATAATTTGGAATGCATACTATGGCTGAACGGCCTCAGAAAACGAGAAATGGGTGGGAAACTCGCAGGCAAGACTCTTGCGTCTCTGATGGACTTTTGGGGAAAGTTTAAAAAAAGATGTGGGCTGGATAACAAGCTTCTTCCTTCTGCACCTATTGAATCCTTGGGATTCAACATAGTAGATCTTGATATAACAAATTGGAGGCAAGCAGGAATAAATAGAATTGCGGATTTAGAAGCAGTAAATAGAATAATAGATTTTAACATCCTAAGAAATAAATATAATCTCCCGTCAGGGGATCTGTTTAAATTCCTGAGAATTAAGCATTTCGCTCAGGATGGGATTTATAGAGACAAGGGACATGAGGATGAACCGCTTATAATAGATTTATTTGACAACAATTCCAAGAAAAAGATACTGAGGGAATGCATTAGGGCTATAAGACAGTTATACTTAAAACCAACACCCGCGGTGTGGGGAAGTTGGGAAAAGGACCTAAACCCTAACAAGAGACCAGTAAGAATATACGAGGATAGTTGGTATAAAGCCTGGAACCAAGTAAGGAAACACATACATTGTCTAAACCTACAAGAAACCTACTTCAAAGTTGCCAACAGATGGTACTTGACCCCGGTTAGGCTCAAAAAGATACATTTAAATCAAGAAGATATATGCTGGAGATGTGGGAAGGACAGAGGGACTCTGTTGCATATGTTCTGGGAATGTGAAAACCTACGGGATTGTTGGAGGGAAGCCTTCTCAGCGATCTCGGCGGTATGTAGCAGAAGGGTGGAGGCTACCCCTCGGAGAGCACTACTTCACCAGAATTTGGGGAAAATTGATAAGGTTTATGTTCCTTTGGTTACTCAAATCCTTATAGCAGTAAAAATTGTCATAGCAAGAAGATGGAATAAAGGCGGAAATAATCCACTGGGCCGTGATAAAGAACCAAATAAATTTACAATGTACTATGGAAAAGGGGTATTTTCTGAATAGGTGGGAATTGGAGAGGTATAAAAAAACTTGGGAAAAATGGTCAAATTGATAAGCATCCTGAAGTAATTGCTTGGAACTGCCCCCCGCCATCCCCTCCCCCTGCTCCAGTCCCGATGACGCAGTGATAAGTTTGAGTGATAAGATGTCAGACGTCTCCACAAATTTATGTCCATAAATGTTTGTCCCGAATTTGTGTCTGATTGTAGTCGGCTGAATGTCCTATTTATATGTTTATATATGTAGAAGTATTGTCATGCACACTATGAGATACCGAATGATATGTTCTGTATACTTACCTATAGACTTTTAATACTCTGTATTTGAAAATTTGAAAAATAAATTTATAAAAAAAAAAAGAAAAAAAAAAGAAAAGTCAAAAATAGTGAGATATCTTGCAGAGGGATGCAGCACTCTTAAAATTGCAAAGCTTCTGAAGCGTGATCATCAAACAATCAAGCGTTTCATTCAAAATAGTCAACAGGGTCGCAAGAAGCGTGTGGAAAAACCAAGGCGCAAAAAAACTGCCCATGAACTGAGAAAAGTCAAGCGTGCAGCTGCCACGATTCCACTTGCCACCAGTTTGGCCATATTTCAGAGCTGCAACATCACTGGAGTGCCCAAAAGCACAAGGTGTGCAATACTCAGAGACATGGCCAAGGTAAGAAAGGCTGAAAGACGACCACCACTGAACAAGACACACAAGCTGAAACGTCAAGACTGGGCCAAGAAATATCTCAAGACTGATTTTTCTAAGGTTTTATGGACTGATGAAATGAGAGTGAGTCTTGATGGGCCAGATGGATGGGCCCGTGGCTGGATTGGTAAAGGGCAGAGAGCTCCAGTCCGACTCAGATGCCAGCAAGGTGGAGGTGGAGTACTGGTTTGGGCTGGTATCATCAAAGATGAGCTTGTGGGGCCTTTTCGGGTTGAGGATGGAGTCAAGCTCAACTCCCAGTCCTACTGCCAGTTCCTGGAAGACACCTTCTTCAAGCAGTGGTACAGGAAGAAGTCTGCATCCTTCAAGAAAAACATGATTTTCATGCAGGACAATGCTCCATCACACGCGTCCAAGTACTCCACAGCGTGGCTGGCAAGAAAGGGTATAAAAGAAGAAAATCTAATGACATGGCCTCCTTGTTCACCTGATCTGAACCCCATTGAGAACCTGTGGTCCATCATCAAATGTGAGATTTACAAGGAGGGAAAACAGTACACCTCTCTGAACAGTGTCTGGGAGGCTGTGGTTGCTGCTGCACGCAATGTTGATGGTGAACAGATCAAAACACTGACAGAATCCATGGATGGCAGGCTATTGAGTGTCCTTGCAAAGAAAGGTGGCTATATTGGTCACTGATTTGTTTTTGTTTTGTTTTTGAATGTCAGAAATGTATATTTGTGAATGTTGAGATGTTATATTGGTTTCACTGGTAAAAATAAATAATTGAAATGGGTATATATTTGTTTTTTGTTAAGTTGCCTAATAATTATGCACAGTAATAGTCACCTGCACACACAGATATCCCCCGAAAATAGCTAAAACTAAAAACAAACTAAAAACTACTTCCAAAAATATTCAGCTTTGATATTAATGAGTTTTTTGGGTTCATTGAGAACATGGTTGTTGTTCAATAATAAAATTAATCCTTAAAAATACAACTTGCCTAATAATTCTGCACTCCCTGTATGTATGAATCTTTGTGTTTATCTGTATTTTAAAGGTTAACTCTCTAGCCTGGAAAAAAAAACTCTGCATATTAAATGTGACAGTTTAAAATTAAATAAACATTTATCAGTTTCAGTTTGATGTTTTTGTTTGTTGTCACAATACTTACCTTGAAAATTATACTTATGCATGCTACATCCTTGGGATTGCCCCTCCCACCATGACATCTTCAGTGCTATGTACAGTCATCAGCATTTCCTATCACAAGGATTGCAAATTGTCCATACAAGGACAACTGAGACTTTGACAAGGTCTGTTAAAGTCCATAGGGCCCCATTAAATTGTCTGTAACAAAATCCAGTAAATTTCCACCATTAATAATGTTGGTGCCTACTCCTTTCTTGGGACCTGGTCAGGGGTGCACATAGCCTGCACTTGTGCAGGATTTTATTGACATCGCCAGTGGTATCATCATCAATAGAGCTTCTTTGACAAGAAGCATCTGGGGATGTGAACCATGCCTTGCAAAAAAGACATTTCAGAAGACCTATGATCAATAATTAAGGATTATTCTAGCCTTGGTTTAGATCAATCTAAATTGTATTAAAGACAGAATGCAAGTATTTGCCTTCTGTACTGCAAACTCTAGCAGCCAAGAAACGGTTAACAGTACAAGGAAGAAACAACCGATCTGAGAATATAAGACCCTCATCAAACCCTCCGTTATTCCTCCTTCTATGTTATACCGACTGGAAGTAGACTGTCAAGCACAGTAATAAACAGTCCAACTTGATAATAAATGAGAGAATGTCCCAGGACAAATAAAAGGCTGACAGAAAAAAACGGAAAAAACTGTAAAAGTAAATAGTATATGAGAAGCGAAACAATACATAGTCATTAAACATCTTGAGTAATTAACACATAATCAATACAATATCAGTAATAGGTTAGGGAAATGTAAAACAAGGGGGGGATACTTGTCTCCTGTCTTTAATAAAATTTAGATTCATTCTATACCAAGGCTAGAACAATCCCTAATTTTATGGCAAGACAGGATGCTTTATATTTGCAATTTTAACGGCAATACATAATAGGGAAAAAAGTGTGAGCATGAGGCTGGAAGTAAAAGACCATGAAGGTGGATTCATGGACCAATCGACCATCAACAAAAATATCCACCAAGGAGCCACCCAAATTGAGAGCATTGATGCTGCTGCTCCCTGAACCAAATGTGTGCTGAAAGTCTCATTGATACCTGTCAATTGAAGCATCCACTTAATCCACCATGATTCCATCTGGACCGAGACCCATCTGAAAGGACACACCAAAGGAAATCAGGAGACGCACACAATGGGCCCTGCAAAATTTAGGAAAATAGAGATAGGATGCCCAGGATGAATGAGACTTAGTTGTACAGGAAATAGATGTGTGTGGTTTTAACATCAATTTTTTTTACCCTTTTCTCTGAAAGGCATTTTGTTTCTGAGACCCGATGAAAGGAAATCAAACATAATAGCAAGACCAGCTTAGCTGAAAGCTGTCATAGGAAAAGGAGATTGTCATCCATCCAGTCTTCCATGAGATGGAGAACCATAGAAATATTCCAAAATAAAGTATACCTGGGAGGAGGAGGTCTAGCCAAACAAATACCTCTGAGTAGTCTGCTTATAGAAAGATCCTTACCAACCCACAAACCATGAACTGGGACATCGGCCGAAGAGATAGCTGAACGAAAAAGATTAATTGAGCAAAATGATTTACCCTGAGATTATAATAGGATTTTTTAAAAATCAGAATTGAGACTACAGGGTCCATAAAAGGATTGACATGTTGGTCCAGACACCAGCTATGCCATGTATTCCAGGGTTGGAGGTATGATTTCCTTATGCTTGGAGCCCAAGACTGCCAAAGCAGTTTGGAAGCCACCACCGATAATCATGACACATCCCATGAACCCTTGGAAACTATTCAAAATATGAGTGTTAACCAGTCTTGAATAATCAGCGAGTGAGAATTTCCTTCTGGATCCAGAAAAAGATCCAGCAGTGGGGGAAGAATGAGTGGCTTTGCACATGACAACTCCAGGGTGAGGAAACCAAGGCTGGTTCATCTTCAGCGATGTAATCAGGACTATAGTCACTGCTGAATGATCTGGTGTAAATGTAGGATCATGGAAAACTGGGAAAATTCATAAGCCCCTTTGGTTGCCCTTGTCTGAATGAACCCATCCACTGCCATAGACAGGGAATCCAGCAGGGAGCCGTAGACCGTGGTTATCTAGCGGTTGGTCCTAGAAGTGAACTAGTCTCTCTGAAACGGTCCCCAATTCTGCTCAGGGCATGAACCACAATCTTGTTAAGTCCCTATACCTCATGTCACTCCAGTGATGAGAGAATTAATCTGCCAACACTTACCCAGGAGTGTAGAGGGCCTGGGAATGGAGACTGAGAGAAGACTGACCATGCCCACAAGGTCTCCGAGACACACATGAGACCAGTGAAGAGTGAAACCAATGTCTTTTTTGAGAGATGATATTTTGGACTAGGGTAGTTTTAACACCACCAAAATTGAGCACTGTAAAACACAAAAACGAAACCGACTGAGTATGGCTTAGGGCCGAAATCTCCTTATTGAGGACAAAGCCAAGATCCTCACTGCTACACAGTGAGTAGCATATGTCTCAGCAAAGAAAACTGATCTTGGGCAAGGAAGATGATTGCATCAAGATAGATAATGGGCCAAATACCCCAAGCACAAAGGAACTCAATAACAGGTTTTAGAAGCTTTGTGAAGCATCAAGAAGCAGAACGATTGGCAGGTAAATTGCCATAGACAACGGTGCCAAGTGAACTGCAAGAATGTGAGATCATGAATGATAACTGGGCAAAAGTTTCCAGTCTTTTTCTGCACTAGGAAGTTATTGCTTAGAAAACAGGGGTGTCCCAGAGATCTTCTATCACCATTTTGTTCTGAAGGGAAGAGAGTTCTTTGGATGCCGCATGGTGCAGGGGGTCACAAGCTGTCTATGTGGGAAAGAGAATTCTAAACAAAATCCTGCCACTGTCTAAAGGACTCATAAATAAATCCTCACTGAGGAAGGAAAATGTGCAAGTCTGCCTGCGATGAGAATGTGTGTTGATGGGAGTCAGTCTTACCTATCGTGGGTCTTGCCAGGAAGGAGGAGCCACAGAAAAAAGGATAGAGTTTTGAAACCTGAAGCCCGAGCAGTTGTCATGGAAATGAGACTTGTTGCCAGTGAAGGCAGCCCTGCAGCCCAGTCCCTCTACTGACCAGCTCCAGAGGAATCATGATCCCCTGTTCTAAACACCCGTCTCACGTTAAGATATGCACATGCTGGTTAAAGACTTTAAGGAACTTATCACCAAAGAGTAACCCATTGGTATCCAGACCCAATTCTTGACGTCCACTGTTAAGTGTCTTGCCTTGCATCTCGTGGACATGGCCTCATTTGCATTGCCTAAGAGACATAGAGCCCTCTGAGCCCATTCACTTATCAATTGTAAATTAACCAGAGATTAATCAGGGATTAACCAGACATTCACCAATGCTTCGTTGACCATGAGAAAAATCTGGGTGGACCAAGCAATTTGTCCTGTGTGGTCTTTAAGCCCTGTTCCAGACCCGTTTTGGGGTAACTCCTGTTTTTAATCATAAAAGTGGTGGATATTGGGTTGAACTTCGGTGTTAGTGACACCTTGTCCAGCAGCATATGGTGGACAAGGTGTCTCAGTTTTTGTATAACTTCCTTCTCTAATGGTCTGTAGTTTCAATACTTGAGAAACCCGGCAAGGTGGGATGGTGGTGACCATTTTAAGGACCATGGATGTCCGGAGTTGCAAGGGTCAAAACGGGTAGACCTGTGGAGTCCTGGATCTCGATCGGTTGGTTATTTCTGGAATTGGTGTGGGAGTCACTTAGGGTTGTCTCTCTAACATATTTAGATTATGAAGTGCGAGAGGAACCTGGCATGGCTGGTGAAGCTGATCTAGAGGTTCCTGCGAAATATTCATTGCTGGCAGGCACCATAGTATCAAACTCCATATTTAGGGCAATTGCCAGAGTATCAGGTTTGGTCTTTTTAAGAGGTGTCTTACCCTTATGGGTTGACACTCCAATTTTAGCCCATGGGCATATGTGTTTCAGATCTTGAGAGGGTGATCCATGAGAAGTGACCAAATCAGATCCCTTTCAAGTGGCGGAGGCCGATGGAGGTTGGGAGACTTGGGTGGGTGCTGATTGATGCATATCAGTTAGACAGAGTGGAGCCAGGCCTGTAGAGCAGCTGGCATGGGTAGATCAGAATCATCCTCCATGATAATATTTCTTTGATGTATGTCTGAAAAAAACATACAAAGGGCAATATTAAGGTAAAACGAGTAATTACGAGTATTCAGTGTTCACCCTATAGCTTCTGTGGGGGTCAACCACAGGCCAGGAACAAGTAGCTATGATACAATGGTCACAGGTGGAGGAGGGTCAGATTGTGAGGGGTATCGTCAGGTCGCTTAATATGAAGGGGTCACCAACTGTGTCGGCTTCAGGGTAGAAGTTTATATGGTGGGGGTCACATACCTAAGAGAGCATGGTTAGTGCAAGCAGGGGGACACAGGTGCTGTGCCTGTCCTGTGGTAATAGAGGCCTACAGATTGTAAAGCGGGTGGGCCATGGAAGACATATCTGTTGCCAAGGAAGATTGTGGTGAGTTCAGCCCTGGTAATATTAATGGTGGTGGGAGTTGTGAGCTATTTAGCAGGCTCCAAGCTTTATCAATTATAATAGGGGGTTAGGGCACATTGGAACATGTAATGAGATGCAAATTGGAACATGTAATGAGACGCGAATTTAAACGTGTAATGAGATGCAAAATTGTCCTGACCCCCCAAAGATGTGGTGGGTTCTGGGGATTCGGTTTTAAAGGGGGGATGATTTTTGTTTGTTTGTTTTTTTACTTTTTTTTCCCTCTTTGGCATCTGAAATTCAACCCTCCTCCCACAACTTGCCCAACTCACCTACCAATTTGGAATCATATTGGTCTTTAATGAATAACAATTTGTATTACTTTTTATTGAAGGGGTTCGAGATGGGAGAACAAGATGGACTTTGGTAAGGTGGGGTTTTTCCATTAGTGAACAGGTTGAGGAGGTCAACTTTTAAATGAAAGTCTTTTCTCAATCTTTAGTGAATAGACGACAAAGAGGGGGGTGGGTGCCCGAGAACAAACAGTACTGCAATAGTCTGTCCTGTAGGATAATACCTACTCGGGTCCAGATCCGAAATGCATGGCTAGTACCCTCTACACGAGGAACACAGCAAACCACAGATGTACGTTTCGGCCTACATTGGCCTCGTCAGTGTGGTATGGCTGATGATCCTCTAGGTGCAAGCAGACCAGGGACCCACGGCCATAGGCATACCCTGCTACTCATGGCGACAAAGAGGGGGGTGGGTGCTACAATGCCCGAGAACAAACAGTACTGCAATAGTCTGTCCTGTAGGATAATACCTACTTGGGAGAGCAACTCCATTTTTTTTGCCTGCTTACACCATTGCAAAGGAACCACTCATTAGCATATCAGACTGATCCCACCCATAAGGGCAGTCCAGATCCAAAATGCATGGCTAGTACCCTCTACACGAGGAACACAGCAAACCACAGACATACGTTATGGCCTCGTCAGTGTGGTATGGCTGATGATCCTCTAGGTGCAAGCAGACCAGGGACCCATGGCCGTAGGCATACCCTGTTACTCATGGCGACAAAGAGGGGGGTGGGTGCTACAATGCCCGAGAACAAACAGTACTGCAATAGTCTGTCCTGTAGGATAATACCTACTCGGGAGAGCAACTCCATTTTTTGCCTGCTTACACCATTGCAAAGGAACCACTCCATTAGCATATCAGACTGATCCCACCCATAAGGGCAGTCCAGATCCGAAATGCATGGCTAGTACCCTCTACACGAGGAACACAGCAAACCACAGACGTACGTTTCGGCCTACATTGGCCTTGTCAGTGTGGTATGGCTGATGATCCTCTAGGTGCAAGCAGACCAGGGACCCACGGCCCACTGATGAGGCCATTGTAGGCCGAAACGTACGTCTGACTGGTATTGCTACCCATTCTCTAATTTAGACCTGGCTTGTATGACTACTTATTTTCCTGCACTGACTCAATCTATTTACCTGGTTTTTCTACTTGGGTCACCAGTACTATTTGAAATCATCTAAGTCTTTAGGGGCCCATTACTTTGGGGCTCAATAGTGGGGGACAGTCTGTTAAGGGGGAACACTCCCTTCTGTGCTTATGTCCACACAGTATAAGCTCTGAGACACTAAACCTGTATGACATCAAAAAAACAAATAGCTGGAGCACTTTTCAAAATGGATCTGGCAATTAAAGTGCAATGGCATTTAAAAGTGAAAAACAATTTCCCAATGAATGTGAGTGCAAACTTAAAGTTCTAAAAATGTGAACAATATGTAAAATACATAAAGTTCAAATGTTACCAATCTTAAACCGGAAAATAAAAAAATATTCTACCTGTTACAGGACAATAAAATACATCATACCATAAAACCATTTAAATAAAGTTTACTTGTGGCTTAATAAACAGTGACATACACTCACAAATAGGTTGGCATAGAGTGACAAAGTGCAATATGTTCATGAATTACACTCGTAGTCCTAACCAATATTTTTACTCTGTTTCTTATTCTGACATCCTAGTAACCCAGTATCCCATACCTAGAATTGTAGATAGTAATGTATTAGGAAATAATGGTTTCAAACCCATTCCCACTTGCAATTTATCACTGTTGGGCACAGTACTCGAATGTGCCCTCCTGAAAACAAGGTTTTGTCTTTAATTTTCCCTTGAATTCTGTTGAGTGCCTTCTTGCTGGAATCACTACAAGCCATAACTCTTAAAGGGACACTCCTACCAAAAAATGAAAAAGGTTAATTTCTTTTATTTTGCATTGTTGATTTCAGATATGTCTTTTGTTTTTGTTATGCTAGTTTATTTTATAAAATAATTTACTAAACAAGTGTGACTGGGTGCCACCATTTTGTGATATATAGTGGTTTTGGGTGCCACCTCCCAGAGACTTTACAGCACTAGTATCTCACTTTCTTTAAGTCAGAATTCTGATCATAGACTTGCATTGAATGGGAGGGTAATGTAACCATTACATAGCAAGAAGGAGGAGTTAGAATTCTGTTTGTTCATGTCAATCTCCTCTCTTTGTGTTGGAAGGCAGAGAAAAAAGGTGTGCACAGCCACCTAATCCTGTGTTCTATGATACACATGAGCCAGTAAGAGAGTAGGGGGTGTATCTTAGCACATCATCATGCAGGCTTTGGCCACAGTTGTAAAGTGAGACTTGCTTGAAGATTTTGGGGAATGTTGCATCATGAGTAAATATCTCAAAATGGATGCTGGAGATAAACACCTAATTTTATTTTTTTACGTTTAGATGCAGTTTATTCAAACAAAGAAGAAAAATAAAAGTGGCCTATATTTTATATATGTGTTTGTTTTAAAAGCACAGGTAATCAAGTTATCACTTTTGGACATCAAAGTCCAACTCACTTCCCAAATCAAACTCCCTTCTTTTAGTGAATAGTATTTTTTTTTTTGCTTTCATGGAGGTAAGTTTTAAATGGGAGTGTGAGTTGTAACCACCACTACAAGGGATTCTGGGTAGGAATATGCAAATCCAGTCAACAATAATCACCTTATTCCTCGTAATCCATTTTAATTATGGAGTTGCAGAAGCCAGATAACCACTCATGGACAGTTGTTTCATCCTTAATGGGAATCTTCAACACAAGGTTAGTTGACTGGCTCACTGCTTGAGGCTTGGAGCAGTACATGAAGAACAAACCATCTAAGTATTGGCAATAAAACAGTGATGGAAAATAACCCTCCAAATGAAATTCAGTGAGTAACAGAAGCCTTATCACAAATCTACACACACACACACACCAAACAAGCCATAATGCCTGCTTATTCCACATTCAAAATGCTACTACCACTGCAAGAAATTCTGGGTAAATATACTCAAATCAGGTTAACATAAATAACCTTTTGCATATGCAAACCTTTGAGCATATGGCACCTATTCAAGACAGCCTTTCGACACAACTCATGGACAGCTGTTTCCTGTTTAACAGGAATCAACAGCATGAGGTTGGATTACTGGCTTATTGTTTGAGGCATGGGGCAATACATGAAGAACTAATCATTTAAGTAATGGTGCAGTGAAGGTAATGGAAAAACCCCTACACTTGAAATGCGTTGGGTAGCATCATCAAATACAAATCTATACACACACCAAACAAGACTGGAGGCTCCTTTTCCTACAGAAATCATATAGTCACAGTACTCCCATCACTGCAAGAGATTCTGGGTAGGCAAATGCAAATCCCATCAACAATGATAACCTTTTGCCTTTTAAACATGGATCCCTTGAAACATAAGCATGCTCTACAAGACTTTGTACACAGCTCAGGACAGAGGTGCAAAGGCTAGATAACCACTCATGCACAGCTGTTTTTGATTGAAAGTATGTTTTAATTTGTATCAAAATGAAAACATTGTTTGTGCTGTGGAAGTCCCAAACACCGTATTCAAAGATCACCTAAATCTGTGACACGGTACAGAGCAATCTATGAGAACATTTCTGACTTATCAATCATTTATTCAGCACACGCTTACATAATTTAATTAAAAGTGCACTCATACAATACATTCATGCGTCAGAACAAAATTGCATACAATAGCAATTACCACATAACATTCAAAATTCATTTACAATGCCTAGTATGTTTAAATGTTATTGTGTATAAAATAAAATAAAACATTGTCTACGCTATGACAAGCTCAATAGCATATGTGCACTATACAAAGATAATCAACAATCTTTCAATAACCATTGTCAGCGGTATCCCCTAACCAGTTACACTGCAAACCCAAGATCATCAAAAGGAGAAGGACAAGACGGAGGAGGTCACCTGCCACAAAGAACGTGGAGACAGAGAAATCCGGTAGTGAATTTGTCATCTGAGTCTCTTACAGATACACAAATTGACGTACTATCTAAAGGTATGTCCTTCTGTCCTGCTAGGAATTTTCATCTGTTCGATATCTTGGTTGACATTAATAGTTTTGTACGTAAGCTTACCTTTTTTATTTTTTTTTTTTTTTTTTTTAACTGGAAAAGTGAAGACCATAGGTATAGGTATTCTGTACCTATAGAGACTTTGGAGTTATCGGAATGTTCTATGGGGAATATGGACTCTAATGTCTCCCAGCTTGTTTTGTTTTTAGGATTTGAAAACTTTGAAAACCTTGCAAGGTTTAATGAATGAATGTAAACTGGTTAAACCCTGTGTTTATGCATCCCAGGCAAAGATCATTGTGTCTAAAATATGTAAAAATAGATCTCAGTTTACCCAACACAGGCTAGAGGCCAAGCCATTGATACAATTTCATACTTTGGTCGAGAGGGACCTGTGTAAATTACATGTTCCTGTCAGACCATCAACAAGGACTTGCCTGACCCCTGCTCAGTCCCAGGCCCTGCGAGCCATTGGGGACAATGAGCGCATCATAGGACCTCAGACTGACAAGGGTGGTGAAATTGATGTCCTCAATTCCCTGGATTACTGACAGAAAGCCCTACATCAATTCTCTAATGTAAATATTTATGAGTCACTCCTTGGTATACCAACATCAAAATTCTAGGTAAAATTGTTTGACCTAATTGATCAGGCACATGATCAAGGTATTCTTTCCAGAGACATAGCTACGTATTTGAAAGTTGAGGACCCCGTTATACCCATTTTTCATCTTTGTCCCAAAATACATAAATATCAGGGGACAGGTATACCAGAAGGTCACCCGATAGTAGCAGGTATTGGATCACTCAATGAACGGCTGCCTGAATTAGTAGATGGTCATTTAGAGCCTTATGTTACCCGCCTCAGCTCTTACCTTAAAGATACATGAACTTAGTACATTTTCTAATTTTGACTGGAATCCTGGTTACAGGTGGGTGACTTTGGATGTCAAGTCCCTGTATTCGGTTATTTGCTATAACTTAGGACTTTTTGCCATAAAATATCGTGTAGATGGATACAGTGACTGTGATGATGATCTAAAAAGTTTTCTTTTGGCCAGTACTGATTATCTTTTGTTTGATTCCGGGGTATACCTCCAAAAGTGTGGGATGGCAATGGGGCCAAATTTTCCCCCTTCTTTACCAACCTATATATTGGCTTGTGGGAGTCGCACATTTTTGGAGTTACTCTTGAAGAGTCTTTATCATTTAGTCCCGTATTATAATTTTTAAAATGGTATATTGATGACTTATTTATTGTATGGTGAGGGACTCCCGCTGAGATGGAAGAATTTACTGCTATAATTTATTGCCTTAATTTGGAATTCACAGTCCAAGTTGAATATAATCAGATTCCGTATCTGGATGTATTGCTTGAAGCTTGTAATGATAAAGTCAGCAAAGCACCAAACTATTCCATAAGGAGACTAGTGGTAATACCATACTCCATTCAAAATAATTGCACCCTACCCATTTGAGTATACCATACGAATTCAGAGGAACTGTTCTAAATTCTCTGAATTTTTATAAGAATCTTGTGCACTTCGGGACAGACTCCTTGAGACTACCCTTTTAAAACTTTGAGGAGAGCTTTTGTTAAGGTTATTTCTCAGAATGTGTCTCCTCTCAGGATATAGGGACCGACATGCTAGACAGGATAGGACTAAGTGTCCTGTCCTGAGTACCATGTTTAGTCACCAATGATCAGATCAAACAGATTATAGATCAACATTTGCCCATTCTGCTTAATGACAGCAGACTTCAAGACACTGTGGAACAAGGATACCATATAGTGGCCAAAAAGTCTCCAACTATTGGGTCTATCATTTCACCATCTCTATATAACCATAGATATTTGATGATTTATGTTAAATGCATATCCATTTTTGTCCTTTTTCATTTTCTTAATTTTTTTTGTTATATTTATCAGATGTTTATTTAATATCATCATTATTATTATGTTTATCATTGTTTTTTTGATCATTGGTTTTGGTTGGTATATATTATGAGCTTAGATCTCTATTTCTAATTGTATTTTTTTGCAACATTTGCTATATAGATATGTAGTCTCAACTTATGTATCAATTTATACATTCACTTAGGTGACATGCTTTTCTTTGTTTTTAAACTCACTGCGGCTTCTATTAACATGTTGTTACTTTTTTACTACACCAAAGTGCCTGACTTTATTTTTGCTTCTTGTTTCCTGCCGCCGTCCTGTCAGAGTCCCAGCCGAGTTGCTGTCATGGACTTACCAAGCTAATGAGATAGCATTTAATTGCTGGGTTTCATGGTGACAGTTCCCCAATTTGGTTGTTTCTGTGCTTGGAGTGGGCCTTTAAAGGAACTAGATCACCTAAACAGTGATTTTATTGTGAATGTAGAGAATAAATAAAATACTGAACATAATCAAAATTTATTGTGTTATCAAAACTGCAAGCAAATGCATAAATTAAGAGAAAAATTTATTTTAAATGTGTCTGTGAAGTCTCCTGTTTATGACATTACCTGTGGCCTGATATGCAAATTAACCATTTTATAATGAAAAATGTGTAATTTGAATATCGGGCCACAGGTCATGTCATAACAGGCATATTTAAAATACATTTGTCTACCAATTTGTCCATTTACTTGCAGTTTTGCTAACATGATTAACACAACTGACAACAGACATATGTTTCAGCCTATATTAGACTTAAAGGCACAGTACTCCAGAGACCCACTACTGTTTTGGCATACCATTATAATTCATGGAGACAATGAAGGAAGTGGGAGGCACATCTCACTAAGAATAGACATCAATGAAAAAGTCTGTCTTGTCTAGGATGGTACCTATCCAGTGCCACATCACCATTTATTTTCTTTCATTTGCACCATTACAGAGGAGATCTCTTCATAAACATATCAGACTAACCCCACCCATAAGGCAGTCTAGTTCAGAAATGTATGTCAAGTCTCCTCTGCAAGAGAAACAGAACAACCCAAAGACATGTGTTTCAGCCTACATTGGAGGATTTGACAGTGTGTTGCTGAGACTGAATATATTTTTGGATTACACTTATAACTTATGGAGGGTGTAGGTGCCACATCTCACTGAGAACAGACAGCACTGAAACTGCCTGTTTGATAGAATGGCACATCACCATTTTCTTTTGCTCACTTGCACCATTATAGGAGAGAGATAATTTGCATATTATATTAATCCCACCCATAAAGGCAGTCTAGACCAAAAATGCATGGCAAGTTTTCTCTTAAAGTGTAACACAGAAACCAACAGTTGTATGCCTACATTGGACTCATCAGTGTGGTATGCTAACCATAAGAACAGTGAGCCAAAGCCCATGGAAGTTTTGGACACACAAAATAAAAAGAGGGAGGGGGAGGAGACAAAGCTTACTTACAATGAACATCACTGAAAATGCCATTCCTATAGGATGGTACCAACTCGGGGGAGCATCACCATTTTTTTTTCTCACTTACAACATTATAGAGGAAACCTCTCTATTTGTATATCAGACTAATATCATCCTTAATCCCTTTGAGCTGGAAACTCCGTTCCCGACAATGGACGTGCCTGACACGTCCTGCGATGAAACAAGTGATTTTTGCAATCAACGATCACGAAAATCGCTCTAACAGTGCTGGTCTATTGCCTCGATGTCAATTCAATAACCAATACTGAAATGTGCTCTCTGGGACACCCAAGATCTCCCCACGGAGCGATTGTGGGCACCATATTGACAGAGCAGCATGCTCCCGCAATTTGGCTATGCCCTCTTGAGGTCAGAGTTTCGGAAGTGAAAAAAAATTCACTTCCGTCACTCTGAATATGTTGCTTGACTGCCCCTAGAGGCAGTTGACAACATTGCAATGGAAAAAAAAGGTTTAATAAGATTAAAACTAGGATTAGGGTTAGATTAGCTGTTGGGATTAAAATTAAATAAAAAATAAAATATATTAAGCGATAGCATAAGGGTTTGAGATGTGGTTAAATTTAGGGTTAAATTTAGGGTTCAGGTTGGGGTCAAAATGTCAATATAGGAAACTATTTTTGTTTTTTTCCCCATAACACGCAAAAAAGCTGAAAAATATGGAAACATGCATAGTTCTGAACTCGGGACAACATTTAGAAACTATTTAGATGGGATCTTTTTTAATGATTGTATTTGTGTAAATTATAGTTTATGTCAAAGTTAGAAAAAGTGTTTTTTTAATTTTTTCATCAGATTTTATGATATTTTTGTAGTAAATTATAAGATATGATGAATATAATGGTATCTAATGAAAGACCTACAACCTGTAATTTGTGCAGGTACTGTATGTGAGAGAGAAGAAAATGAGCTAAACACAAACACCACATAAATGTAAAAAAAAAAAAAAAACCTTGACACCAAGGGAAATTCAAGGTCAAAATGTCTTATCACTGAGGGGTTAAGGGTGATCTAGACCACAAATGCAAGGTGAGTCACCTCTGTATAAGTAACACTGCAAACCCCAGACATATGTAGCAGTTTATAGTGGACTTGAAAACATTGAAGGTAAGTGGAATACCTTCATACTAATACTACAACAATATACATATACATTTATACTATTTGAAAACAAATATTAAAGAAGCAATCTAAAACCAATCTGGCTAACCAGTAAGGTAAATCAGGAAATAAATAAACAAAAAGTAGCATTCAAACATTATAAAGCTGAGGTATCAGCAAAGGCATTTACAATATAAAGATGTCAACAAAACATTAAAGGCTGATAATGTTGGGTCTTTTTTTATTTTAAATGGGTGAGATAGTAAGTGAGGACATATGGATTACAGACCTGTAATGTTGACATATGTGGTGGAGAAACTGTTTGAAGGTTTGCTAAGAGAATATATTCAAAATGACATCTTGGACAGGCAAATTATTAGCAGGATGAAACATGGCTTTGTGAAAGAAAGATCTTGTCAAACTAATGTAATTGCATTCTATGAAGAAGTGAGTACAAATATAGATATGGATGTTGCAGTAGATGTGATGTAGTTAGACTTTGCTAAGGCATTTGAAATGGTTCCACACAAAGGGTTACTGTACTGAAAATAGGGTTAGGTCCAAATGTTTGTTTGTGGATTGGAAATTGCCTGAAGGCAAAGATTGGTGGTAAATGGGAAGTTCCCAAACTGGACAGATGTGATAAGTGGAGTACCTCAGGGATCTCTCCTGGCTCCTCCACCGGAAGTGGTAGAAGTAAATACAGTCAAGGATTTTGAGCATGCGTGGGATAGGCACAAAGCTATCCTAGCTATAAGATAGAGAACTGGGGACTATTAAAAGTATTTAGAAAATTGAGCAGACTAGATGGACCGAATTGTTCTTATCTGCCAACACATTCTATGTTTCTATGTTTCTTATTTTTAATTTGTTTATTACTGATCTCCCAGTAGCTATAGGGAGCCATGAATCAGTCTTTTTTGATGACACAAAATTACATAGGGAAATACAGTCTGTGTTAGATGTATGTTCACTACAAGAGGATTTGGACACACTGGGTAACTGGGTGGATAAATGCCAAATGAGAATTAATGTAGACAAATGTTAAATTATGCATTTTGGGCTTAATAATAAAATTGCAACATATAATTTAAATTTTGTTTTATCAAGGAAAAGATTTGGGACTAATTTTAGACAATAGACCAGCAGTAGTTCACAGTGCCAGCTAGCGGCTGCAAAGGCCAGTAAGATATTGGCATGTATTAAAAGGGGTATTGATTCACAGGAGGAAGATATTATTCTGCCTCTTAACCGGTCCATGGTAAGATACCACATTGAATAAACAGTTTAATTCTTGGCACCTTGTCTAAAAAAGACAATACGGAATTAGAGAAAGATCAAAGGGGGGCTGCAAAACTAATAAAGGCAATGGAAAGTTTTAGTTATGAAGGCTAGAAATGTTACATTTGTACACGCTAGAGAAACAGAGTCTTACAGGGGATTTGATAATGTTGTATAAATATGTTCAGGGCCCATACAAAGGGCTCTCTAAAGACCTGTTCATTAACAGAACAAAGGACAGAAGGCCATTTGCTAAGACTTGAAGAAAGGAGATTTAGTCTACGATAGTGGAAGGGATATTTTACAGAAAGGACAATAAATGTTTGGCATTTACTGTTTACAGAGGTATTCCATTACATTAACATCAATTTATATAGCACCAACAATTTACATAGTGCTAGGTACAGAGCATAGTAGGGAACTACAAACTAAGTTAGGCAACATAGAACAGACTGATACATGAGGTACGCTGCCCTGCTCGCAAGCTTATAATCTAGAGGGAATGAGGTAAATAAAACACATAAGGGAGTGAAGAGGTCAGAGGGACGGTAGTTGTAGAAACAGTTATGTGGATGGTTGGCACTAGGTGGGTTTGGCCAAAGATTAAGTGTGCGTGTACTAGAAGGATTAGTTGTAAGCTACCTGATAATAACAGTGATTGAGAACAGTGAGCTAGGTGGGATTAGCTAGAAGTAAATTAACTGGCATTCTAGTGAGATGGCTGAAAGGATTAATTTGGATCTGTGAGGGTTAAAAGCCGACAGTGTGTCAAAGAAGCTGATGTCTGCAGCACCTTCTGGAAGGCCAGATCACGCCAGTAGCATAATTGTTATTAGAATGGTCTTATCTTACTATTCCAAGGCTAGAACAGAGGTTTCTGGAACATCAACAAATTGTCTCTGAAAGTTCTGTAATTTTCCTATAAGAACGACTTTTGTAACACTATTTTACATATTACGTTTTAAGTGTATTTTCTTGTAAAACACACCTTTCTGCATATTAGAATATTAGAATAACCAATTATATCGTAGTAACTAATGTTTTTATCTTCGTATATATATGCTTGTTTAAACAATTAAAATCAGAGTTGTTTCACAGTTGCATTGGTGTCGGTCTCAGTTATTCACTGTGAAATAGCTCTCCTGGATCCAGTATTTACAAGTCAAACCAAGACGGTCGCATTAAGGGACAGAGGATATTTCCTTACAATTTGGGGGCTCGTCCGGGATCGGGAAGGTCATCCTTTGTCCGGTAAGATATACTTTTTTTTGGTTTATCTATCGGACTGAGGGCACTGGCCAAATCCCGATCCTTATATTTGAGTGTCAGGGACATACATCCTTAAAATATTTGTTGTTTTTGTTTTTGTGTCCGGGACACATAACCAGATCTCAGGGAGATCCTTATATTACACAGATCTCAGGGAGATCCTTATATTCACGTGTCAGGGACACATACACAGATCTCAGGGAGATCCTTACATTCACGTGTCAGGGACACATACACAGATCTCAGGGAGATCCTTACATTCACGTGTCAGGGACACATACACAGATCTCAGGGAGATCCTTACATTCACGTGTCAGGGACACATACACAGATCTCGGTGAGATACTTACATTCACGTGTCTGGGACACATACACAGATCTCAGGGAGATCCTTACAGTCTCAGGGAGGCTAACACACAGATCTCAGGGAGATCCTCACAGTCTCAGGGAGGCTAACACACAGATCTCAGGGAGATCCTCACAGTCTCAGGGAGGCTAACACACAGATCTCAGGGAGATCCTTACAGTCTCAGGGAGGCTAACACACAGATCTCAGGGAGATCCTCACAGTCTCAGGGAGGCTAACACACAGATCTCAGGGAGATCCTCACAGTCTCAGGGAGGCTAACACACAGATCTCAGGGAGATCCTTACAGTCTCAGGGAGGCTAACACACAGATCTCAGGGATATCCTCACAGTCTCAGGGAGGCTAACAGACATATCTCAGGGAGATTGTTCACTTTAATACCAGCGGTATTATTATTATTATTATTTTGGTTTTGTGTCAGGGACACATAGCCAGATCTCAGGGAGATCTTTCACTTTATTACCAGGGGTATTATACACTTAAATTTACAGTCTCAGGGAGACTAGACTATTCTTGGTTTGGCTTGTTTAATTGTAATTTTGCATATTAATTGTATATTTGTGTTCATATATAAGGTTAATTATAAAGTCATAAGAAACCATAGACGGGTGGTAAGTGTACGTCTAAGGAAATTTACTGTATTTACTGTATTCTCTTATAGGTGGTAAGTGTTTTATATTTAGTGGAGTAGAGAGGACATATCTCCTGAATCAATCAAAATCGAGCGCTCAGTGAAAAAAAATAGGCACTTTCTGCCGCTAGTATAATAATTTTTGAATGATTTTTGAGTAACGGTCTTCTAAGCTATATTCATCAGTGTGATGAGAAGTTTCATAGTAAGTAATTTTAATAGTGTATGCAAGATAAGTTTTGAATTAATTTGTTGCTGTAAGTAAGTAAAATAGAAATATTTGTGTGTAAAACAACAAGAGTCATATAGTGTCCGAGGTATCTCTTGGACATCATGTTAAATATACGTGATCAATCCATTGGATAGTATAACAGCTATAAAATATTTTAAAATCTATCCAGCCAGTTTTATGTTCTGGCAAAAACAATCTAAAACTTGCATGATGCTAATTTAAAGACACAGACTATGTTTTTAACAGGTTTTACATGTTACATATTAGAAATGTTTATTTGTTTATGGTACATTCTTCCTTTTTGTATTTAGGTATCTTGACAAGTATTACATTTTTTTGTACTTTAGAAGGATTTTTGTGTTTTAAGCTTTTAATTTAGATTTTTCCCAAGATAAGATATCACATTTTCCAATACTCTAGATAAAGTAATTAGATAAGTGAAGATGCCTTCATTGTAAGGTTGTATTTGTATCCAGTGGTGTATCTTTATTTTGTGCTGCCCTAGGCAGACAAAATCCGGGCACCCCCCTACCCAAGCTGCACACCCACGTTACACACCTAAGACATGCCCCATCACCTCCATTACATGACCCCACATCACACATAACATTCAGACTCACATCAAGCTCATACTCCCATCACACACACACTCCCATCACACTCAGTCACACACTCCTACTCCCATCACACTCAGTCACACACAGCCTCACATCACACACAGACTCCCATCACACTCAGTCATACACAGTCTCACATCACACACAGACTCCCATCACACTCAGTCATACACAGCCTCACATCACACACACTCTTCCATCACCCTCAGTCACACACACTGTCTCCCATCACATCACACACAGACTCCCATCACACTCAGTCATACACAGTCTCACATCACACACAGACTCCCATCACACTCAGTCATACACAGCCTCACATCACACACACTCTTCCATCACACTCAGTCACACACACTGTCTCCCATCACACACACTCTTCCATCACACTCAGTCACACACACTGTCTCCCATCACACACACTCTGACTCCCATCACACTCAGTCAAACACACTGTCTCCCATCACACACACTCTGACTCCCATCACACTCAGTCACACACACTGACTCCCATCACACACACTCTGACACCCATCACACTCAGTCAAACACTAACTCCCACCACACTGTCACACACTGACTCCCATCACACTCAGTCACACACAGCCTCACATCACACACAGACTCCCATCACACTCAGTCACACACAGCCTCACATCACACACAGACTCCCATCACACTCAGTCACACACAGCCTCACATCACACTCAGTCACACACAGCCTCACATCACACACAGACTCCCATCACACACAGACTCCCATCACACACAGACTCCCATCACACTCATACTCACAACCACCGTTTTCCATTTGAACCAGCTTACCTTCTGCTGTACTGTGACAGGCAGGGGGCGGAGACTTTACACTGGCACGTGTGACGGGGAACGAAGGGAGGGGAAGTGAGGGAGCCCCGAGCATGACAAGCAGCACCGGGTGAGGGGAAGAACGAAAGGAGCGGTGTGGGTGGGAAGGGGAGGGGGTAGGAATGTAAGAGAGAGGGAGGGAACAATTTTTAACAAAACGGAGAAGAAAGTAAAAATCTTCGCCGCACCAGAAGTGTTTAAAGCACCAGTGTGCTTTACCAACCTCTGGGAAAGTGCCGCCCTAAACAAGGCGCCGCCCTAGGCGAGTGCCTTGTTTGCCTTGCGGTAGATACACTACTGTTTGTATGCACAGATGCACATATACAGATGTGTTTTAGATTTAAGCAGAATTTGGTACAAGAGTTGGTACTAGAGAAAGACTTGAGTAACGTTTATTCGTAATAAAGGTTAAGGTGTGAATTTTGTGTTGTAAAGATACACTGTTGAAGTCTTTGTGGCCCATGGAAATGGCAATTGCTGGACATAAAAGGTTTTTGTATGTTGTAGAAGGTGAGAGGTCATGTTGCAAATATGTACAAAGAGAAGATGTTATGGTCTAAGAATATGACAGTTAGGATTTTAAAGTGAATATTAATTTAAAGGAAGATACAAGTAATAATGTGAAATATGGTGGTACATGGTGAGAAAATATTGAGATGTTGTTTAAAGTTTTAGATGCAAGACAAGTTTTTAATATGATAAATGAGAATGTACGTATGTCAGTGATAAGTGGAAAGAATTAGCGAGTGTCGTGTTATGTGACAAGTTGTGTTGTGTTGTTAGAGTTGTAGGAGTGAATAGTGAAGTTGAGAGAAAGCTTCCCCAGAAACCCCCCTTCTCTCTGACAGTCTATTTGGAGATAAGAGAATTGTAGCTGCAGCTGCAAAATTATTATTTTTTCTTTTTGTGAAGGGAGGGGGAGAACGGGCCAGAATTACTGTTACTGTTAGTTATTGAGAAGTTCTGTGTGTTATGGTTATATAGTCTAATCATGATATTATTTGTTCTAATGGTAAAGCGATACATAATTATTATGTATGAGAACATATTCTCACATTATCAATTGATTCAACTATGATTATAAGATGGTAATAATATTTCAAGAACAAAGAATGGTTCAGTTTGACAAGTTTTTACAACACAGACTAGCAGTAATAATATGTTTTAATTATATTTTAATGTGAAGATTAATAAGATGTTTAGTGAAATATTGCATGTTACTAACTGGAATTTTTTCGAGTTTTATTTTCATATAGATTAAAGCTGTACAGCCAATAAAAGAAAAGTTCAAAGTGCACCAATGAATTTAATGCTGATCATAACTATTTCTAAAGAAAAGTTTATTTTTAAAAGAAGAAAAAGTTTTCCAATTCATGTAACTGGATTCTCACCAAATTTATCGGAATATATTGTTCAAATCAACTCCTGGATCCACGTTATTTACGTAAAGCACATTCCTGTACTGACAAACAGGACAACAAAAGAGCAGCAATTTAGTGTCTTGATGGGCATAATAATTCCTGACCACTAGCCAACATAAGCCGAGTCGTCACCCTAGGGAAACTCACAAACAAATCACCCAGGAGTCTGCAACAGATACAACAGTCTACGACAGATCATCATTGTTGGGAAGTATATTTTCATTGAGTATATATGTATAAAATTGTTATTGATGATTTGTAATCTTTGTCGTAAAGATTTGTTTAATTGTGATATTATGGGTATGTTTAGAGTATAGTGAAATTTTGAAATTTAACAATTAGACCGGCTCT
This sequence comes from Pelodytes ibericus, assembly GCA_036172795.1. Classification (NCBI taxonomy): domain Eukaryota; kingdom Metazoa; phylum Chordata; class Amphibia; order Anura; family Pelodytidae; genus Pelodytes; species Pelodytes ibericus. Next base: position 137,482,521 of record CM069863.1, on the reverse strand, counting down.
AACAAACAGGATTGAGCCGACCTATAAAGAAATTAAATTGTTATAGTATTTTTGCAGAATTTTATATAGAGAATGTTAGGAAGTTTTTTTCAGATATTTAAAAAAAATAAAAAAAAGTTTGGATTATGGATTTAAGTAGTAAGTTAAAAAGTGTTCACAGGTTATCCGTGAGATCCCCTGGGACTGGGAAATTGGCTAGGATCACTTGGAGCGAAACTTGTAAGTGGTTTGGCATGTGTGAGATCAGTGTTGCTAATTGTCTGTGTTTATGTTTGTTTCAAGGGTCTCATCCTCAAGTGCATCCTGACCACTGACATCATGCCCCTACGTGAAGAATGGAAGACACTGCTCAGATATTCCCCATTATGGAAGCTTACAATGCAACTAAGCTGATGACCTATCAATGTGTGAAATCGAGGAAGTGTGCCTTATCACCTTGGATACAATGATTGTGTTGACCAGGCAACTCCTGATGGTTATCCTTAAAAACAGACAATGTCAATTTCTAAGAATAAAAGGGGAGAAGAGTATGAATATTATATGGACTGTAGGGGCCTCTGGAGTCACGTCGTGGATGGGAGACCATATTGTTTTGTCCGCTGCCATTTTGTCTGACTGACGCTTTATGTTCTGAATGTATGCCATTTTGTGTGTTCTGAATGCATGTTCAGCTTTGCTCCAAGTCACTTTAAAGTATTTAGTCAACAACAGTCCTGGGGAATGGCAAACTCCGGAATAATATGTTTTATTTTTTACATATATTTATTGGTTTTAGACAACTGCCAACTAATACCATTAGGGGTTTTATTAGGCAGGGTAAGAGAAGCAATGAACAACAGATATTTAATTTAGTTTTGTGGCCACATGTGTTTTTGGGTCATCAGGTCATGAAATTATGTTATATTATGTAACATATTTAGATAGTTACGGCAGGCCTTCCATATTTAAGAGAGAGATACTTTTTTAATTTTTTAGATTATAAGTCCAATATCTCTGCTGAGCGAAGCCAAGGTCTGCACAGTCGCCAAAGGTCTAAACCTAATCAGTATTGTCCAGAGGCAGTCCGGTAAAACAGGACAGCCATAGTCGGTTATTATATGCTTTATTATGGATGTGGTATTTTTGATTGAAACAAACCTACCCCTTGATCCCCAACAACATACCCCTGAAGGATACCGACAGTATTTACAGATCTATAGACAGAAGCAAAAGGGGAAGAACCATATTATATGAATCATATGGTTCTAAGAGGGGATTGAAAGGATTAATTTGGATCTGTGAGGGTTAAAAGCCGACAGTGTGTCAAAGAAGCTGATGTCTGCAGCACCTTCTGGAAGGCCAGATCACGCCAGTAGCATAATTGTTATTAGAATGGTCTTATCTTACTATTCCAAGGCTAGAACAGAGGTTTCTGGAACATCAACAAATTGTCTCTGAAAGTTCTGTAATTTTCCTATAAGAACGACTTTTGTAACACTATTTTACATATTACGTTTTAAGTGTATTTTCTTGTAAAACACACCTTTCTGCATATTAGAATATTAGAATAACCAATTATATCGTAGTAACTAATGTTTTTATCTTCGTATATATATGCTTGTTTAAACAATTAAAATCAGAGTTGTTTCACAGTTGCATTGGTGTCGGTCTCAGTTATTCACTGTGAAATAGCTCTCCTGGATCCAGTATTTACAAGTCAAACCAAGACGGTCGCATTAAGGGACAGAGGATATTTCCTTACAATGGCTAGTAAGCTTCTTTAAAGAATGTTTTTAGGGAATCTTTCAAGTTTGAGAGGGAAGGAAAGAGCTGGATGCTCTGTGGAAGGGAGTTCCAGAGAGAGGGGTCCACTGGGGCAAAATATTAAAGGGCTTTGTAGGTTAAAGATAGTATTTAAAATATTATCATAGAGCAAACAGGGAATCAATGGAGGGTGTTGCAGAGAGGAGTTGCTGAATCAGACCGATGCGAAAAAGATGAATCAAGCAGCTGTGTTTTTAACAGATTTTAGGTGAGAAAAATGAGTCACAGGCAGTCCAGTCAGGAAGCAGTTACAGTAGTCAAGGCAAGAGATCACAAGATAGTTCACTAGGATCTTGGTGGTCTCTGCTCTGAGGAATGCGGGCAATGTTTCTTACAATGTTCTCCTCACTGATCATGAGTTCAGGGGAGGAGAGGGAGATTGGGTATCATTCACATACAGGTGGTATTGGAAGCCAAAGGATCTCCTAGAGAGCTGGTGTAAAGTGGAAACAACAGCGGGACAAGGACTGATCCTTGCGGAATACCAACAGAGAACAGGTGATGATATTGCTCTAGCAAACAACATGGAATATGAGCACTCAAATAAGTATGACTTGATCCAGGAAAGTGTCGTACCCACTATGACAAATGAGGATAATCTGTTAAGAAGGATGTGATTGTCAATGGTGTCAAAGGCAGCAGACAGGTCTAAGAGGATAATCATTGAGAAGTGACCTTTAGATTTGGCAGAGAGCAGTACATTTGATACTCTAATAAAGGCTTAAAGATAGTATTTTATCCTAGAGAAAACAGGGAGCCAGTGGAGGGTGTCACAGAGAGGAGTTGCTGAATCAGACCAATGCGAGAAAGATGAGTCTGGCAGCTGTGTTTTTAACACATTTTAGGTGAGAAAAATTAGTTACAGGCAGTCCAGTCACAAAGCAGTTACAGTCGAGATCACAAGAGAGTTCACTAGGATTTTGGTGGTCTCTGCACTGAGGAATGCGGGCAATAAAGGCTGTTTCAGTAGACTGTAAGGGTCTAAATACAGATTGAAAAAGGTCAAGTAGGTCAATAATGGTCAGAAAGTCTGTTAGTCACAAGTCCAGCAACTTGGACATGAAGGAGAGAAGGGATATAGGATAGTAGTTAGATGGAAGTGTGTGGTCTAGGGAAGCTTTTTTCAAAACAGATATGATTTGGTCATGCTTGAAGATTGATGGCACTATACCAGAGGACAAAAAGTGGTTGATGAGATGGGTTAACGCTGGACAGAGGAGAGAGGATAGAGGATAGAGAGGATCTAAGGTGAGTTGAGAATGGATCTAACGCACAAGTAGTAGATCTCGAGCAGGAGAGCAGATTGTCTACTTCTTTCTCAGCTACAGGGGAGAAGATATTCAGAGTGGGTTTGGGGATGAGAACAAGGCAGGAGGTAGTTGTGGCAAGTTACGAGAGGTGAAGTTACATCTAATAGTGTCAACTTTTTTTTTGAAGTTAGAGACAAGATTTTGGGCCATAAGAGTGGAGCAGGGCATGCTGAGAAGAGACATTTGCGATTTGATGAGAGGGTTGGATATTAAGGTATAGAAATAGTGTTGCTTGCACTGAGCGAGAAGAGTTGTAAGAGCACAGCATGAACTTATAGTGAACAAAATCTGCCTTGTAGCGTGTTTTCCTAAAGACAGTACTAGCAAATACATTAGATGCCTTTAAAAGGGGCCTGTATCATTTTTTGAATGAAACAGAACATGGAGGGCTATGTATGTTAGTTTATTAATTAATATTTATTTAGTACTCGTTGATCTATAAAATAAATATATAATATAATATGAACTATAATATAAATGAACAGATGTTAACAATGGTCAGGTAAAGCTACAGCATGGTCTTACAAATTCTGCTTTCCACAGCATTCCTAAAAATCGATTTTTAGGTATATGCAGCAAATGTGAAATTAATGGTAACTTTTAGTATGATACAAGTAATCAGAACATGAACATATACATTGAAATCTAAAATGAACAATGCCTGTGTGTGCATGCAAATGCAATTTGCCAATGATATATCAACACCAAAGTAATTGCAATTTATGAAAGAGAGAGGATTTATTAAACATGTTATGACAATAAGTGGTGTGAGTAAATTGGGTATAGACCATTGTATTAACTATACATACAGTATGATGTTTCTGTTTGACCTCAAATGAAAAGGTTACTGGGGTTACAGTTATCTAGTATTGTCTAACTAATCCCTTGATTGCCTTGCATTGCCAACGGCTTTATTTTAATCATACAATTACAAAAATGAATTGTAGCATATAAAAGTAACTCAAATTTAAAAAATAAATTGAAAAATCATAGATAGTAATGAGGAAAGTTACTTTCCAAATCCACAGATATGGAAAAAGTATAATTAGTTTAGAAGGCTATGTGCAAAATTAACCTTCCTGGTGTTACCAAGAGGATTGCATTTCAAAGGATGTCTGTATATTTATTAAGAATGCTAAATAAGATATTCTGCTTTCACCAGCTGTCAGGCTAGTGCATGATTTTAGTTCAATGTTGGTCAACATTCACACCTGCATGGCAAACTAATATCTTAAAGAAGTCCATGTTTACCAAAATTTCAAACAGCCAAAGAAGGTGTAGCTGTGGCAGGACATTTTTAGGTTACTTTAGGCTAATTGAGAGTTATTTGGTAAGCCATCTAGAATAAGAATAATGCAATTTATTTACAAAAGCTTACATGCACCACCAATCAGCCATACATTATGAGTACCTGCCTAATATTGTGTACTTGCCCTTTTGATTTCAAAATAGCCCTGTTGCATCAAGGCATGGACTCCACTAGACCTCTGAAGGTTCCAGATACCACAGCACACTTTCAGAGGTCTAGTGGAGTCCATGCCTCAACAGGTCATTGCTGTAAAATTGGACCAAAACAATTTTAGTCAGATGGTCATAATGTTATGGCTGATTGGTGATGTATGTGTGTGTATGACACACAAGACTAATCATATTGCCATTTGGACTCAGGTAGGATTGTTTTTACTATTGAAAGCAGGTGTTTTGTTCCTTCTTTTGGATAAACAGGGGTAAAAGAGGAATAAAAAAATGGGTTGAACTTGATGACCACAAGTCTTTTTTTCAACTTACTAAACTATTATGTCAGAATTGGTTTTTATTGCTTTTGATCATTTACTGGCTACTCGCCAAGTGGGTAACAGATACAGACATTTGTTGCAATTTGCAACATTTACATTTTCACGCTACAACAAAATGAGCAACTATCTTTTGCATAATTTTTATCTCCCCGTTAACCTGCCCTTGTTGACAGAGTTTAGGCACATTAACATTTTGACAAAGTATTTAGACACTTTTTATATCTTCTCTCATGTCTGGTATCCTTTGATTTAGGGATTTGCAGGGTCGAGGTCTTTCACCTATAGGTGTTTATAGTTTATATCACACACTTTGGTGGGGTTAAAAGCTAAAAGGGTTGCATTGTTTGTGTTGAGGTACAGGGTTCTCAAGTTCTCCGGCTCTGATATTTGTTTTAAATGTTTAAGTCACATGTGATATATTTGTGTTGATTACCACTAGCAACTCTCATTACCATGGTGATGACCAGACAGTTTGGTTTACGGAGGTGGTCTGGTGAACGACACAGGTGTTGCTGGTAAGTGAATATATGTTTTTAGTATTTATCTTGTTTACTAATTTTTAAAGCTTTCTTGACAATGGCCCTTGTTGAGGACTGGAACTTTGAAGTCCTGTGAGTACGTGACTTGGATGGATTTATGTAGGTTAGCTTCACTGCGCCCGGGATGTTATCCTAGTTTACTTAATAGAAGCTGAGTGCAGCATGGTAACTTGTCTTGCTTTCAGGATCTCTCTAAACAAAATAAATATCCCTAGGTAGGAGGGAGAAGATGCTTTCCCTTTCCCCCACTATTTGCTTAAAGAAAGTTATGCATGAATACACTAGAAACTAGGATGTGATTATAAAACAGGTTTTATAAGATATAGCCAGAAAGGGAATCATTAAGTTTCTTTTCTTCCCTGGTGGAGTTGGTAACTAGCAGCAGTGAGCCATTACTACATGTGGAGGCCTAACGGTGGGTGAAATCAAATATTCAAATATGTGGGGAAGGGGTATAATAGAGATATAAATATAGAAAGAAAGAGAGATTAAATGGGTTGTTGCTCTGTGTGGTTTTGCTGTGTGTTTGGGATAAACATGTAGTATTGTTTTATTGCCTTATAATAAATACTTTTTATTGCGGATGAACCTTTGTGATATATATATTAATTTGGTGATACACCACATGCAGGAGTAGTGGATATATATATATATATACATATACATACACACGCACCAATCAGCCATAACATTATGACCACTTGTCTAATGCTGTGTAACTTTTCTGCCAAAACAGCCCTTTTTCTGCAAAAACAGCACTAATCCATTGAAGCATGGACTTCACTAGACCTCTGAAGGTGTGCTGTGGTATCTTCACCAAGACGTTAGCAGAAGATCATTTCAGTCTTGTAATTTGTAAGGAGGGGCCTGTATGGATTGGGCTTGATTGTCCAGCATATCCAACATATGTGGGATTAAGATCTGGGGAATTTGGAGGCCATGTCAACACCTTGAACTCATTGCTAATCATTTTTGCCTTGTGGCAGGGCATACTGTAGTGCTTGAACAGGCCATTTCCATCAGGGAATGATTTCCATGAAAGGGTGTACATGGTCTTCAACAATGCTTAAGTAGGTGGTATGTGTTAAAGTAATATCCACATGAATGGCAGGACTCAAGGTTTCAAAGTAAAACATTGCCCAAAGCATCACACTTCCTGCACCAGCTTGCCACCTGCCAGTGTTCATAATATTATGGCTGATCGGTGCATCTGTGCGTTTGCGTATGTATATATATATATTGAAAAACACATGTTTGTGTGAGTGTGTACACACATTCATGTTTTAATGCACTCTGTTTTCACTGCCCACTTAGCAAGAACATATTAAAGACCAATATAAACCCAGCACCCAAATGCTAGCCCTAAGAGAACTGGAAAAGCAAATTAGATATACTAATGAGCTTCCAAATCTCTTTCATTTACATTAAGTGTATGCTTTTAAATTCACATACTTCAATGCTCTGTCTGCTAGCTTTTTAATTTGCTTTTTTTTCCAGATGATTATAATCATTACCCTTTTAATGCTTCTGAACACATACACTGATTTTTACAGAACTAGCGTTATGTCTATTATTAGATTTTGCCCTGGCTGGGAGCATTCATAGATTAGGGGATTCTGACATATTAAAAATATATAAATTAACACTTTCTTGCTCATGAATGACCATTAGTCTTTTCTCCAAATCAAGAAGTTATATTAAGAAATAAAAAGGAGCTGTAATAGCAATAATAAAATGTATTATTTTAACTATTCTTCAGTTGTTATTATTATTGTTGCCATGGTTTACTCACATTTGAACTTGTTTAGAAAAGAGAATACGACTAATGTATTTGATTGTACGATCACTCGTTTCTTTCTAAATATTCACAATTGCTTTATTATGAAAGAAAATGTATCTTTCACTTATTATATGTTACATGTTATATGTTACATGATTGGATGCTTTTTGAGATTATAGGGTCTACTCAATAAAGAGAGAATTGAAGGGAACTGCAGTGGGAATTTCAAATTTTAGGGTAAGGTAGCCAAGTTGGACAAATTCTGGAATGCAGCTGAATAGGAGAATGTTTCCAACTCAACTATAGTTTGAAATGACCATATCAATTCCCTGCAATTCTCTTTTTATTGAGTAGACCCTTTAATACTGTGTTATAATGGTATACATGAAATGTTTCAAAGTCTACAGCTTTACAAGACAACTTCATGATTTTTGCTGTTTTCAATCAAAATTCTCATACTTATGTAAGCAGTTTACTTAATACTCTATGTTGTAGTGGGATAGATTAGTGGCCTAGTTTACCATCTTTAGAGGATTGCTGGTTTGATTCCTGATGGGGCTCACTCAGTCGATCATCCTTACCAGGTTGATCAAATTAATACTATTAATTGGGTACTAATAGCATTCCCTGCATTTTATGCCAGTAAAATCTCCGTAATTTACTTGAAAACCAGAGAATTGATGAACGTAGCCTTGCAGGATCAGTGGTGCAGTAACTGGCATTGTGAGAGGCAGCCCAGTTGGTATTCACTTTGACCACTATACACCCTGTGCTTGAGCATTAGATGTTGATGGCCTACTAATTGTAAGGCACGCAGAACTGTCTCAAGGACCCCAAACTCCTCAGAAGTATAATGGAAGGAAGTAGGTATCCAGCAAAGTGGTAGCTAAACCAGACCAATAGAAGAGATCAGGATAAACAATAGCAATCCAAGGTCAGAGTGTAGAAATAAGTAGAAATATATGATGTGGTCAGACAAGCCGGGTCAGAGGAATGGAGAGGTCAGGATAATATAAATAACAAGCTGGGTTCTGAAAACAACAATAGTCAGGAGGGAAGCAACATAATAGGAACAAGACACTTTCACAGGCAATGGTATAATGAATTCTGAGAGTTTAAACTGGAAAAGAGGCTTGGATTGCAAAAATGGTATATGCACCTTTAAGGGGTTGTATGGAATTCAGTGTTTTTGTACAGTTAGGCACAGACAGTTGGCGGTGTACATTTGCTCACTGGAAAGGGCGGTGCACAGAGCTTCATGCACTTGGCACAGCTGCGCAGTCAGGAAGGAATTACCTGCTACTGCTGCAGTCCTCTGGGCTGCATGTGGAGTGGGTATGGACACAATGGGAAGCCTGGATGTGCCTGTTGTGCTGGGAATGAAGGTAATCCTTGCAGTTACTGGCTAGACACTTTGTTGATGTTATCATCATCCTCTGATGAATCAGTACATTTGTGTTATTTTTGTGGCTTTGGATGCATTATGAATTATTTGTGTAAAAAAGTGTGCAAATGTTTTCACAATAACTGCTAAAGCATCACTTAAACGTAAATGTGAGAGCATGTAAAGTTATTAAACTGTGTTTGTTTCAAAATAGAGTCACATACTATGTACTACTGTATGGCGTTAAATACACAACCCAATTAATCTCACAACACTCACCAGATAGAAACGCTTATGCCTGATACTCAAAACCACTAACAAGAGACACAGGATGTGTCCTTCATGAACACATTCACTTATGCAAATGGTGAAAGGTATCACCAACTCAAACACACTTGCAAGAGAATTGGTGAGGAAACCAATAGATTTGATGCAATTGCCTAGTGTATTACTTACACTAACAAACACAAAGAACTTAGGCAGGAGACAAAGGTGGAACCCAAATGCACTCAAAAGCAAACATATTTATTTAGTATGATTATCTATGAGCTCTGTTCTAAGATGGCACTTGAGCAGAGAATTAGAGACGCACATGGTATTTTGGAAAATATATATCCTAACAACTAATACACATATTTACAATCTACACTGTAATACTATCAGAGCTAATAATACCAATAATTTCATTAGCCAGACACTTATCAATGCAGTGTAAAAATGAACACAATATAGAACAATTATAACAAAAATACTATACATTGGTTGTTCGGGTAGTTTCCTAAAAAATATTATGTAAAACATGCTGTTAAACTTCCATGGGCCCCTCTAATTTAGCAGGAAAAGTCACCAGCGAGGGGAACTGGTTGCATCATGAGTACACCCAGCTTCATAAACTTGGCTAAAGTCAGGCTCTTGATAAAGGTTACAACAAAACTCTACTTGGCTTTATCTTTTATGCTACTTTCCCTGCATTGTTAAGCTCCTTTTCCCACCCACTTGTGGGCTGTAGAAGCTCCCAGTATGTAGCCTAGAAGACTATGTCTTCACCTGCCATTGCCTCAAAAACTGTTTCACCCACTGCTATGCATGGGTGAACCTGTTATCCCCTATTGAGTCACAGTTTGAAATATATGGCTATTGTGGCTGAAGCAGATGGAAGTTTTTTCACTGAAGGGATGGAGAATGGTACAATAATTAATGTCTGCAGGCAACAGTGAAGCATAGTGGAGGAAATTCATTGTGTAGCATAACAATTGCCACAAACATACCTCCAAAGTCATTAATAACTATCTTCAATGTAAAGAATAAAAAAAGAGTCTTGGAAGTGATAGTATGGCTCCCACAGAGCCCTGATCTCAACATCATTGAGTCTATGATGCATTACATGAAGAGAGAAAAGCAACTTGGGCTTCCTAAATCCACAGAAGAACTGTGGTTAGTTCTCCAAGTAGTTTGAAACTACTTACCTGCCAAATTCCTTAAAAATCTGAGCAATGTACCGAGAAAAATGTATGCTGTTTTCAGGGCAAAAGGTGGTCACACCAAATATTGATGTAAGGCTTCTGTTCTTCCTAGTCCACCAAGCAGGTGTCCCCTACCTGATTTGGCTGCCTTCCGACTTCCAGTGTCTATCCTGGGGCTGTGCAGTTGCTGTGTAGTAAGACCATCTTCCCATGGGGGTACCTCCTTGCACTACACTCCTGAAACTGAGTCACCCCAATTGATTTGATTTCTCTTCTGTTCACTTACTTTGCATTTTGTTAATTGATCAAAATAAACTATTTTTGAAAGCATTATTACTTTACAGTATATTTTTCATATGTACAGTACTGAATATATATATATATATATACATACAGAACCTTGATCCATGCACACCACACAGAAAGTGCTGAATGCAATCCTCACAGGATACTGTAGCATAAATATAATCACTTAATAATTATTCATATAATGATCTATCTCTGTATCTAGCTAGTTATCATAGTTATTAAACACAACCTAGTGGCAACTTTTCCATCACAGTAGGTAAACATCTTGTATGTAATACTTTACACATTTAAAGGTATCTCTATAGATTTGGATCTATCAGATTCTAATTTGAAAGCTATTGAATTAACCCAAATGTATATGGATCATTTTAAACCTAATGATCACATGCCTTCGAATAAGCACATACCCAGTGAGAAACGAGAAAGTTGGTTGTCTGAAGCACACCTCTAGTGTAAAGATATGTGACACAGTGGCTCACAATTAATAAAAATAATAATTATAGTAATTTGTGAAAGGTGAGAGAATTTTGAGTAGTGTGCCCTTTTAGTACATCAGTTAACATGCTAGACTGATGGATACTGTTTAGGTACGATGAAAACATCCAATCAAGCAAGGAATGTTTGAAACCTTTTTTTTTTTTTTTTTTTTAAATCTTTATTGTTTTTCAATTTTCTTTTTGCACATGTCATTTGGTTGTAAATTAAGAACAACAGTACAGACTGGTGCAAATTACAGGAATATAAGTGATACAATGTAAAACTTCTATTGGTTCAGTAAATATTTTGTATTGAGCAATGTAAAACTTCTATTAGTTCAGTAAATATTTTGTATTAACAAAAAACATAAAACTGTAATAAATAAAAAAAAGGGGGGGGGGGGTCATCTTGTTGACTTAGGTGGACTAAAAAGATAGTGGGTATTTTTCTGATGTAAGTATAGCGTACGGGCCTAACCTCAAAGGAGCCTTTCCATGTTATATACGGATTTATGATTAAATTGTAGCCTTTTCAGACTGGTTGTCATGAATTAAAGCAGTAAGGTAGTCCATGTCCTCGACTTCTTCTATTATTTCTTTAACCTTGGTCATTGTGGGTATGGAGGGTTGGTTCCATACTTGGGCCAAGTCTCTCCTCGCCGCCAGATCTATACATGCCATGAGCCGATTTTCTTGTTTTGTGAGGAAACCGTGCGGCTTAGATAAAAGATAAGACCCTGGGTCCGTGTTGGCCGGCTTTTGGAGAACTCTGGATAAGAGCCTCTGGACTAGGGACCAGTACCGTTTTATTAATGAGCATTCCCACCACGCGTGGAAGTAGGCGCCAGCTTGACCACATCCCTTCCAGCACATGTGGGAGGAGGTCACTCTCATCATCGCCAATCTTGAGGGGGTCAAGTACCACCTCATCATTGTTTTGTAAGCTTGTTCCTTGTGTTGGACACAAGTTGAGATTTGGGCTGTAGTTTCCCAGATTCCTCTACAATCTTCACTGTCAAGTGTATGCTTTATTGCTTATCTATCCCATATCCGAATAGAGTTAGTGATTGTGGGGCAGTTGGTACGTAATAATGGGCGGTTTGGTCTGGGTGTCCAAATATACTGGGAAAGGACATCTGGAGGGAATAAGTCGTGTTCTAAGTCTACCCACCTGATCTGAGTTATTGGGACATGCCAAGCTGCCATCTGTGCTGTTTGGGCTGCAATGTAATATTTTCTTAGGTCTGGGAGTCCCAGACCCCCTGTAGATTTATGCCTGTACATTGTGGTTTTGTTGACTCTAGGTCTTTTATTGTGCCAGATAAAGCAGTCAATGCTTTTTTGCAGTGATGTAAAATCTTGGGGGCGGAGTGGGATGGGCAAAGCTTGGAAAAGGTACAGCAGTCTGGGTAAAAGGTTCGTTTTGATAGTGGCTAGCCTCCCCAGCCAGGAGATTGAGAGGGGTAGCCATCTTATCAGGTCTGCTTTCAAAATTCTAAGCAGAGGTGTATAGTTAAGGTCATAAAGCCGTGAATGGTCATTTGTTAGTTTAAGTCCTAGATATGTCAAGGGTTTTTATGTAATTGGTAAGTCAAAATTCAATTGCAGTAACTTAATTGTGTGTTGTGGGAGACTGATAGGGAAAGCTTCTGATTTGTCCGTGTTAATTTTGAGACCCGCCAGGTCTTGGAAGAGTGTTAGCTCTTGGAATAGGATGGGGAGGGAGGTGAGTGGGTTGGAGAGGGAGAGCAGGATGTCATCTGCGTATGCAGCTACTTTGTATTGTTCATTAGCCATCCTGACACCCGAGATATCTGGGTTGGTACGGATTGCATGGAGTAGCAGTTCAAGGGAGAGGGCGAACAGAAGAGGGGATAAGGCGCACCCCTGACGTGTTCCGTTGTGGATCGGGAAGCCTACCGGTTTGGCCCCGGGAATGGTAAGGACAGAAGAAGGGGTGTGGTACAGGGCAGACATACTGTTTTGGAAATTCTGTGGAAAGTTTAGATAATCTAGTGTGAGCCTGAGGAAAGCCCAGTTCAGATGGTCAAACGCCTTCTCCGCGTCCAGCGAAATGAACAGAGAAAGCGTTTGCCTCTGTTTTGCCATCCACATTAAATCTATGCATCGTCTTGTATTGTCGAGGGATTGTCTATTGGGGATAAACCCCACTTGGTCAGGATGTATTAATTTATGTAGGACTTAATTGAGTCTATTGGCAAGGATTTTTGTAAATATTTTGTAATCTATGTTGAGGAGAGAAATAGGTCTGTAGTTGGTAACTACATCTGCCGGTTTACCTGTCTTGTGGATTAGAATTACAGCGGCCTCCGGCATTTCCCTTGGAAGATAGCAAACCTCTAATATGGCATTATACATTGATAACACATGGGGGATCAGTTCTTCCTTAAAAAATTTATAGTAGGGGACTGTAAAGCCGTTGGGGCCTGGGGCTTTGTTTAGTTTGAGAGACTTTATTGCTTCTACTATCTCTCCTGCCTAAATTGATTCCTCCAGAGCGTTACTGTCTGTGTCAGATAACTTGGGCATGTCTAGTCTTTTCAGGTAATCTAAGATCACTTGGACATGGAGCGGATTAAGTAAAGTTTTGTCCGGAGCATGGTTATATAACTCTGTGTAATAAGTGCCAAATTCCCTCGCTATGTCTTGTGGGCCGGTGGTTATTTTGCCTGTTGAGGTCCGTATACTAGGTATCAATCTTGAGGCCATTTGCGCCTTCAACATTGACGCCAGTATCCTGTTTCCTTTGTTTGATTTCTCGTAATATGTTCTTTTGGTGTATTTGAGAGATTTGGCCGTTTCGGAAATATTTAACCTCTGAATTTCTCTCCTTACCCTCATTATTTTCTCCGTGGTGTCAGTGGAAGGGAGCATCTTGTTCTGGGCCTCCACATCAATGAGTTGAGACTGGAGCCACAGAGCAGAGGCTTCTTTATCTTTTGTGACCCAGGATCTGATCGTGATGAGATGTCCACTGAGTACTGCCTTATGGGCGGCCCATAAAATAGCCGAGTCTGAGACTGAGTCCTTGTTCAGAGTAAAATAGTCTGTGAGGAGGATTTTTAGTGTATTCTCTTTCTGTGGGATGTGCAGCAGGGAGTTGTTAAGTCTCCAAGAGGACGTCTTAGATAGCTCGGGAAGAGTGACTCTGATAGTGATGTCTCCGTGATCAGACCAGGAAATGGAGTGTATCTTGGAATCTGTTATAATGGGGAGACAACGCTGTGATACGTAAAACATATCTATTCTGGAATAGCTTAGGTGTGGATGCGAAAAGAAGGTGTAGTCTCTTTCCCCTGGGGGTTGTAGTCTCCAGATGTCCAAAAGATTATGAGTATTTACAAACTGCAAGAGTTGAGTATCTGAAGGGTTGCCTCTCTGGGTAGAAGTGGATCTGTCTACGCTTGGGGAGGTTGTCGCGTTAAAGTCTCCACCTATGATTAGGGTGTCTGTCGGGTGAGAAAAAAGAGAGGAAGAAAGGTCTGCCCAGAACCCTGCATCTGGGGTGGCCGGAGCGTACACATTTAGGCAGGCCAACGGGTGTGGGCCAACTTCTCCTGAAATAAAGACAAATCTCCCACCCGGGTCGCTGTGAGAATATCGAACCTGAAATGGGCACGATTTCCTAATCAGAATCGCTACTCCCAGTTTTTTTTTGGTTAGCGTTTGCCATGTACCCTATGGGGTAGATATGGTCTCTCAGGCTTGGGGGATTTGTGGAGGAGAAATGAGTCTCCTGGAGGAATGCGATGTCTGAACCCATGGATTTTAAATGGCGTAGGAGGGATCTCCTCTTCTGAGGGGAATTTAGGCCGTGGACATTGAGAGACAAAAAGGTCAGGGAGAGTGGCATGACTGCGGCCAGTGTTGAGAGGAAAGAAAAAAGAAAAGAGTAAGGGGGAACGGACACAGAAATCATATTAACAATGAACTATGTACAAAGTCTACAATACTGCTTTCATTGAATTATCACTTGAAGTATGGACTTTACTGGTCTTACACTGTGGCCAGTAATGCTTAGTGAGAGAGTGTCTGCGAGCTATTATACCAGTAGTCATGAGTGTCAGAAATGAGCGATACAGTGGTCTATTGAACTAACCAGTTATGGTGATTACTGCTCTACTATCTTATCTATTCATAACTTCAACTTTTGGAGCTTGTGCTCTGTTGATCATACCTTAGACGAGACCCTCTAAGAACTATCGGTGACCTAGGTTCGATGGGATATGTTATGGGCAGATTCCGACAAATGTCAGATCCGTTTAAAGGGGATTTTGGGGATCCTGTTCCCATAACTTATCGCCCCACGTGGCTCTAAGTTATGGGACCGCTTTAGGTGTGTGAGCGGCCGCCCTGAATCTTATCGCCCCATGTGGACCTCCTGATCAGACTTTCTTTCTAAGGCAGAGCCTGAGTAATTCCCCACTGGACATTGAACAGGATAACATATGTAAACATTTGGGGGGATATTTATACGACCTGGACTTCTGTTGAAGATGCCTTGTTGGGTAATCAGCCTGGAGGAAAGGTAAATTCCTCCCCCCCCCCCCATCCATTCGTCAGGCTGTTCCCTCTGTGTATCAGATCCGGTCTCAAGTCTCGGAGTTCACCAATAACATAAAAAGAGAGAGGAACTAGTCAAACGATGTAAAGTTTTAGCCCTTTAGAGCTTGGTGAGGTCTTGGGTGTGTTCTCGGCTTGATCCTGGGACCTCTGCGGAAAATTTCCTCACGTGAGTGTGGATGATGGAGAGGGCAGTTTTCTGTCGACTTCGCAACCCGCTTCTCATGTTGGTCTGGACGAGTATCCTTTCTCAGAAGCTGTAAAGTTCTGATCCGAAATGGAGGTTGTGAGGCCCCTAAAGGACTCCAGTTCCTTTGCTTGAGAGACTTTGTGGGATATCAAACGAGGGGTGAGACTGGACTTGATAGGGGGGAGAGGTGCTATTTACAAGGTCTTAGGGTCAATGTGAGTTTCTCTTGTCCAGGCCTTGCTGGCCTTATGTCGGGCTTACAGCATAAAGCTCTCGAAGTTAACCTTGGGAGGGCGGTTCTCCTATATTTGAGCCTCGGGGTCCGGGGCTTCTGGATCTGTCCCTGACGTCCTCTGGTTCCGTCTGATCGAATTGACAAAGGCCTGGAGCTCTTCGTAGGATGAGTAGGACCTGCCATGTCCCTCGTAGGTGAACGAAATTTTAAATGGAAAGCCCCATGTGTAGCGGATGCTGCGCTTTCTCAGGATCTCTGTGAGCGGGCGCCATTGTCTTCTACGGAATAGTGCAGCTGGCTCCAGGTCTTGGAATAGTTGCACTGGTACCCCTACATAGCGGAGAGGATTCTTGCAGAATGCCCTCATGAGAGCCTCTTTGGTAGAGTGGTAGTGGAACCTTATGATCACGTCCCGTGGCTGAGTTCCAATGGGGCCTGGAGGTCTGAGAGCTCTGTGGGCTCTGTCTAGGAGCAGCTTGTCTGAGGGGATCTTGGGTAACAGCTCCTGGGACATTTGCTGTAGTGTTGATGGCAACGCTTCTATCCCAACAGTCTCTGTAACACCTCTGATGCGGACGTTTTTTCGGCGGGATCTGTCTCCCAGGTCTTCCATTGCCGCCTCGAGAGTTAGAACCCTATGGTGGAGGTCTATGGAATCGTCCGCCAATTGATTACAGTCTGCTGAGAGTGATTGGAGTTGGTCAGATTGCGCGTCTACTCGGGATTTTAAGTTATTAATTTCACCTGCGGTTTGCGCTAGTGCCGAGCTGATTTCCTCCTTTATGCATTTCTGTAGCCTCACAAATATGTCTTCAAGGTCCTGCTTCGTCGAGGGGCTTGGTGTTCCCGCCATGGGCGCCATTTCAGGTTGCGTGGTTGGGTCTGGGCCTTGTTTTCCTTTGCGGAATATCGGAGCCACTTCAGGTAAGTCCTTTTTTTGTGAACTCCTTGTGGTCGAGGGGGGTCCCATTGGTGTCCCTTTTGGGGGACTCGTGGTGGAGGGTATCACCTAATTATGCTGGAGATTGCTGTTGAAAGCTCCGTCGTTGAAGCGCTCAGTGTTTAGGCAGCCATCACCGCTGTTTCATATTTTTTTTTTTTATCTTTTTGTAGCAAATTATATGATATGGTCAAAATAGTCTTATTCAGATAAAAACAATATATTATATGTGTGGGTGCATTACATGAAAAGGAGAAAAACATGAACTAAACATAATCAATAACAGTCTTTGTCACAAAGAGTACAACATTTGGAAAATCGTTTCCTCAGTAAGGGATTAAAAAGAGATAAAGTTCTTGATCAAAAGGCTGAAACTCCACTTACATCACAAAATGATCATGCAGATAATTTATGACCGACTAAAGCATCATAACAAACAGAATGGATTTAATGAGACCGTATCACCTGAACATGGTTTTTACTGTGCATGTAGAAAATAAAAAAATATTGATAATGATTTATACATTTTGTTAGCAAAACAGCAGGCAAATGTCTTAGATAAGGGGAAAAATGGTTAAATGTGTCTGTGGAGCATCCTACTCATGACATCATCTGGGGCTTGAGATGTTAATGGAATGTGTAATTTGCATTTCAAGCCACAGGTGATGTCATAAGTAGCAGACACCATAGACACATTTAATACACATTTTTCTCCTAACTTAGGTATTTCCTTGCAATTCTGCTAATACAATGTATAGATCATTTTTTATATTTTTTTTTCTCTACATGCACAGTAAGGACAATGTTTAGCTGATACAGACCCTTTAATTAAATATTATTGTAAAAATAGTCTAATGTGCATTACATGTGTTTGTTTACACATCGTTAATCATTTATAATTCATGTCCCCTAGATGTATCTAGACAGATGTCAGCAGTAGAACATAGACAAGACCAATGAAGGCCAAAAAGTATATCTGTGTTTGTCATGTTTTTAGTCCAGAGGCGATTAGAATCCATTAATGAACTGGAAAATTGACAGCACTTAAAAATATGCAACAACATCAAAAATATCTAAAATTAATTTTTATTAAATACATATCTCATATTTCAACATCATAAAGGTAAAAATAATAAAAAATATATATAATATACACATAAAACAAAGTAAGAAACAAACACAAAAACCTGAATTAGGGATCTTATTCAAGATATACAAAATGCTCTATACACACTATCATAAAACTGAGAACCTAAAACACACAAGTAAAGCATATTCCCAAGTAGCCTCCCACTGTATAATAAATACTATAAGGCACATATATGCTACTCATTATTAAAATGTGCCCAGGGATATCAAACTATATATATGGCACAACATATAATATTAACCTGTTCCCTGGTGCTGTACAATATAAAGCAAAAAACCGAATGCCGCAGAATAGTGGGTCCCTTTAAGAAATCAAAAACAATGATAGTGCAATAATGTAAAAGACGTGAAATAATCTAAGTATATATTTGATACACTCACAAACGTTCGTGAGGAATGATCATATCAGACGTAAAATCTTCAAAGTGATTTTAATATATGGTCTGGAAAAGATGATAAAAACATGTGTAGAACCGAAAGGGCAGGGTAAGAGGTGACCCCTGCTACATAAAACAAACTCACAGGATGACAATAAATGAGCAACAGTTAGTCCACTAAAGTGAAGATGAAAATACGACCATAAACTGGAACCCAGTCCGTGGATCAGGGAAAAGAGAAATAGCAGACGTCGGTAATATGCCTCAACGCGTTTCGTGGGAACTTCGATCACCGTGCTGTTCTAAAGATGGGACCTAATGCATAGGTGGTTAACTGGCAGCCGGAGCAAGTCTATCAAGCAGCTCCCTCTTCTCAGTATGGCCAGAATAGTTAGGGACAAAAATAGTGAAGATGATGCACAAGATGGCTTTCCTGCCTCTTCTTCAGCTGTGGAAAAAAGTGAGAAAGTGAATAAAACAACAACGTGTAAATGACAATGATAATACTTGCTGACAACTTGGACGCAGCCCCCTATTGCACTCTCCCAAGTGCTACAAAGTATGGGGAAAAGGGGGATCAGGGAGGCGCAGAGACAAGTTTAACCTTAGTGTTAATGAAAAGAACATACTAATAGTGTAATACAATTAAAACAGTGACATAACCATAGTATTTGGTAGGTATTACACTCACAAAGGGGTGTAAAACGTGGCTTCCAGGATTATAGCTGTAATCAATATGATGCTTTAACCTGTAAAAGGGTTAAAGACAAACATGGGCAGGACCAGAAAAAAAACGATTGCTGGACCCACGCTAGGGAAACGCTTACAATGTGCAATAGAATAAAGTGCATGTAGAATCAGTCATTGGTCGACTGGACACAGCAAAGAAAGCATGGATTGGCTGATCAGTTGACAGCAGGATACAGTGGCAAACAAGGTGTCTGCAATCACGGCTTTATCAGGAGCAAAGAACTGATGTTCTTCAGCTGTGATAGTGGGAGTTTTATATTATGTTTACCATTTGTTGTTTTATATCATTGGATACAATTTAATATTGAGTGGCATATATGTGACTTATTGTTTATTTTATACCGTTTACTTGTAAATGTGCATTAATTGTGTGTTTCAGCTCCTGTGGAAAGAGTATTTTCTAGAAGACCTCTAATTCAAGTGTTTGTTTCTTTGTTTCATGCCTATAAATATTATTTAAAATTAAGTTATTTTATAAATTATTTGATGTTGTTGCATGGTTTTATGCTCTATTTTCTTTATATGTTTGATTATTTTCACTGACAAATTACTGTAGCCCAAAGACTAACAGCGTCTTTGCTTTATTTGTTACAAACTGAAAAGTATCACCAAAACACAATTTTTACTGTGAATGTAGAAACTAAAAAAATTATTAAAATTATCTATACATTGTTTTGGCACATACCCAAATTAGGATAAATATGTATTTTAAATGTGTCTGTGATGTCTCCTGATTATGACATCACTTGTGGCCCTTTCTTGATTCGGTGCACTAGAGCCCCGAGGGCATAAGCAAAAAAAAGCTGGGCACAAGGCTTCAACACATCACCACATCCACAAGTAAGCAGAAAATATAAATGTTTTATTTCCATGTTTTAAAATGAGCACATGGTCGTATGAAAAAGCAACAAAACAGACAGGTTAAACCTGCATGCTTGATGCGTTTCATGGGAAGCATTTAATTATAAGCTCAATGAGATGCATATGGTGGTGTGCCACATGTGATGTCATAAACACAGGGCCAGTGCAAGGATTTTTTGCCACCCTAGGCGAAACCTCATTTTGCTGCCCCCCTTGGCTCCACCCCTTGCCCCACCTACATATACTACCCCTGGGGCATCAATGATGTAAATGCATATTAAGGTTAAATACAATTTTAATAATGTATGCATTCAAATGTAAGTATCTAACAGCATTCTACATTTGCTAACTTATTCACCAATGTACCTGCCAGGGCCGGCATTGTACAGAGCAGGTGCAGCCACACAATGAAATCAATCCGCATCCAATTCTTGGGATGCTAAAATGTCAGTAGAACAGGGCATGACCAACTTAATTTCACTTTTTAGGTGACAGTGAAAAAATTTAGGAGCCAGACAATGGCACATAAATCACGCACACACAGAGTCTCACACATACAGAGAGACAGTAACACATGATGTAGAATTATTAAAAATCTTTATTGAAACCTGTATTGAATTATTGTACTAACTCAATTTTAACCTCACATTATGACAGACCCTCCATTTTGTTCACATTACATGACAGAATTTCCTGACAGTATTTAGTATAATGAATAGAGACTGTATTCTCTCTAAGGACATAACTAGCCCCGGAATTACTGAATCTCCTGTAATTTGCAACATAGTATAATATGAAGGCCATGAGAACACCGGCCAAATGAAATGTTCTATTCATAAAAGAACCTTGCACCCGACCACGAGACTGACATCACTAACTACGCAAAATGATGCCCAAGCCCCCCCTTCCACCGAGTAAGTCTCGTGCTGGGAAAGATGGTGCTTGAGCCATCCGTCCACACCCGTGTCCAGAACAATACCACCTCTCGGTGGGAGGACACCTAGCTAACCACTTAGTTTTTGGGCCAATTAATCATTTTGATGGGTGGACATTGACACAGCCACTTAACATTTAACCCAATTAATGATGTTTATTTGTTATTATCTGATATTCAATGATGATGTCATTCTGCCTTTATAAGGGCTTGTAAGCCTGAATTTTGCCAGATGCTAATAAATTTCCTCGAAGTTATTTTAACCTGAACTGCATGTGTCAGTGTGAACTTACTTCTGCGTATACGCAATTTATTCATCTCAGATTTGGACAGGAACAGATAGACTTTTAAACATTTTTGTTTATTTCTAAATTAATCTACATCACACACACATAGAGTCTCACACATACACACAAACCAACTGTTTTATTTTGTTTCTTTTTAAAGAAAAGTACATTTCTTAATGTGTCCCCGTCTGTCTGTCTCTCCCTTTGCATGTCAGTCTCTTTCCCCCTCCACTGTCTGTCTCTCTCTCTTTCCACCCTCAACTGTATTTCTCTCTCTTCCCCCATCCACTGTCTGTCTGACTCTCTCTTTCCCCCCTCCACTCTCTGTGTTTCTTTCTCTCCACCCTCCACTCTGTGACTCTTTCTCTCCACCCCCCACTCTGTGACTCTTTCTCTCCCCCCGCTGTGTGTGTCGGTGAGGAGCTGCGGTCAGCTTTACACACACAGAGCTGATACTGCCCGCAGCTCCTCACCGATGCACACAAGGTGGGGGCGGACCTTCACTTTGCATCCCAGTGCGATTCCCCCCCTCCCCCTGCTGCAGAGGTGCCTGTGATAAAAATGTGCCCTAAGCAGGCGCCTATCTTGCCTATAGGTGGCACTGGCCACTCCACAGACACATTTAAAACACCTAAGACCATGGCTTGCAATTTTGCTGACACAATGTATAGATCATTTTCAATATCTTTTTTAGTCTCTACATTCACAGTTTAAGCATTGTTTAGGTGATATAGTCCTTTTAACCATTTGGGATTAATATAAATACTATTTTTCCATTGGTGGTGTGAGTACTTCAGCGCTTTGTATTTCTAGATTTTTTTCACATTAGTGTACTTAGACCAACCTGTTATGCTAATCAATATTTCTTCTCTGTAAAGGAGCAAGTGTGCAAAAAAAGTATCTATGACATGTTTCAGAGTGGGTACGGTCCCATAGGGTAAGTTATTTTAACTGTTTTTTCTTTGTCTCTCACATTTATGATCTTCTCTAGCTGGAATGTCAAATAACAACACCCAGCACTAAAAATAGAAAAATGTAAATTCAAGGTGCAAAATCCTACAAGCTGAAGTAGCTGATAAATAAAATTTAAAAGGTTTTTTTTTTCATGAAAGGGGTAAATGCATGGAATTGACAAGGGAATTGCACACTTACGGGCAAAGTACCTAAGCTGGAATAATTCTCCAATTCAGCTATGCTTCAAACTCTGCTATTTTGGCCTTCATTTAGCAATTCCCTGCACTTCCTTTATTCAGGAATAAAGCCCTATACATTTCAAGATGACTCAATGTATATCTCTAAATGAAGCAGTTAATTTGCAAACAAATGAAAGTCAATACATTCTTTCAAATTTCATATTTGTTTAAAAAACTAAACTTATCCCAATTATAAGTAAAAATAGAAATCATTGAAGTGAAACCATAAAGTGAACAGAACTATTTGCTCTTGACTAATTGCACTATGTCTTTGAAAAGCACACCCTATCAGCCTCCAGCTTAAGGTTCTTTAGATAATGTTCTTATACACAGATAATCAAGTGAAAATTTTGATTTTATAGTTAATTATTGATTATATTAGCATATTGTATGTGTCCAGACAAGGTAAACTATAAAGAAAAAAGTACTCAGATAAATTACATAACAATATAGTTATTAGTTGTTATTTAAATCAGAACGTGTAAAAAATGTGCACTATTTTGAATTGCTTATTTATTTCTTGTGCAGTTAAATAATATTGCTTTTGTGAACAGCATTCTAATGTACAGTCCAAATAGTATGTATTGCCTTTGTGTGACCATGTAATATAACCTAACATCCACAAGCAACATATGGCAGCATTGTCCCCAAACAGCTTGTCAGTGCCATTCTTGTCCTTAAACATACTGTCAATGCTAAAGATGTCCCCAAACAGATTCACTGTGCCATTTTTCATCCCTAAATTGCATGTATGTACCATATTTATCCACAAACAGTGTGAATCTGACAGCTTAGCCTGCCTGTGCCATGTTAGCCACCTCAAACAGCCTGCATGTGCCATTAGTGTCCTCAAACAGTTTGTAATAATATATTTGTCCCTAAACATCTTACATGTGCCGAATATATCCAAAAATAGCCTTCAAACAGCTTGTATGCGCCACTTTAGCACCACAAAGAGATTGCCTGTACAATTTGTGTCCCAAAACAGCCTGTAACTTTCATCTTTATTTCCAAACAGCTTATTAATGGAATGTATATGCCCAAAGAGTTTGGCTGTGCCATCATAGTCCAAAAATCTTGTATGTATCATCTTTGTCACCAAAATATTCTCTGTGCCTTCTTGGCAATGAAACAACCTCTCTACCATTGAGAGGCTGTTGTAATATAGTCCCCACACAGCTTATATGTACAATCTGTGCTTGTCTATGCCTCTGTGTCCTCAAAAAGCTTTTATGTGCCTTCTCTAAAATCGTGTATGTCACAAATGTCTCCAAACAGCATTTATATCAGATCAGATCAAGACTGCCTGTCAGTGCCCTCTGTGTGCCCAAACAGCCTGTCATTGCCCAAACAGATTGCATGTTCTATATCTGCCAAAAAACATATTCTCTTTTCACCTTATCCTACAAACAGTTTGTGCCATCTTAGCCCTCAAAAAGCTTGTCTGTGCATCATTGCCTCCTGCTCATACCACTTACCTGCAGGAGTGGTGGGTCTCTCTTGCTCTCTGCAGAATGAGCCAGCATGCAAGAAATGGAAGTGATGTCACTTCTTGAATGCTGAATCAGACAGTGTGCAGGGAGAGAGTGTGAGAGATAATTTAATCATGTGATCTTTACACTCTCCATGCCCCAAGTGGGAGTTGCAGCTAATGTCTTTTAAAGAGGCGTTTACATGGACCCCCTAGACTGAGAGGATCTGTTGCAGTTGAGACACTTGTGACTATAATTGTTACACCCATTCTTGAGATGATGTACATGCAATGTGTAATCACCCCATTAATATGCAGAATATGATTTTATGGTGATCTGACTTCCTATTGAAATTCATCTAAACGAATTACAGGTGACCTGACATACCTGGGTAGTACAGAATAATAAATGGACATCAGGTACTCTTTGCACTTAAGCCTGTTTTGTAGCTTGAGACATCTCACAGAATAAAGAAAAAAGTGCAGCGCAATTTAAAAGTGATCTATATGTGAAATAATAATAATAAATTATACTTATAAATTAATTGGTGGTTATATTTTGTCTGATGCCTCAAACTGTAAGAAATGTTCACATCCTGTGTCTATTTCTCTCCCCCTCCACTCCCTGTGTCTCTTTCTCTCCCCAATCCACTCTCTGTGTCTCTTTCTCTCTAATTAAACATAAAAGCACATAAAGTGTTCACACATAAAACTGCTACTTCGCGCTGCGTATCTCTCGCTCTGTAGGGTTATTTACGGATGGGCGTGGCTTAGATCAGCATGACGTATTTTGCCCAGTACGGCTACCTCAGATGCAATAACGCTCACAATAATGTGCAGTGTGTGAGTTTATCACAGAGCTCCACAGCAATAAAGCTCACAGTAATGGGCAGTGTGTGAGTGTATCATAGAGCTCCACAGCAATAAAGCTCACAGTAGTATGCAGTGTGTGAGAATATCACAGAGTTCCCCAGCAATAAAGCTCACAGTAATGTGCAGTGCATGAGTGGATCACAGAGCTACACAGCAATAAAGATTGCAGTAATGTGTAGTGTATGAGTGTATCACAGACTCCACTGCAATAAAAGTACAACAATGTACTTATAAATTGTGGAATAGCTCTGTGAGCCCTGGTTACCTTTTCAGATTATTGTTATCTCTGTGCTATAATGCAAGCAAAAAAAAAAAGATACTGTATAGACACACCCAGTCCTGCTCCATTGATAATCAGGAGCCAGTAGGGCTGAAGGGGTGTATCGTATGACATCATGTGTAGGCTTTGCCACCAGCTGTAAAGTGAGCTCTGGTCTAAGATTTGTGAGGCTGTTGCATCATGGGAACATTTCATAAAAAGGCTCCAGTCAATAAAAACAGAACTTTTTTTCCCCCTTTTACTGAAATATATTGAAACAAACAAACAAAAAACATCTTGGCATCTATTCTACATATATATTTACTTTAAATGCACAGTTAATCTAGTTACAGCTTATGTAAGTGGTAGTGTCCCTTTAAGTACTAGTATGATATATATTTGTTGTTTGTTGTTGAGAACAAGAAGCAGGCCAAGGTCACACCCAAATATGCAGTATGAAGAGAAAGATGAGGTCTCTATCTAAAGATTCATAAACAATAAGGACATTTGAGAAAAAATCCAGGAGTAGAAAACTATGGAAAGGGCAAAAATAGGGAAAAGTAGACAAAGTATGCTAATACTGTACACAAAAGTAATACTTAACTAAAAATCAATGAGGTATGGATGAATATTTAAATATAAATGTGTGTATGAAAAGAACTGCATATCCATCCAAAATGGAATATTTGAGAGTTCCAATATGGCATTGGGCCATGTAGCTTGCACCAAAATGGAGTCTTTGTTGGGATTCACAAGATGACCAGGCCATTTGGCTATCAGTAGTTCTTTAGACTAATTTGGCTATTAGTAGTTCTTTACACTAATAAATAAACACTGGTTCTAGACAAGCAGAGTAAGCTTATCATACAGCTCACACTGAACTTAAGCAAAGGAGACAGTAGCACATTTTTTAAACCAATATGTATGTGCCAACACTTTAAAAGTAAACCATTTAATTTTAGCAGAATATCCTAGCAGGTAACCCTAAATTCTAAAATCACTTAGAAAATATAATAATATTTAACAAAGCAATGTTATAACATATAATAAAATTAACATAAACATATACTAGCTAAACACTTCAACTTGATATATTAACTCGATACATTATCTTAAGTACTAAAAAAGTACATGATATATTCTAAACAAAGATACTAGCAGTGGATTTGTCCGAGTGAAGTTTAAAAGGAAAAGAGAAAGAAATTGATACAGTTTTATACTTATAGTCTCAGGTAATCTTTGTCAATAATGATGAGCTGCATCTACATATCTGAGTGTATCAAACTGTTTCCTGCTGTTTCTGTGTAAACTTTCTAGTCCTAAAATACCACATGACAGCCTAGTTGAATTTGGCCTGCAGGCTGGGTAGTTGGTTGGTGCTCACATCTTCTTTAACCACAGTCCTTGAATGACTATGCCTAGATAGCGCCACAGGATTAGAAAAGATAAAAGCCTCTCCTAGATTTACACATTTCAGCCCCCAAGGCTGGATACATTGGTTTTGGCCATACTGGAAAAAACAAACAAATTATTTGTTTGAAATTAGCCCTTACATGTTGAAAGTGGTGAAACTAAAAGTATATAACTAGTGAATTACATAGAAACATAGAATGTGTCGTAAGATAAGAACCATTCCGCCCATCTAGTCAATTTTCTAAATACTTTTATTAGTCCCCAGTTCCCAATCTTATAACTAGGATAGCCTTGGGCCTATCCCACGCATGCTTAAAATCCTTAAATGTGTTTACCTCTACCACTTCCGCTGGAAGGCTATTCCATACATTCACTATTACTTTTAAATTATGATATTTCTTTTAAATTATGGTTTTAAATGCACAAACATAGTGTTGAAATGTTACTCATTTTTCATGTCCATAATGTGATGTCACTATCTGCATGCTTGATCCAACTGGATGATCTGTATACACCTAGATTGATGGCTCTGGTCAGAGTTGCGACCCCTTCTACCACAATTGTTATTAACAATGAAACATTTCAAATTCTAAGAACGTTTTTTGCAAAAGAAAAGGTGCTATAGGTGGGTGCAAGAAGCAGGAAAACAAGTACTTTAGAATTGGACTGCATATTCAAGCAGCTCAGGCAGGAAGTCATTGTTTATATAACAGATAGAGGTATGTCCCTTCTGAGGACTGTAAAATGATGTGTGTGAAGACGATTGTGGCAAACATGCTAAATTGTGGCTTGCATCTTAAAACTGGGTCTAATGATAATGTGTAATTAGATAAACTTTGTATTTTATTTAAGTAAGGACTGCACCAATAATCAATTTTGTGGGTAATTTTCATTCATAATTTAAATTAGAAAATCAATTGAACATTGGATACATTTTTAAATGTTCATTTATATTACAAACAAATAACAAACAGATAACAAACAGATAACAAACTTATCTAATCTCTGTGAAACCATAATAAAAGTATTTATTTTTCAGTTGATGTTTCCAATTCTTCTGTCTATGAAATGTGTGCCTGGCTAAACACTAGTCAAAAAACATAAATTAAAAGCTACATTTCCTTTATTTGTATATCTAAAAAGAACCTTGTTACAAGGAAAGGAAAGAAGTCCCTAATTTGAATGTTTCACTAAGAATTTTATTCTGCAGCAAGGTTTGGATTACTGAGGATAATTTGTGGTTTATTTCAGATCTCAAGGCACATAGTTCATGTAATAGGTCATTGGTATATGAATTTGTTCAAACTAATGCTGCTAACAACCAGGGCCGATCCTGGGCGGGTGCACGGGGTGCACCGCGCCCAGGCGCACCGGGAGTAAAGGCGCTCCGATGAGCACCTTTCTCCCTCATTCTGGAGGTGCCGCCCGCAGCTGAGCGCCTGCGGTCACCGCACCTCCTAATCTCATTACAGCGCGACGGGTGCAAGCTCCGCCCCGTCGAGCTGTCTGATTGCCGGATGTCTGGTGACATCCGGCAGAAGATCTGAATGACGGTGTTCTGCCTCCGTCCGGAAATGTCCTCCTCCCTCCAGGGAGGGGGACCGATAGTAAAAACGTGTTTTTTTTTTTATTTTAAATGAAAAGAAGTGTGTGTGTTTCAATGTGTGTGTGTGTGTGTGTGTGTGTGTTTCACTGTGTGTGTGAATGTATGTAAGTGTGTTTCACTGTGTGTGTGAATGTATGTAAGTGTGTGTGTGAATGTATGTAAGTGTGTGTGTGTGAATGTGTGTTTCACTGTGTGTGTGAATGTATGTAAGTGTGTGTGTGTGAATGTGTGTTTCACTGTGTGTGTGAATGTATGTAAGTGTGTGTGTGAATGTGTGTTTCACTGTGTGTGTGTGAATGTATGTAAGTGTGTGTGTGTGAATGTATGTAAGTGTGTGTGTGAATGTGTGTTTCACTGTGTGTGTGAATGTATGTAAGTGTGTGTGTGAATGTGTGTTTCACTGTGTGTGAATGTATGTAAGTGTGTGTGTGAATGTGTCACACAAGTACCGGGGGAAGGGTGCAAATAACAAGAAAATGTGTTCAGTAAGGGGCCCTGAAATTCCTAGTGGCGGCCCTGACTAAGTGTGTCTGTGTAAGTGTGACTGTGTGTATTTATGCATGACCCTGTGCGTAAGTGTGGGTGTGTATGTAGGCAGGGCAACTTTTAACCGGTTAAAGGGGCCACCGCTGCCCACTTGACAGTCCCCATCCAGCTATTTCCCGCCTCCTGCACTGCAGTCTGAGTGTGCATAGAGGGGAGACTGTGCGGAGGAGACACGAAACAGCTACAGCAAGGTGAGTACTGGGGAATGGGGGGAGGGGGTAATGCTTTTCTTGGGAAAACTGGTGGTGGCATATTAATGGACAAACTGACACTGGCATATTAGTGGCCAAACTGACACTGGCATATTAATGGGCAAACTAACTGTGCTATATTATTGGATAAACGTACTGTGGTATGTTAATGGGCAAGCTATCTGTGGCATATTAATGGGAAAACTATCTGTGGCATATTAATGGGCAAACTGGCAGTGGCATATAAATGGGCAAACTGGCTGTGGCATATTAATAGGCAAATACACAGGATTATGAGGAGGGAGAGACATACATGTGAGTTATGAAGAGAAAGAGAGAGCAGACATGGGTGTATAGAAGGAGAGACAGACATGCAGAAAAAAAGACCACCATGGGGAGCATGAGGAACAGAAAGATAGACATATGAGGGTATGAGTGGAGAGAGAGTTATATATGAGGGTATGAGTGGAGAGAGAGAGATACATGAGGGTATGAGTGGAGAGAGTTATACATGAGGGTATGAGTGGAGAGAGAGTTATATATGAGGGTATGAGTGGAGAGAGAGTTATATATGAGGGTATGAGTGGAGAGAGTTATACATGAGGGTATGAGTGGAGAGCGAGATATACATGAGGGAATGAGTGGAGAGAGAGAGATACATGAGGGTACGAGTGGTGGGAGAGAGATACATGAGGGTATGAGTGGTGAGAGAGAGAGATACATGAGGGTATGAGTGGAGAGAGTTATACATGAGGGTATGAGTGGAGAGCGAGATATACATGAGGGTATGAGTGGAGAGCGAGATATACATGAGGGTATGAGTGGAGAGAGATACATGAGGGTATGAGTGGTGGGAGAGAGATACATGAGGGTATGAGTGGTGAGAGAGAGAGATACATGAGGGTATGAGTGGAGAGCGAGATCTACATGAGGGTATGAGTGGAGAGCGAGAGATACATGAGGGTATGAGTGGAGAGCGAGAGATACATGAGGGTATGAGTGGAGAGCGAGAGATACATGAGGGTATGAGTGGAGAGAGAGAGATACATGAGGGTATGAGTGGAGAGAGTTATACATGAGGGTATGAGTGGAGAGAGAGTTATATATGAGGGTATGAGTGGAGAGCGAGAGATACATGAGGGTATGAGTGGAGAGAGAGAGATACATGAGGGTATGAGTGGTGAGAGTTATACATGAGGGTATGAGTGGAGAGAGTTATACATGAGGGTATGAGTGGAGAGGGAGAAAGACATGGCGGTATGGGAAGAGAGAGACAAGTGAGTGACTGACTTGGTGGAATATTATTTATTGCTCCTTGTGTACTTCTTTTCCAATGATGCTCAGCCAGACTAATGGGAGACTGTGGCTGGTTGGACATCATGGGAACTGTAGTTAAAACTTCTAGCCAGCAAAAAGTCTCCCATGTTGCTAGCTGAGAATCATAGACATAAATAAAACCACTACACTGTTTTACTGCCAAATAAATATCTTTATTTAAAATAAAAGCTTGTGTTGGTCCTTCATCTAAAAAAAAAGTTTGTGCTCTCCACAAGAATCCCCCCCACCCCAATAATGAAAAATTGGTATGCCTGGAACATACATGTGTAAAGGGGAGGGGTTTATCATATAGCCACGCCCACCTGGGGGCGCCAAAAAAAATCCTGCACCCAGGCTCCCGTGACCCTAGGATCGGCCCTGCCAACAACTGTCATAAATTAACTTCTTCTTAATATTTTCTTTCAAATGTGAGCATATTTAAGCATTGTGTGCCACATTTCCCTTTTAGTATCGTTTGTTCTCTAGAATTAATTTAACACCAATATCTTAAGAACTAAAAATCATCATAATAGGTGGAAATCAAATGAAAAACAATAGACATTGGGGTAGATTATATGACAACATTTAAAGTTTGAACATCACATGTTATTCCTTTGGGAATACCATGTGCGATTCAACTATAAAGTTGAACTCAAATATCCAGGGCGTATAGAACAAAATGCAGTTATTCCTTATTTCCCCATTAATTCATACTGCCCATAAAAGGTCACTAAGTAAAAATAATTGGCGCCACATCTCCCAATGGAGCCAAAAGCTAGAGCAATACCCATGACCCCAGAAAAATTGTCCACTGGGACAACAAGCCGATGTTCTGGATAGGCTGAATACCAGCCAATAGTAGGGCTGGGAGAAGGAGACTTCTTATTGTATGACAGAGTTGGCCAATCAAAACCCTTCCACTGTCTTTGAAATTTCACCTAGGCTGGTATTTCATTCTGCTCTCCATGAGAGATTTATTCATTTCAATCAAACATAATAACTAAGTATTCACAATTTTATAAAATGAAGAAAAGTTCTTAACTGACTTTTGTTTATATTTTTCGAAATTATGTTGGTATATATTTGGAATACATTTATGACCAACTGTAGGAACACAGAAGAACTGTAGGAGCACAGAAGGCACCAACAAGTAGTAAATAAACCTACAAAAGCCTTAACCCGGCGTTCGGTTCATCCCGAAGCACCAGTTATGCTTACCAAAAGTGGCCCACTAGGTGCTCGCATTCCACATCCGTCTCCAGGCCAGCGAGCCGGGCTTCTTACCAATTTAAAGTTTGAGAATAGGTTGAGATTCGTAGGTTTACCGGATAAAACTGCGGAGCGGTGAGCGCCAGCTATCCTGAGGGAAACTTTGGAGGGAACCAGCTACTAGATGGGCCGCCACCTGCCTAATATTGTCCGCTGGCTGGGCCTCGATCAGAAGGACTTGGGCCCCGGCCCCCTCTCCTCGGGCCCTTCCCCAGAGGCTGCGCGTGGCTTGCGGGGTTCCCTCGTTCCCGCCTCAGCGCTTCCTCCGGGGGACGGGCCCGGTTGGGCGCCCCTGCCCCGCCATCCCTGCCCCACTCCCCTAGCTCGCAGCTTGTTGGCCTGTGCAGCACGAGGGGGGCCCCCAGAGGTTATCACGGCTGGGTGGCTCATTTCCGACAGCAGGCGCTCTGGGCTCTCATTTCCAGCCCGCCGAGGGAGCGGGCTGGGCCGTTAATGATCCTTCCGCAGGTTCACCTACAGAAACCTTGCTTCGACTTTTACTTCCTCTAGATAGTCAAGTTTGATCGTCTTCTCGGCCCTCTGCCAAGGCTGTCACCGACCCCGGCGGGGCTGATCTGAAGACCTCGCTAAACCATCCAATCGGTAGTAGCGACAGGCTGTGTGTACAAAGGGTAGGGGCTTGGAGGAGTCTCGTTTGCTATCGGAATTAACCAGACACATCGCTCCACCAACTAAGAACGGCCATGCACCACCACCCACAGAATCAAGAAAGAGCTATCAATTGTGATTGGAGCCAGGAACAAAAAATGGTGTTTTGGTCTTCTGGGACGCAAGCACCATGCATGACAAAGGGGTTAAACAGTGTTAAGCTGATTTAGTCAAACTTTCAACTAATTCAGCCAAATATTGTAAATCAACTGGATGTGTGTTTAGGTCTGTTTTACAACGTAAGCAAAACAAAGAATGTTTATCCACATTTCATTATTCTGTATTACTCAAACTCTATGAGAAGGTACTTACATTTGGCTATTCCTGCCTAATCTGACACCACATATCAATTTTTAGCAGTAACATTTCCTACACAAATATTTTTTTGGAAATTGGAAAAGATCACTGGGTATTTAAAGTGCTAGTTTTAACACAACTTTTCTTTGCCATTGTCAGGTTTATACAGCTCTGATCTAACAGGGATCACTATTGCAGTTTCTAATTATTTTTAAGTGGCTTCCATTGCACCCACCTGAATTTGTGCATCCCCATTTATGTAAGCACTCGAGAAAGTGTTATAGGAGGCTGTATTTCATTGTGTAAGCAAGTATATCATTTTATTTATCAAGCAATGAATTTTTTTAGCATGTTTGTCTTAACTGTTTATTTGTGTTTATCTCTGATAATAACATGTGGAATGATGAAGTTGCACGATGGAGCACTAAATTGTGTTTTTCCCCCAGGAGTCAAAAGATGTCTGGTTCCAGGTCTACTAAAGCAGATAGCTGTATTGCACTTGTCCATTTTGGTTGTAGCCTCTGTAGATATTGTAGGTATTGGTCAGGAACCCTTTTCACTAAAACATGTAATAAAATTATCAGATAACATCATGAATATCCCACCTTCGGAGATAAGTTAAATAGAATTTATGTCACTATATATTGTGAGGTCAGGCTCTGATGTTGGATGAGAAGTCCTGGCTTGCAATTTCCATTTCGGTCCATCCAGAAAGGCATTCCTGGAGTCATGCTGAGGTCAGGACATAAAGAACAGGGGCAAAATGGTAGGACACTCTGAGAGAAAGTTTCATGCTCCTTTCAAACAAAGGGAGAGGTGATTTTAACCAGAATCAAATATCTTCAGCATCACAAAGTAAGACAGATTTTTCACAAATGTTAACTTAAGCAAAATCTAGTATTCCCTCCTATTGGCCATTACTTTGTATTATTATTTGTAAACAATAGACTTAGCAGTAGTGCACAATGTCAACTGGCAGCTGCAAAGGCCAATAATATTGTGGTGTATTTAAAGGGGTATTGACTCACGGGAGGAAGATATTTGTCTGTCTCTTTATAGGTCCATGGTAAGACCTCACCTCAAATATGCGATTTAATCTGGGCACCTTTTTTAAAAGAAATACATTATGGAACTAGAGAGAGTGCAAAGGAGGGCTACAAAACTAATCAGAAGAATGGAAAGTTTTAGTTATGAAAAAAGTCTGGAAAAGTTAAATCTGTAAATGCTAGAGAAACAAGGGCTTAGAGGGGATATGATAATGGTATATAAATATATATAGGGCCCATACAAAGAGCTTTCTAAAGACCTGCTCATTAACAGAACAGTACAAAGGACAAGAGGTCACCCGCTAAGACTTGAAGAAGGGAGATTTAGTACGACAGCGATAGGGATATGGAATGCACTGCCTGAAGAAGTGGTTCTAGTAAATACCTTTGATGCCTTTAAAAGTGGCCTGGATAGTTTTTTAATGAGCCAAAGCATAGAGGGCTGTGCATGTTAGTATAGGCATTAATATTTATTTAGTACTTGTTGAGCCAAAGAGAAATCTGATTGCCATTAGATTTCTAGAAGGATTTTTTTCCCTCTGCTGAATGCAAAAATTGAAATTGCTGAAAGGGGTTTTTATTTGCCTTCTTTTGGATCAACAGTGGTAAACATGGGACAGGAAAAGGGTTAAACTTGATGGACACACCCTCTGGGGCCATGCGCCAGCATCATGCCTGTCATTTTAAATAAACTAAAATTGATAATCCCCCTGGGGCTGCGCAAGTGCTCCTGGCCCCATCCAGTGAAATAAATGAAGGAAATACACATTTTAGAATTCCCTCCAATACCATATTGCATATGTAGAGGCGATTATTAAAAAAAATATTCAACATGTAAAAAATAATCATCGTTTGAGTGCTATGAGGCCCTTCCCTGGCCCACAAAGGATGCATTGTGAAAAAAGATGTGCCTTTAAAAAACTATAAAAAAAAAAAACACCAGCAAAACCAAATGTGCACCCAGTAGTGCTGAGATTTGAAATGGCAAAAGCATGCATTTGATTGGCCTCCAAGCCCTAGCATTGTTTTTTTTGTTTTTGTTTTTGAAAATGGTTGAAAATCAGCCATGGTGGTCCCATGGGAGTAATTGAAATAGTTTATTTTATTGGGCATATTGGCGCCTTGGTCCCAGGGTGCCAGATATTTAGTTTAGTAATGAGTCCAGGCCCATGATGTGCATAATTTATTTAATTGTGCCAAGGGCATATCTCTAGCCCATGGGGCCATCATTATTTGATTTGATGGGGCCACAGACATAGTGCTAGCCCGTGGACCCAGGTGGCCATCATTGTTTTATTTTATAGGGCCACTAGCACAGCATCAGCCTGTGGTCCCAAGGTTTGATTTTCTGGCCATGGGGGCATTGTGCCATCCCTTTCCTCATGGGAGGCATTTTATTTCTTGTTAGTGGGACCATGGACAGTTAGCCAGCCCCTGGCCCCGGTATTATTGTTTTGGGTGGCAGGGTGACTTTTACACTCTTACTCCCCTAGCAGTCAATTCATTTTTTGGGGGAAGAACTATTACTTTAATGCACATTGGTTTATAGCCTTCCATTTCCATTGAATAACACAATATTTCTTCAGGAATAACATGCATTTATAAATCTTTAACTGTGGCTGAAGTTACCAGCCGGCATTTAATCTAGGCCATTGCTACGAACGGTACAGAAAAACAGTCCAGTCCCTAATGAGTTAATAGCTAAAATAAATATAACTTGGAGAATTTCTCCAAATCTTTTAAAAATGCCTGATTTTTACATTTCACTTGTCAGTTTAGTTTTAATTAGTTGCCCCTGTAGAATACTACAGAACAAGCATTTTTTCCATTCTAACAGGGAAATATTTTTGATAGTAATGCACCAATTACTACATTTTTTTATGTGTAGTGTATTGTTGTCTTTTAAACTAAGTGCAATATATTTTCATGGTTTAAAATATGCTTGACATTATCTAAACAGTAGTTGTCATTTCAGCTAAATATAAGGTTTATGATCTTCACTCTTTTTAAATGAGGGTAATCATATTCTTTTGATTTACCTTTCAGACATTGCAAGTGAATATCTGCGATCCATAGTGGATTTAGTCCATTATGCAATTTGCATTTAACTAAATTGTAAGGCTTATATATTTTTTCATGCTCTGACTCACGCTGCACATTCAGAATGTCACATCTTATATGCTATAAATGGAACTTGCACCATCCATCCATATTATGTATGCCTCATCACACCTGAACATCTACATTTTCAGTCATCTTTTCTTGTGACTGGTTCAAGGTGAGCTGATAGGAAGCATTTCAGATTAGTAATGGTCTGAATAAAACAAATTCTTGTGATGTCCATGATATAATGATGTTATCGAACAAGGCAAGACTGTATAACCTGTGTTTAATCAAATAAACAATACATTAACATATTATTTGAATGAAATAGCAATTAATTTTAATATAGTCTTTTATATTATTATGAAGAAAAAAAAGAGAGGGCACAGCGCTTATAAACAGATACTTATAGTGTCAAAGAGTGCATAAATACAACCTCTTCACCAAATAAAATTGAATTAAAGGTAAGAAATAAATACTAACCAATAATCTAATGTACATAAATACACACTGTTGGCAGGGAAGAGCAAGGACTGACAACGTGGAGATAAATATCCCAATCATATTAGCAGCTAGTGTTATTGGAAAGCAGTGAAAATTACCACTGTAAAGAAGAGACAAAATCTTTAAAAGGAGAGACAGTGCTAAGACACAAAACAAAAATATATATATATAGGCTCCAGAGACAGATGTATATAATATAAAATATATACATTTATTGCACAAGTAGATATAAGAACATTTATATACATATAAAGCAAAATGGTCCAGTGCCACTATGAGTATGTATAGAAGTGGTCACATGGGTAGGACCATACAATATAAAATAACAAATTACACACAAAAAGATAAAATATGAAATATACCATAAGACACAATATATGATTGCAAAATACACACAAAAAAAAATCCTTACCCACTGGGTTTGTTCACCTCGCCAGGTATTTGAACAATTAGGTAAAAAAAAACAATACTGCACTAAAAAACTGCTACACCCCACAGGACGCATTTCGTAGTCTTCCTCAGCTGGTGGGTGACAGTGCAAAGAACCCAGTGGGATAGGAAGGTTTTTTTTAAATCGTGTATAATGCCTGCTAAAGATAAATACAATAGCCATCAGCTGACTAACAGTGATTTGTTCGAGGTTTGTTGTCTGAAGTGATGATTAAATATACTTCCGGAAAGACGGCATCGTTGTCAGGGCGACTTGTCCAAACCCCGCATAGCTGGCATAGCTACGAGAGAACTGCGAATACACACATGGCAGGGATGCTTTCTCAGCTAAATGCATACCAAGTTGTAAAGTCAAGCCAACACATTGTCCCTCTATAGTCATTTATATAGAAGAGTGAAAGTGTTGTTTTTATCCAGCTAAAACATTGTCTGTATCAGCAAGGTTGTTTTGAAATTCAAAGAAAATAAACGGAGTCACCAACATATAATACAATATATACAAACATCAGAATATATTATGTTAAGGATCTATCAAGGATATATATATATTAGAAACAGAGGGCATCTGAATTTATACATTAATGTCAAGGAAACACATTTACATATATATCTTACAGTGCAATACAAGAGCATACAATGCTACAAAAGGTAGACAGATCCAATGTATCAAAAAGAAAAATCAAAGCACATATTTTACAGAAAAGATAGAAGTGCCTACATATAATCCATAGCTATACAGATGAACACATGCATTCCCATATATATATAAATAAATATATATATATATATATATATATATATTTTTTTTTTTTTTGTTTTTGCATAATTCATATAGACAAATAATCAGTTGTGCTATCATTACATTCCCTATATATCCCCATAATATTTTTTGTATGCCACATGGCCAAATGGGGAGATGGCCATCTATTTTCCAAATGCAATATTTAAATAGAAAAAAAGCACCCTTCTCTAAGTAGAAGAGACATTTGATGTCAAATTTATCATTTAGACCTCTTGGAACTAGAGTATTTAGAGTGAGTATCCAAAAGGTTTCTCTTTTCCTTAGAGTTAGATGGCGATCTCCCCTTCTGGGCCCCATAACAATATGTTCAATGACCCAAGCTCTAAGCAAAGTATCATTTTTGTTATGAACCTCTTTAAAGTGTTTAGATACTGTATGCTTCCGATAGCTTGTCTTTACATTGTATCTGTGTTCATACAGTCTTTTTTTTTTTTTTTTAATCTGCCTGTTTGGCCCACATACTGGAGGCCACATGGACACTCCAGCCTGTATATAACAAATTTTGACATACAAGAAACATACTTTTGAATATAACATTTTAAACTGGTAGTGAAGCAGATGAAGCTATCTTTCTTCACTGGACATATATTGCAGTGGCCACATCGGCCACAGTGATATCATCCTTTGTTGGTCCCCAAGAACGTGCAACATTTTAAACTATTAGGGTTCTTAAACTTTTTTAATTTTTTGGTTAAATCTGATAGAGCCCGTAGCATTTTTAGACTAGCGTTTTTTCTACAAATGACTGTACTTGTCTGTTGAAGGACCTTAGTCAATATCGGATCTGTTTGAATGAAATGCCAATATTTGTCCAATAAATTTTTGATGGTACCAATTTTATTTGAAAAGGTTGTGATAAAACCCATTTCAAACCTATTTCCTCTCTTATTATGATGTGGGGTGTAGCGTTTTTTTTAGTGCAGTATTGGTTTTTTACCTAATTGTTCAAATACCTGGCCAACAAACCCAGTGGGTAAGGAATGTTAAACTTATATATTTTATATTATATACATCTGTCTCTGGAGCCTATATATTATTTTGTTTTATGTCTTAGCGCTGTCTCTCTTTTTAACCCTTTTATTTTATTATGTGATCTTAAATGGCATTTCAGTTTTGTTCATAAAAAGAAATGGAATTAAATAAAACCTCTTGCAAGGCATAAAAAAATCTTTCCATGCAATGTATAGTGTATTATCCTGCCCTGAGCTGATTCTGATTTACATGCTTTTTTGAATTTTGCTCTTATTTCTTCATATGGTGGGGATATGGTCTATCATCATAATGCTATGCTCCCATGCAAATCTGTAGTCCTGATTTTTATTATTTGGTGAAACTGAGAATGCACTGCCCTGTTGACACTTTGACTGACAGTGCAACTGCACATGTTCTGTAGAGCTAACACTCCCGCACAAAGATATTTTACACTCATACTGGTCATATCATGTTACATTGAACCTAACACCTACATGCAGTTTCACATAATCACAAAACCCAAATGATGCACTTTTATTTACCAACAATTATTTTCAATAATTCTTTTTTTTAGTCTGTGAGTTTTTTTTTAATACACAAGACAAGAGTTATCAAAATGAAAAGGCCCCTTAATGCTTTTTTTTTTTTTGCTTTCTTTCTAGGGTTAATATTCTTATATCTGTAAATGTATATTTCATTACCCATAATTCTTCAGTGGTACTAAATAAAGTTTTTTTATTTAATACCCAAGACAACACTTCTCGGCCTTTTGGCTAAGATCAGTGTTTGTGATGGCAGTAAAGCCCTTGTCGGGGCGCACTGGTCTGGCCAAGAGGCCTTAGCATTGTGGATTGAAGCCCAATTTTAATCATGGCACCACAGGGTACACCTCCCCTGTGTGGTGTCCACTCAAGCACATGTGGGGACATGCACTTGCAGTGTGGCACTAGGCACATGTTTTTAAGAGAGGTGCTTTTAATCCAATTTGCTTTTAGCACTTTCCACTCGCCCTGGCCTTTTGGCTGGTGAGTAGGACAATTTTTTATCATCGGCCGAAAGGCTGGGGCCTTAAATGGCACTTTTTCTTTGATTGCGCAATGTTTATTTTTGGCACAATCACTGTGTGGAGCACATTAATTTTTTTGTGTGTTTGCTCACGTTTTGTTTTTGGTTTTTGTTACAAGTCACTGGTAGGCCACAGTGGGGCAGTCACATGCCTTTGGTGGGCCCAGTAGGTGTAGGCCTTTTGGCCACTACTGGGCCTTATGGTGGGTCGCTCCTCCCCTGAGGAAGGCCTTTTGTAACCCCCAGGTACCCGGATGGTGGCAGCTGAAGGTCCTGGGGGAAGTACTTGGAACTCCTGCAGGCCTTCTGGCCGGGGAGGGAAGAGCAAAGGGGTCCTCTAAGCCGCGAGGCGAGGTGGACCTGAAGACCCGACCCACCCTTCGGGGTGGGCAGGGAGCGAGGGGTTCCCAACCCACAAGGGTTCGCATCTCATTACATGTTCCATTTTGCATCTCATTACACGTTTAAATTTGCATCTCATTACATGTTCCATTTCG
Organism: Pelodytes ibericus; assembly: GCA_036172795.1. Taxonomy (NCBI): domain Eukaryota; kingdom Metazoa; phylum Chordata; class Amphibia; order Anura; family Pelodytidae; genus Pelodytes; species Pelodytes ibericus. The sequence goes on along the minus strand of CM069863.1, from coordinate 137,442,811 downwards.
CATCTCATTACATGTTCCATTTTGCATCTCATTACACATTTAAATTCGCATCTCATTACACGTTTACATTTGCATCTCATTACATTTTGCATCTCATTACATGTTATATTTTGCATCTCATTACATGTTATATTTTGCATCTCATTACACGTTTAAATTCGCATCTCATTACACGTTTAAATTCGCATCTCATTACATGTTATATTTTGCATCTCATTACATGTTTAAATTCGCATCTCATTACACGTTTAAATTCGCATCTCATTAAACTTTCACTTTTGCATCTCATTACATGTTCAAATTCGCATCTCATTACATGTTTAAATATGCAAAATCTGTACCCATAATTCTTATGTGGCTTCCACTTCAATGTTTGGGTGTATTGTTTTCTTTTTGTCTCAGTGACTTTTTAGGGTAAACCCAAAATGTGAGTAATGTGTCTTTGTAAAAAAATGCTGCCTTCTAAATTTTGTGGAACACCTTTATGGATTGTGCTAGTTTGGTATTTGCTATTTTTGCCAGGGAAGAGTTAACTCAATGACAAGGTCCTTTAATGCCTCTTTATTTTTATTTTTTTGCTTAATAATAAAAAAACTAAATGTTTATCTTATTACCTATCATTACCCATAGTGCTCTTCGGTGCCTATAGTTCTTTGCTTAGATTCATTTTTTTCTCTGTGATTTATTTTTTTTAAATATCCAAGTCAATAATTACCAGTATGAAAAGGCTCTTTAAAATGTTTTATTTTCTTTGCTTACTTTCTTTGGTTAATATTCATATATATAAATGTATATCTCATTACCCATAATTCTTTGCTGGGGCATAAATCTACAATTTATTTCATATGCAGATAAGTAAATCATTACCCATGATGATCGGTGGTGCTTGTAGTTCTTTCTTTAAATTAATTTTTTTTATTTGGGAGTTTTTTTTATTTAATAATTAAGACAAGAAACACCAAAATGAAAAGGACCTTTAATGCTTTTTTTTTTTTTTTTTCTATCTTTGATTAATATTCTTATGTATGTAAATGTATTTCTCATTACCCATAATTCTTTGCTAGGGCTAGATCTACATTTCATATTTAAATTCATTTTTTTGTTTGTGAGTTGTTTTATTTAATTCCCAAGAAAAAAAAACACCCATATGAAAAGGCCTTTACATGCTTTTTTAATTTTATTTATTAATTTTTTTATTATTCTTGTATACATAAATGTGTTTCTCATTACCCATAATTCTTTGCTGGGGCTAAATATAAATTTATTACATATGCAGATGTGCTAATCATTACCCATAGTTCTTTTTTTTTTTTTTTTGTCTCTGTGAGCTAACAATTATACATAGGATGTGGGATGCTACTTGTTACAGGTATAATTTAATCCAGGTGCAAATTTGCATATGGTGATGGTTGGGTGTTGTTATATCTCCATCTCACTATTTTCACTACACTTTTAAATTTGCATCTCATTACACAATTCAATTCCCATCTCATTACATGTTCCATTTTGCATCTCATTACACATTTAAATTTGCATCTCATTATACGTTTACATTCGCATCTCATTACATGTTATATTCTGCATCTCATTACATGTTATATTTTGCATCTCATTACATGTTATATTTTGCATCTCATTACACGTTTAAATTCGCATCTCATTACACGTTTAAATTCGCATCTCATTACATGTTATATTTTGCATCTCATTACACGTTTAAATTCGCATCTCATTACACGTTTAAATTCGCATCTCATTACTCTTTCACTTTTGCATCTCATTACATGTTCAAATTCGCATCTCATTACATGTTCAATTATGCAAAATCTTTACCCATAATTCTTATGTGGCTTCCACTTCAATGTTTGGGTGTATTGTTTTCTTTTTGTCTCAGTGACTTTTTTGGGTAAACCCAAAATGTGAGTAATGTGTCTTTGTAAAAAAATGCTTCCTTCTAAATTTTGTGGAACACCTTAATGGATTGTGCTAGTTTGGTATTTTCTATTTTTGCCAGGGAAGAGTTACCTCAATGACAAGGTCCTTTAATGCCTCTTTATTTTTATTTTTCTTAATTATAAAAAACTAAATGTTTATCTTATTACCTATAATTCTTTGCTGGGGCATAAATCTACATTATATTTCATATTCAGATATGCAAATCATTACCCATAGTGCTCGGCGGTGCCTATAGTTCTTTGCTTAGATTCATTTTTTTCTCTGTGATTTTTTTTTTAAATATCCAAGTCAATAATTACCAGTATGAAAAGGCTCTTTAAAATGTTTTATTTTCTTTGCTTACTTTCTTTGGTTAATATTCATATATATAAATGTATATCTCATTACCCATAATTCTTTGCTGGGGCATAAATCTACATTTTATTTCATATGCAGATAAGTAAATCATTACCCATAATGATCGGTGGTGCTTGTAGTTCTTTCTTTAAATTAATTTTTTTATTTGGGAGTTTTTTTTATTTAATAATTAAGACAAGAAACACCAAAATGAAAAGGACCTTTAATGCTTTTTTTTTTTTTTCTATCTTTGATTAATATTCTTATGTATGTAAATGTATTTCTCATTACCCATAATTCTTTGCTAGGGCTAGATCTAAATTTCATATGCAGATCTGAAAATCATTACCCATGATGCTCGGTGGTGCTTGTAGTTCTTTCTTTAAATTCATTTTTTTGTTTGTGAGTTGTTTTATTTAATTCCCAAGAAAAAAAAACACCCATATGAAAAGGCCTTTACATGCTTTTTTAATTTTATTTATTAATTTTTTTAATATTCTTGTATACATAAATGTGTTTCTCATTACCCATAATTCTTTGCTGGGGCTAAATCTACATTTATTACATATGCAGATGTGCTAATCATTACCAATAGTTCTTTTTTTTTTTTTTTTTGTCTCTGTGAGCTAACAATTATACATAGGATGTGGGATGCTACTTGTTACAGGTATAATTTATTCCAGGTGCAAATTTGCATATGGTGATGGTTGGGTGTTGTTATATCTCCATCTCACTATTTTCACTACACTTTTAAATTTGCATCTCATTACACAATTAACTTTGCATCTCATTACATGTTCCATTTTGCATTTCAATACACGTTTAAATTTGCATCTCATTACATGTTCCATTTTGCATCTCATTACAAATTTAAATTTGCATCTCATTACATGCTTACATTTGCATCTCATTACATTTTCCATTTTGCATCTCATTACATGTTATATTCTGCATCTCATGACATGTTATATTCTGCATCTCATGACATGTTATATTCTGCATCTCGTGACATGTTATATTTTGCATCTCATTACACGTTTAAATTCGCATCTCATTACATTTTCCAATTTGCATCTCATTACATGTTATATTTTGCATCTCATTACATGTTATATTTTGCATCTCATTACATGTTATATTTTGTATCTCATTACACGTTTAAATTCGCATCTCATTACACGTTTAAATTCGCATCTCATTACATGTTATATTTTGCATCTCATTACACGTTTAAATTCGCATCTCATTACACGTTTAAATTCGCATCTCATTACACGTTTAAATTCGCATCTCATTACACGTTTAAATTCGCATCTCATTACACTTTAACTTTTGCATCTCATTACATGTTCAAATTCGCATCTCATTACATGTTCAAATATGCAAAATCTTTACCCATAATTCTTATGTGGCTTCCACTTCAATGTTTGGGTGTATTGTTTTCTTTTTGTCTCAGTGACTTTTTTGGGTAAACCCAAAATGTGAGTAATGTGTCTTTGTAAAAAAATGCTTCCTTCTAAATTTTGTGGAACACCTTAATGGATTGTGCTAGTTTGGTATTTTCTATTTTTGCCAGGGAAGAGTTACCTCAATGACAAGGTCCTTTAATGCCTCTTTATTTTTATTTTTTTGCTTAATAATAAAAAACTAAATGTTTATCTTATTACCTATAATTCTTTGCTGGGGCATAAATCTACATTATATTTCATATTCAGATATGCAAATCATTACCCATAGTGCTCGGCGGTGCCTATAGTTCTTTGCTTAGATTCATTTTTTTCTCTGTGATTTTTTTTTTAAATATCCAAGTCAATAATTACCAGTATGAAAAGGCTCTTTAAAATGTTTTATTTTCTTTGCTTACTTTCTTTGGTTAATATTCATATATATAAATGTATATCTCATTACCCATAATTCTTTGCTGGGGCATAAATCTACATTTTATTTCATATGCAGATAAGTAAATCATTACCCATAATGATCGGTGGTGCTTGTAGTTCTTTCTTTAAATTAATTTTTTTATTTGGGAGTTTTTTTTATTTAATAATTAAGACAAGAAACACCAAAATGAAAAGGACCTTTAATGCTTTTTTTTTTTTTTTTCTATCTTTGATTAATATTCTTATGTATGTAAATGTATTTCTCATTACCCATAATTCTTTGCTAGGGCTAGATCTACATTTCATATGCAGATCTGAAAATCATTACCCATGATGCTCGGTGGTGCTTGTAGTTCTTTCTTTAAATTCATTTTTTTGTTTGTGAGTTGTTTTATTTAATTCCCAAGAAAAAAAAACACCCATATGAAAAGGCCTTTACATGCTTTTTTAATTTTATTTATTAATTTTTTTAATATTCTTGTATACATAAATGTGTTTCTCATTACCCATAATTCTTTGTTCTTTGTTATATTTTGCATCTCATTACACGTTTAAATTCGCATCTCATTACATGTTCAATTATGCAAAATCTTTACCCATAATCACTTCAATGTTTGGGTGTATTGTTTTCTTTTTGTCTCAGTGACTTTTTTGGGTAAACCCAAAATGTGAGTAATGTGTCTTTGTAAAAAAATGCTTCCTTCTAAATTTTGTGGAACACCTTAATGGATTGTGCTAGTTTGGTATTTTCTATTTTTGCCAGGGAAGAGTTACCTCAATGACAAGGTCCTTTAATGCCTCTTTATTTTTATTTTTTTGCTTAATAATAAAAAACTAAATGTTTATCTTATTACCTATAATTCTTTGCTGGGGCATAAATCTACATTATATTTCATATTCAGATATGCAAATCATTACCCATAGTGCTCGGCGGTGCCTATAGTTCTTTGCTTAGATTCATTTTTTTCTCTGTGATTTTTTTTTTAAATATCCAAGTCAATAATTACCAGTATGAAAAGGCTCTTTAAAATGTTTTATTTTCTTTGCTTACTTTCTTTGGTTAATATTCATATATATAAATGTATATCTCATTACCCATAATTCTTTGCTGGGGCATAAATCTACATTTTATTTCATATGCAGATAAGTAAATCATTACCCATAATGATCGGTGGTGCTTGTAGTTCTTTCTTTAAATTAATTTTTTTATTTGGGAGTTTTTTTTATTTAATAATTAAGACAAGAAACACCAAAATGAAAAGGACCTTTAATGCTTTTTTTTTTTTTTTTCTATCTTTGATTAATATTCTTATGTATGTAAATGTATTTCTCATTACCCATAATTCTTTGCTAGGGCTAGATCTACATTTCATATGCAGATCTGAAAATCATTACCCATGATGCTCGGTGGTGCTTGTAGTTCTTTCTTTAAATTCATTTTTTTGTTTGTGAGTTGTTTTATTTAATTCCCAAGAAAAAAAAACACCCATATGAAAAGGCCTTTACATGCTTTTTTAATTTTATTTATTAATTTTTTTAATATTCTTGTATACATAAATGTGTTTCTCATTACCCATAATTCTTTGCTGGGGCTAAATCTACATTTATTACATATGCAGATGTGCTAATCATTACCAATAGTTCTTTTTTTTTTTTTTTTGTCTCTGTGAGCTAACAATTATACATAGGATGTGGGATGCTACTTGTTACAGGTATAATTTATTCCAGGTGCAAATTTGCATATGTTGATGGTTGGGTGTTGTTATATCTCCATCTCACTATTTTCACTACACTTTTAAATTTGCATCTCATTACACAATTAACTTTGCATCTCATTACATGTTCCATTTTGCATTTCATTACACGTTTAAATTTGCATCTCATTACATGTTCCATTTTGCATCTCATTACAAATTTAAATTTGCATCTCATTACATTTTGCATCTCATTACATGTTATATTCTGCATCTCATGACATGTTATAATCTGCATCTCATGACATGTTATATTCTGCATCTCATGACATGTTATATTTTGCATCTCATTACACGTTTAAATTCGCATCTCATTACATTTTCCAATTTGCATCTCATTACATGTTATATTTTGCATCTCATTACATGTTATATTTTGCATCTCATTACATGTTATATTTTGCATCTCATTACATGTTATATTTTGTATCTCATTACACGTTTAAATTCGCATCTCATTACACGTTTAAATTCGCATCTCATTACATGTTATATTTTGCATCTCATTACACGTTTAAATTCGCATCTCATTACACGTTTAAATTCGCATCTCATTACACGTTTAAATTCGCATCTCATTACACTTTAACTTTTGCATCTCATTACATGTTCAAATTCGCATCTCATTACATGTTCAAATATGCAAAATCTTTACCCATAATTCTTATGTGGCTTCCACTTCAATGTTTGGGTGTATTGTTTTCTTTTTGTCTCAGTGACTTTTTTGGGTAAACCCAAAATGTGAGTAATGTGTCTTTGTAAAAAAATGCTTCCTTCTAAATTTTGTGGAACACCTTAATGGATTGTGCTAGTTTGGTATTTTCTATTTTTGCCAGGGAAGAGTTACCTCAATGACAAGGTCCTTTAATGCCTCTTTATTTTTATTTTTTTGCTTAATAATAAAAAACTAAATGTTTATCTTATTACCTATAATTCTTTGCTGGGGCATAAATCTACATTATATTTCATATTCAGATATGCAAATCATTACCCATAGTGCTCGGCGGTGCCTATAGTTCTTTGCTTAGATTCATTTTTTTCTCTGTGATTTTTTTTTTAAATATCCAAGTCAATAATTACCAGTATGAAAAGGCTCTTTAAAATGTTTTATTTTCTTTGCTTACTTTCTTTGGTTAATATTCATATATATAAATGTATATCTCATTACCCATAATTCTTTGCTGGGGCATAAATCTACATTTTATTTCATATGCAGATAAGTAAATCATTACCCATAATGATCGGTGGTGCTTGTAGTTCTTTCTTTAAATTAATTTTTTTATTTGGGAGTTTTTTTTATTTAATAATTAAGACAAGAAACACCAAAATGAAAAGGACCTTTAATGCTTTTTTTTTTTTTTTTCTATCTTTGATTAATATTCTTATGTATGTAAATGTATTTCTCATTACCCATAATTCTTTGCTAGGGCTAGATCTACATTTCATATGCAGATCTGAAAATCATTACCCATGATGCTCGGTGGTGCTTGTAGTTCTTTCTTTAAATTCATTTTTTTGTTTGTGAGTTGTTTTATTTAATTCCCAAGAAAAAAAAACACCCATATGAAAAGGCCTTTACATGCTTTTTTAATTTTATTTATTAATTTTTTTAATATTCTTGTATACATAAATGTGTTTCTCATTACCCATAATTCTTTGCTGGGGCTAAATCTACATTTATTACATATGCAGATGTGCTAATAATTACCAATAGTTCTTTTTTTTTTTTTTTTTTGTCTCTGTGAGCTAACAATTATACATAGGATGTGGGATGCTACTTGTTACAGGTATAATTTATTCCAGGTGCAAATTTGCATATGGTGATGGTTGGGTGTTGTTATATCTCCATCTCACTATTTTCACTACACTTTTAAATTTGCATCTCATTACACAATTAACTTTGCATCTCATTACATGTTCCATTTTGCATTTCATTACACGTTTAAATTTGCATCTCATTACATGTTCCATTTTGCATCTCATTACAAATTTAAATTTGCATCTCATTACATGCTTACATTTGCATCTCATTACATTTTCCATTTTGCATCTCATTACATGTTATATTCTGCATCTCATGACATGTTATATTCTGCATCTCATGACATGTTATATTCTGCATCTCATGACATGTTATATTCTGCATCTCATGACATGTTATATTTTGCATCTCATTACACGTTTAAATTCGCATCTCATTACATTTTCCAATTTGCATCTCATTACATGTTATATTTTGCATCTCATTACATGTTATATTTTGCATCTCATTACATGTTATATTTTGCATCTCATTACATGTTATATTTTGTATCTCATTACACGTTTAAATTCGCATCTCATTACACGTTTAAATTCGCATCTCATTACATGTTATATTTTGCATCTCATTACACGTTTAAATTCGCATCTCATTACACGTTTAAATTCGCATCTCATTACACGTTTAAATTCGCATCTCATTACACTTTAACTTTTGCATCTCATTACATGTTCAAATTCGCATCTCATTACATGTTCAAATATGCAAAATCTTTACCCATAATTCTTATGTGGCTTCCACTTCAATGTTTGGGTGTATTGTTTTCTTTTTGACTCAGTGACTTTTTAGGGTAAACACAAAATGTGAGTAATGTGTCTTTGTAAAAAAATGCTGCCTTCGAAATTTTGTGGAACACCTTTAAGGATTGTGCTAGTTTGTTATTCGCTATTTTTGCCAGGGAAGAGTTACCTCAATGACAAGGTCCTTTAATGCCTCTTTATTTTTATTTTTTTTGCTTAATAATAAAAAACTAAATGTTTATCTTATTACCTATAATTCTTTGCTGGGGCATAAATCTACATTATATTTCATATTCAGATATGCAAATCATTACCCATAGTGCTCGGCGGTGCCTATAGTTCTTTGCTTAGATTCATTTTTTTCTCTGTGATTTTTTTTTTAAATATCCAAGTCAATAATTACCAGTATGAAAAGGCTCTTTAAAATGTTTTATTTTCTTTGCTTACTTTCTTTGGTTAATATTCATATATATAAATGTATATCTCATTACCCATAATTCTTTGCTGGGGCATAAATCTACATTTTATTTCATATGCAGATAAGTAAATCATTACCCATGATGATCGGTGGTGCTTGTAGTTCTTTCTTTAAATTAATTTTTTTTATTTGGGAGTTTTTTTTATTTAATAATTAAGACAAGAAACACCAAAATGAAAAGGACCTTTAATGCTTTTTTTTTTTTTTCTATCTTTGATTAATATTCTTATGTATGTAAATGTATTTCTCATTACCCATAATTCTTTGCTAGGGCTAGATCTACATTTCATATGCAGATCTGAAAATCATTACCCATGATGCTCGAGGGTGCTTGTAGTTCTTTCTTTAAATTCATTTTTTTGTTTGTGAGTTGTTTTATTTAATTCCCAAGAAAAAAAAACACCCATATGAAAAGGCCTTTACATGCTTTTTTAATTTTATTTATTAATTTTTTTAATATTCTTTTATACATAAATGTGTTTCTCATTACCCATAATTCTTTGCTGGGGCTAAATCTACATTTATTACATATGCAGATGTACTAATCATTACCCATAGTTCTTTTTTTTTTTTTTTTTTTTTGTCTCTGTGAGCTAACAATTATACATAGGATGTGGGATGCTACTTGTTACAGGTATAATTTAATCCAGGTGCAAATTTGCATATGGTAATGGTTGGGTGTTGTTATATCTCCATCTCACTATTTTCACTACACTTTTAAATTTGCATCTCATTACACAATTTAATTCCCATCTCACTACACATTTAAATTTGCATCTCATTACACAATTTAATTCCCATCTCATTACACAATTTAATTCCCATCTCATTACATGTTCCATTTTGCATCTCATTACACATTTAAATTTGCATCTCATTACATTTTCCATTTTGCATCTCATTACATGTTATATTCTGCATCTCATTACATGTTATATTTTGCATCTCATTACATGTTATATTTTGCATCTCATTACACGTTTAAATTCGCATCTCATTACACGTTTAAATTCGCATCTCATTACACGTTTAAATTCGCATCTCATTACATGTTATATTTTGCATCTCATTACATGTTATATTTTGCATCTCATTACACGTTTAAATTCGCATCTCATTACACGTTTAAATTCGCATCTCATTACTCTTTCACTTTTGCATCTCATTACATGTTCAAATTCGCATCTCATTACATGTTCAATTATGCAAAATCTTTACCCATAATTCTTATGTGGCTTCCACTTCAATGTTTGGGTGTATTGTTTTCTTTTTGTCTCAGTGACTTTTTTGGGTAAACCCAAAATGTGAGTAATGTGTCTTTGTAAAAAAAAAAAAATGCTCCCTTCTAAATTTTGTGGAACACCTTTATGGATTGTGCTAGTTTGGTATTTGCTGTTTTTGCCAGGGAAGAGTTACCTCAATGACAAGGTCCTTTAATGCCTCTTTATTTTTATTTTTTTGCTTAATAATAAAAAACTAAATGTTTATCTTATTACCTATAATTCTTTGCTGGGGCATAAATCTACATTATATTTCATATTCAGATATGCAAATCATTACCCATAGTGCTCGGCGGTGCCTATAGTTCTTTGCTTAGATTCATTTTTTTCTCTGTGATTTTTTTTTTAAATATCCAAGTCAATAATTACCAGTATGAAAAGGCTCTTTAAAATGTTTTATTTTCTTTGCTTTTTTTTTTTTGGTTAATATTCATATATATAAATGTATATCTCATTACCCATAATTCTTTGCTGGGGCATAAATCTACATTTTATTTCATATGCAGATAAGTACATCATTACCCATGATGATCGGTGGTGCTTGTAGTTCTTTCTTTAAATTAATTTTTTTTATTTGGGAGTTTTTTTTATTTAATAATTAAGACAAGAAACACCAATATGAAAAGGACCTTTAATGCTTTTTTTTTTTTTTTTCTATCTTTGATTAATATTCTTATGTATGTAAATGTATTTCTCATTACCCATAATTCTTTGCTAGGGCTAGATCTACATTTCATATTTAAATTCATTTTTTTGTTTGTGAGTTGTTTTATTTAATTCCCAAGAAAATAAACACCCATATGAAAAGGCCTTTACATGCTTTTTTAATTTTATTTATTAATTTTTTTATTATTCTTTTATACATAAATGTGTTTCTCATTACCCATAATTCTTTGCTGGGGCTAAATCTACATTTATTACATATGCAGATGTGCTAATGATTACACATAGTACTTATTTTTTTTTTTTTTGTCTCTGTGAGCTTACAATTATACATAGGATGTGGGATGCTACTTGTTACAGGTATAATTTAATCCAGGTGCAAATTTGCATATGGTGATGGTTGGGTGTTGTTATATCTCCATCTCACTATTTTCACTACACTTTTAAATTTGCATCTCATTACACAATTTAATTCCTATCTCATTACAAGTTCCATTTTGCATCTCATTACACATTTAAATTTGCATCTCATTATACGTTTACATTCGCATCTCATTACATGTTATATTCTGCATCTCATTACATGTTATATTTTGCATCTCATTACATGTTATATTTTGCATCTCATTACACGTTTAAATTCGCATCTCATTACACGTTTAAATTCGCATCTCATTACATGTTATATTTTGCATCTCATTACACGTTTAAATTCGCATCTCATTACACGTTTAAATTCGCATCTCATTACTCTTTCACTTTTGCATCTCATTACATGTTCAATTATGCAAAATCTTTACCCATAATTCTTATGTGGCTTCCACTTCAATGTTTGGGTGTATTGTTTTCTTTTTGTCTCAGTGACTTTTTTGGGTAAACCCAAAATGTGAGTAATGTGTCTTTGTAAAAAAATGCTTCCTTCTAAATTTTGTGGAACACCTTTATGGATTGTGCTAGTTTGGTATTTTCTATTTTTGCCAGGGAAGAGTTACCTCAATGACAAGGTCCTTTAATGCTTCTTTATTTTTATTTTTTTGCTTAATAATAAAAAACTAAATGTTTATCTTATTACCTATAATTCTTTGCTGGGGCATAAATCTACATTATATTTCATATTCAGATATGCAAATCATTACCTATAGTGCTCGGCGGTGCCTATAGTTCTTTGCTTAGATTCATTTTTTTCTCTGTGATTTTTTTTTTAAATATCCAAGTCAATAATTACCAGTATGAAAAGGCTCTTTAAAATGTTTTATTTTCTTTGCTTACTTTCTTTGGTTAATATTCATATATATAAATGTATATCTCATTACCCATAATTCTTTGCTGGGGCATAAATCTACATTTTATTTCATATGCAGATAAGTAAATCATTACCCATAATGATCGGTGGTGCTTGTAGTTCTTTCTTTAAATTAATTTTTTTATTTGGGAGTTTTTTTTATTTAATAATTAAGACAAGAAACACCAAAATGAAAAGGACCTTTAATGCTTTTTTTTTTTTTTTTCTATCTTTGATTAATATTCTTATGTATGTAAATGTATTTCTCATTACCCATAATTCTTTGCTAGGGCTAGATCTACATTTCATATGCAAATCTGAAAATCATTACCCACGATGCTCGGTGGTGCTTGTAGTTCTTTCTTTAAATTCATTTTTTTGTTTGTGAGTTGTTTTATTTAATTCCCAAGAAAAAAAAACACCCATATGAAAAGGCCTTTACATGCTTTTTTAATTTTATTTATTAATTTTTTTAATATTCTTGTATACATAAATGTGTTTCTCATTACCCATAATTCTTTGCTGGGGCTAAATCTACATTTATTACATATGCAGATGTGCTAATCATTACCAATAGTTCTTTTTTTTTTTTTTTGTCTCTGTGAGCTAACAATTATACATAGGATGTGGGATGCTACTTGTTACAGGTATAATTTATTCCAGGTGCAAATTTGCATATGGTGATGGTTGGGTGTTGTTATATCTCCATCTCACTATTTTCACTACACTTTTAAATTTGCATCTCATTACACAATTAACTTTGCATCTCATTACATGTTCCATTTTGCATTTCATTACACGTTTAAATTTGCATCTCATTACATGTTCCATTTTGCATCTCATTACAAATTTAAATTTGCATCTCATTACATGCTTACATTTGCATCTCATTACATTTTCCATTTTGCATCTCATGACATGTTATATTCTGCATCTCATGACATGTTATATTCTGCATCTCATGACATGTTATATTCTGCATCTCATGACATGTTATATTCTGCATCTCATGACATGTTATATTTTGCATCTCATTACACGTTTAAATTCGCATCTCATTACATTTTCCAATTTGCATCTCATTACATGTTATATTTTGCATCTCATTACATGTTATATTTTGCATCTCATTACATGTTATATTTTGTATCTCATTACACGTTTAAATTCGCATCTCATTACACGTTTAAATTCGCATCTCATTACATGTTATATTTTGCATCTCATTACATGTTATATTTTGCATCTCATTACACGTTTAAATTCGCATCTCATTACACGTTTAAATTCGCATCTCATTACACGTTTAAATTCGCATCTCATTACACTTTAACTTTTGCATCTCATTACATGTTCAAATTCGCATCTCATTACATGTTCAAATATGCAAAATCTTTACCCATAATTCTTATGTGGCTTCCACTTCAATGTTTGGGTGTATTGTTTTCTTTTTGACTCAGTGACTTTTTAGGGTAAACACAAAATGTGAGTAATGTGTCTTTGTAAAAAAAATGCTGCCTTCGAAATTTTGTGGAACACCTTTAAGGATTGTGCTAGTTTGTTATTCGCTATTTTTGCCAGGGAAGAGTTACCTCAATGACAAGGTCCTTTAATGCCTCTTTATTTTTATTTTTTTTGCTTAATAATAAAAAACTAAATGTTTATCTTATTACCTATAATTCTTTGCTGGGGCATAAATCTACATTATATTTCATATTCAGATATGCAAATCATTACCCATAGTGCTCGGCGGTGCCTATAGTTCTTTGCTTAGATTCATTTTTTTCTCTGTGATTTTTTTTTTAAATATCCAAGTCAATAATTACCAGTATGAAAAGGCTCTTTAAAATGTTTTATTTTCTTTGCTTACTTTCTTTGGTTAATATTCATATATATAAATGTATATCTCATTACCCATAATTCTTTGCTGGGGCATAAATCTACATTTTATTTCATATGCAGATAAGTAAATCATTACCCATGATGATCGGTGGTGCTTGTAGTTCTTTCTTTAAATTAATTTTTTTTATTTGGGAGTTTTTTTTATTTAATAATTAAGACAAGAAACACCAAAATGAAAAGGACCTTTAATGCTTTTTTTTTTTTTTCTATCTTTGATTAATATTCTTATGTATGTAAATGTATTTCTCATTACCCATAATTCTTTGCTAGGGCTAGATCTACATTTCATATGCAGATCTGAAAATCATTACCCATGATGCTCGAGGGTGCTTGTAGTTCTTTCTTTAAATTCATTTTTTTGTTTGTGAGTTGTTTTATTTAATTCCCAAGAAAAAAAAACACCCATATGAAAAGGCCTTTACATGCTTTTTTAATTTTATTTATTAATTTTTTTAATATTCTTTTATACATAAATGTGTTTCTCATTACCCATAATTCTTTGCTGGGGCTAAATCTACATTTATTACATATGCAGATGTACTAATCATTACCCATAGTTCTTTTTTTTTTTTTTTGTCTCTGTGAGCTAACAATTATACATAGGATGTGGGATGCTACTTGTTACAGTTATAATTTAATCCAGGTGCAAATTTGCATATGGTAATGGTTTGGTGTTGTTATATCTCCATCTCACTATTTTCACTACACTTTTAAATTTGCATCTCATTACACAATTTAATTCCCATCTCATTACATGTTCCATTTTGCATCTCATAACACATTTAAATTTGCATCTCATTACACAATTTAATTCCCATCTCATTACACAATTTAATTCCCATCTCATTACATGTTCCATTTTGCATCTCATTACACATTTAAATTTGCATCTCATTATACGTTTACATTTGCATCTCATTACATTTTCCATTTTGCATCTCATTACATGTTATATTCTGCATCTCATTACATGTTATATTTTGCATCTCATTACATGTTATATTTTGCATCTCATTACACGTTTAAATTCGCATCTCATTACACGTTTAAATTCGCATCTCATTACACGTTTAAATTCGCATCTCATTACATGTTATATTTTGCATCTCATTACATGTTATATTTTGCATCTCATTACACGTTTAAATTCGCATCTCATTACACGTTTAAATTCGCATCTCATTACTCTTTCACTTTTGCATCTCATTACATGTTCAAATTCGCATCTCATTACATGTTCAATTATGCAAAATCTTTACCCATAATTCTTATGTGGCTTCCACTTCAATGTTTGGGTGTATTGTTTTCTTTTTGTCTCAGTGACTTTTTTGGGTAAACCCAAAATGTGAGTAATGTGTCTTTGTAAAAAAATGCTGCCTTCTAAATTTTGTGGAACACCTTAATGGATTGTGCTAGTTTGGTATTTTCTATTTTTGCCAGGGAAGAGTTACCTCAATGACAAGGTCCTTTAATGCCTCTTTATTTTTATTTTTCTTAATTATAAAAAACTAAATGTTTATCTTATTACCTATAATTCTTTGCTGGGGCATAAATCTACATTATATTTCATATTCAGATATGCAAATCATTACCCATAGTGCTCGGCGGTGCCTATAGTTCTTTGCTTAGATTCATTTTTTTCTCTGTGATTTTTTTTTTAAATATCCAAGTCAATAATTACCAGTATGAAAAGGCTCTTTAAAATGTTTTATTTTCTTTGCTTTTTTTTTTTTGGTTAATATTCATATATATAAATGTATATCTCATTACCCATAATTCTTTGCTGGGGCATAAATCTACATTTTATTTCATATGCAGATAAGTACATCATTACCCATGATGATCGGTGGTGCTTGTAGTTCTTTCTTTAAATTAATTTTTTTTATTTGGAAGTTTTTTTTATTTAATAATTAAGACAAGAAACACCAATATGAAAAGGACCTTTAATGCTTTTTTTTTTTTTTTTCTATCTTTGATTAATATTCTTATGTATGTAAATGTATTTCTCATTACCCATAATTCTTTGCTAGGGCTAGATCTACATTTCATATTTAAATTCATTTTTTTGTTTGTGAGTTGTTTTATTTAATTCCCAAGAAAAAAAAACACCCATATGAAAAGGCCTTTACATGCTTTTTTAATTTTATTTATTAATTTTTTTATTATTCTTTTATACATAAATGTGTTTCTCATTACCCATAATTCTTTGCTGGGGCTAAATCTACATTTATTACATATGCAGATGTGCTAATCATTACCCATAGTTCTTTTTTTTTTTTTTTGTCTCTGTGAGCTAACAATTATACATAGGATGTGGGATGCTACTTGTTACAGGTATAATTTAATCCAGGTGCAAATTTGCATGTGGTGATGGTTGGGTGTTGTTATATCTCCATCTCACTATTTTCACTACACTTTTAAATTTGCATCTCATTACATGTTCCATTTTGCATCTCATTACACGTTTAAATTTGCATCTCATTACATGTTCCATTTTGCATCTCATTACACATTTAAATTTGCATCTCATTACACGTTTACATTCGCATCTCATTACATTTTCCATTTTGCATCTCATTACATGTTATATTCTGCATCTCATTACATGTTATATTTTGCATCTCATTACAGGTTTAAATTCGCATCTCATTACAGGTTTAAATTCGCATCTCATTACACGTTTAAATTCGCATCTCATTACACGTTTAAATTCGCATCTCATTACATGTTATATTTTGCATCTCATTACATGTTATATTTTGCATCTCATTACACGTTTAAATTCGCATCTCATTACACGTTTAAATTCGCATCTCATTACATGTTTAAATTCGCATCTCATTACATGTTCAAATTCGCATCTCATTACATGTTCAAATATGCAAAATCTTTACCCATAATTCTTATGTGGCTTCCACTTCAATGTTTGGGAGTATTGTTTTCTTTTTGACTCAGTGACTTTTTAGGGTAAACCCAAAATGTGAGTAATGTGTCTTTGTAAAAAAAAAAAAAAATGCTGCCTTCTAAATTTTGTGGAACACCTTTAAGGATTGTGCTAGTTTGTTATTTGCTATTTTTGCCAGGGAAGAGTTACCTCAATGACAAGGTCCTTTAATGCCTCTTTATTTTTATTTTTTTGCTTAATAATAAAAAACTGAATGTTTATCTTATTACCTATAATTCTTTGCTGGGGCATAAATCTACATTATATTTCATATTCAGATATGCAAATCATTACCCATAGTGCTCGGCGGTGCCTATAGTTCTTTGCTTAGATTCATTTTTTTCTCTGTGATTTTTTTTTTAAATATCCAAGTCAATAATTACCAGTATGAAAAGGCTCTTTAAAATGTTTTATTTTCTTTGCTTACTTTCTTTGGTTAATATTCATATATATAAATGTATATCTCATTACCCATAATTCTTTGCTGGGGCATAAATCTACATTTTATTTCATATGCAGATAAGTAAATCATTACCCATGATGATCGGTGGTGCTTGTAGTTCTTTCTTTAAATTAATTTTTTTTATTTGGGAGTTTTTTTTATTTAATAATTAAGACAAGAAACACCAATATGAAAAGGACCTTTTTTTTTTTTTTTTCTATCTTTGATTAATATTCTTATGTATGTAAATGTATTTCTCATTACCCATAATTCTTTGCTAGGGCTAGATCTACATTTCATATTTAAATTCATTTTTTTGTTTGTGAGTTGTTTTATTTAATTCCCAAGAAAAAAAAACACCCATATGAAAAGGCCTTTACATGCTTTTTTCATTTTATTTATTAATTTTTTTATTATTCTTGTATACATAAATGTGTTTCTCATTACCCATAATTCTTTGCTGGGGCTAAATATACATTTATTACATATGCAGATGTGCTAATCATTACCCATAGTTCTTTTTTTTTTTGTCTCTGTGAGCTAACAATTATACATAGGATGTGGGATGCTACTTGTTACAGGTATAATTTAATCCAGGTGCAAATTTGCACATGGTGATGGTTGGGTGTTGTTATATCTCCATCTCACTATTTTCACTACACTTTTAAATTTGCATCTCATTACACAATTTAATTCCCATCTCATTACATGTTCCATTTTGCATCTCATTACACGTTTAAATTTGCATCTCATTACATGTTCCATTTTGCATCTCATTACACATTTAAATTTGCATCTCATTACACGTTTACATTCGCATCTCATTACATTTTCCATTTTGCATCTCATTACATGTTATATTTTGCATCTCATTACATGTTATATTTTGCATCTCATTACAGGTTTAAATTCGCATCTCATTACAGGTTTAAATTCGCATCTCATTACAGGTTTAAATTCGCATCTCATTACACGTTTAAATTCGCATCTCATTACATGTTATATTTTGCATCTCATTACATGTTATATTTTGCATCTCATTACACGTTTAAATTCGCATCTCATTACACGTTTAAATTCGCATCTCATTACACTTTCACTTTTGCATCTCATTACATGTTCAAATTCGCATCTCATTACATGTTCAAATATGCAAAATCTTTACCCATAATTCTTATGTGGCTTCCACTTCAATGTTTGGGTGTATTGTTTTCTTTTTGACTCAGTGATTTTTTAGGGTAAACCCAAAATGTGAGTAATGTGTCTTTGTAAAAAAAAAAATGCTGCCTTCTAAATTTTGTGGAACACCTTTAAGGATTGTGCTAGTTTGTTATTTGCTATTTTTGCCAGGGAAGAGTTACCTCAATGACAAGGTCCTTTAATGCCTCTTTATTTTTATTTTTTTGCTTAATAATAAAAAACTAAATGTTTATCTTATTACCTATAATTCTTTGCTGGGGCATAAATCTACATTATATTTCATATTCAGATATATAATCATTACCCATAGTGCTCGGCGGTGCCTATAGTTCTTTGCTTAGATTCATTTTTTTCTCTGTGATTTTTTTTTTAAATATCCAAGTCAATAATTACCAGTATGAAAAGGCTCTTTAAAATGTTTTATTTTCTTTGCTTTTTTTTTTTTGGTTAATATTCATATATATAAATGTATATCTCATTACCCATAATTCTTTGCTGGGGCATAAATCTACATTTTATTTCATATGCAGATAAGTAAATCATTACCCATGATGATCGGTGGTGCTTGTAGTTCTTTCTTTAAATTAATTTTTTTTATTTGGGAGTTTTTTTTATTTAATAATTAAGACAAGAAACACCAATATGAAAAGGACCTTTAATGCTTTTTTTTTTTTTTTTCTATCTTTGATTAATATTCTTATGTATGTAAATGTATTTCTCATTACCCATAATTCTTTGCTAGGGCTAGATCTACATTTCATATTTAAATTCATTTTTTTGTTTGTGAGTTGTTTTATTTAATTCCCAAGAAAAAAAACACCCATATGAAAAGGCCTTTACATGCTTTTTTAATTTTATTTATTATTTTTTTTATTATTCTTGTATACATAAATGTGTTTCTCATTACCCATAATTCTTTGCTGGGGCTAAATATACATTTATTACATATGCAGATGTGCTAATCATTACACATAGTACTTTTTTTTTTTTTTTTTTGTCTCTGTGAGCTTACAATTATACATAGGATGTGGGATGCTACTTGTTACAGGTATAATTTAATCCAGGTGCAAATTTGCATATGGTGTTGGTTGGGTGTTGTTATATCTCCATCTCACTATTTTCACTACACTTTTAAATTTGCATCTCATTACACAATTTAATTCCCATCTCATTACATGGTTCATTTTGAATCTCATTACACGTTTAAATTTGCATCTCATTACATGTTCCATTTTGCATCTCATTACACATTTAAATTTGCATCTCATTACATTTTCCATTTTGCATCTCATTACATGTTATATTTTGCATCTCATTACAGGTTTAAATTCGCATCTCATTACAGGTTTAAATTCGCATCTCATTACAGGTTTAAATTCGCATCTCATTACAGGTTTAAATTCGCATCTCATTACACGTTTAAATTCGCATCTCATTACATGTTATATTTTGCATCTCATTACATGTTATATTTTGCATCTCATTACACGTTTAAATTCGCATCTCATTACACGTTTAAATTCGCATCTCATTACATGTTTAAATTCGCATCTCATTACACTTTCACTTTTGCATCTCATTACATGTCCAAATTCGCATCTCATTACATGTTCAAATATGCAAAATCTTTACCCATAATTCTTATGTGGCTTCCACTTCAATGTTTGGGTGTATTGTTTTCTTTTTGACTCAGTGACTTTTTAGGGTAAACCCAAAATGTGAGTAATGTGTCTTTGCAAAAAAAAAAAAAATGCTGCCTTCTAAATTTTGTGGAACACCTTTAAGGATTGTGCTAGTTTGTTATTTGCTATTTTTGCCAGGGAAGAGTTACCTCAATGACAAGGTCCTTTAATGCCTCTTTATTTTTATTTTTTTGCTTAATAATAAAAAACTAAATGTTTATCTTATTACCTATAATTCTTTGCTGGGGCATAAATCTACATTATATTTCATATTCAGATATGCAAATCATTACCCATAGTGCTCGGCGGTGCCTATAGTTCTTTGCTTAGATTCATTTTTTTCTCTGTGATTTTTTTTTTAAATATCCAAGTCAATAATTACCAGTATGAAAAGGCTCTGTAAAATGTTTTATTTTCTTTGCTTACTTTCTTTGGTTAATATTCATATATATAAATGTATATCTCATTACCCATAATTCTTTGCTGGGGCATAAATCTACATTTTATTTCATATGCAGATAAGTAAATCATTACCCATAATGATCGGTGGTGCTTGTAGTTCTTTCTTTAAATTAATTTTTTTATTTGGGAGTTTTTTTTATTTAATAATTAAGACAAGAAACACCAAAATGAAAAGGACCTTTAATGCTTTTTTTTTTTTTTTTCTATCTTTGATTAATATTCTTATGTATGTAAATGTATTTCTCATTACCCATAATTCTTTGCTAGGGCTAGATCTACATTTCATATGCAGATCTGAAAATCATTACCCATGATGCTCGGTGGTGCTTGTAGTTCTTTCTTTAAATTCATTTTTTTGTTTGTGAGTTGTTTTATTTAATTCCCAAGAAAAAAAAACACCCATATGAAAAGGCCTTTACATGCTTTTTTAATTTTATTTATTAATTTTTTTAATATTCTTGTATACATAAATGTGTTTCTCATTACCCATAATTCTTTGCTGGGGCTAAATATACATTTATTACATATGCAGATGTGCTAATCATTACCAATAGTTCTTTTTTTTTTTTTTTTTGTCTCTGTGAGCTAACAATTATACATAGGATGTGGGATGCTACTTGTTACAGGTATAATTTATTCCAGGTGCAAATTTGCATATGTTGATGGTTGGGTGTTGTTATATCTCCATCTCACTATTTTCACTACACTTTTAAATTTGCATCTCATTACACAATTAACTTTGCATCTCATTACATGTTCCATTTTGCATTTCATTACACGTTTAAATTTGCATCTCATTACATGTTCCATTTTGCATCTCATTACAAATTTAAATTTGCATCTCATTACATTTTCCATTTTGCATCTCATTACATGTTATATTCTGCATCTCATTACATGTTATATTCTGCATCTCATGACATGTTATAATCTGCATCTCATGACATGTTATATTCTGCATCTCATGACATGTTATATTTTGCATCTCATTACACGTTTAAATTCGCATCTCATTACATTTTCCAATTTGCATCTCATTACATGTTATATTTTGCATCTCATTACATGTTATATTTTGCATCTCATTACATGTTATATTTTGTATCTCATTACACGTTTAAATTCGCATCTCATTACACGTTTAAATTCGCATCTCATTACATGTTATATTTTGCATCTCATTACACGTTTAAATTCGCATCTCATTACACGTTTAAATTCGCATCTCATTACACGTTTAAATTCGCATCTCATTACACTTTAACTTTTGCATCTCATTACATGTTCAAATTCGCATCTCATTACATGTTCAAATATGCAAAATCTTTACCCATAATTCTTATGTGGCTTCCACTTCAATGTTTGGGAGTATTGTTTTCTTTTTGACTCAGTGACTTTTTAGGGTAAACCCAAAATGTGAGTAATGTGTCTTTGTAAAAAAAAAAAAAAAATGCTGCCTTCTAAATTTTGTGGAACACCTTTAAGGATTGTGCTAGTTTGTTATTTGCTATTTTTGCCAGGGAAGAGTTACCTCAATGACAAGGTCCTTTAATGCCTCTTTATTTTTATTTTTTTGCTTAATAATAAAAAACTGAATGTTTATCTTATTACCTATAATTCTTTGCTGGGGCATAAATCTACATTATATTTCATATTCAGATATGCAAATCATTACCCATAGTGCTCGGCGGTGCCTATAGTTCTTTGCTTAGATTCATTTTTTTCTCTGTGATTTTTTTTTTAAATATCCAAGTCAATAATTACCAGTATGAAAAGGCTCTTTAAAATGTTTTATTTTCTTTGCTTACTTTCTTTGGTTAATATTCATATATATAAATGTATATCTCATTACCCATAATTCTTTGCTGGGGCATAAATCTACATTTTATTTCATATGCAGATAAGTAAATCATTACCCATGATGATCGGTGGTGCTTGTAGTTCTTTCTTTAAATTAATTTTTTTTATTTGGGAGTTTTTTTTATTTAATAATTAAGACAAGAAACACCAATATGAAAAGGACCTTTTTTTTTTTTTTTTCTATCTTTGATTAATATTCTTATGTATGTAAATGTATTTCTCATTACCCATAATTCTTTGCTAGGGCTAGATCTACATTTCATATTTAAATTCATTTTTTTGTTTGTGAGTTGTTTTATTTAATTCCCAAGAAAAAAAAACACCCATATGAAAAGGCCTTTACATGCTTTTTTAATTTTATTTATTAATTTTTTTATTATTCTTGTATACATAAATGTGTTTCTCATTACCCATAATTCTTTGCTGGGGCTAAATCTACATTTATTACATATGCAGATGTGCTAATGATTACACATAGTACTTATTTTTTTTTTTTTTTGTCTCTGTGAGCTTACAATTATACATAGGATGTGGGATGCTACTTGTTACAGGTATAATTTAATCCAGGTGCAAATTTGCATATGGTGATGGTTGGGTGTTGTTATATCTCCATCTCACTATTTTCACTACACTTTTAAATTTGCATCTCATTACACAATTTAATTCCTATCTCATTACAAGTTCCATTTTGCATCTCATTACACATTTAAATTTGCATCTCATTATACGTTTACATTCGCATCTCATTACATGTTATATTCTGCATCTCATTACATGTTATATTTTGCATCTCATTACATGTTATATTTTGCATCTCATTACACGTTTAAATTCGCATCTCATTACACGTTTAAATTCGCATCTCATTACATGTTATATTTTGCATCTCATTACACGTTTAAATTCGCATCTCATTACACGTTTAAATTCGCATCTCATTACTCTTTCACTTTTGCATCTCATTACATGTTCAATTATGCAAAATCTTTACCCATAATTCTTATGTGGCTTCCACTTCAATGTTTGGGTGTATTGTTTTCTTTTTGTCTCAGTGACTTTTTTGGGTAAACCCAAAATGTGAGTAATGTGTCTTTGTAAAAAAATGCTTCCTTCTAAATTTTGTGGAACACCTTTATGGATTGTGCTAGTTTGGTATTTTCTATTTTTGCCAGGGAAGAGTTACCTCAATGACAAGGTCCTTTAATGCTTCTTTATTTTTATTTTTTTGCTTAATAATAAAAAACTAAATGTTTATCTTATTACCTATAATTCTTTGCTGGGGCATAAATCTACATTATATTTCATATTCAGATATGCAAATCATTACCCATAGTGCTCGGCGGTGCCTATAGTTCTTTGCTTAGATTCATTTTTTTCTCTGTGATTTTTTTTTTAAATATCCAAGTCAATAATTACCAGTATGAAAAGGCTCTTTAAAATGTTTTATTTTCTTTGCTTACTTTCTTTGGTTAATATTCATATATATAAATGTATATCTCATTACCCATAATTCTTTGCTGGGGCATAAATCTACATTTTATTTCATATGCAGATAAGTAAATCATTACCCATAATGATCGGTGGTGCTTGTAGTTCTTTCTTTAAATTAATTTTTTTATTTGGGAGTTTTTTTTATTTAATAATTAAGACAAGAAACACCAAAATGAAAAGGACCTTTAATGCTTTTTTTTTTTTTTTTCTATCTTTGATTAATATTCTTATGTATGTAAATGTATTTCTCATTACCCATAATTCTTTGCTAGGGCTAGATCTACATTTCATATGCAAATCTGAAAATCATTACCCATGATGCTCGGTGGTGCTTGTAGTTCTTTCTTTAAATTCATTTTTTTGTTTGTGAGTTGTTTTATTTAATTCCCAAGAAAAAAAAACACCCATATGAAAAGGCCTTTACATGCTTTTTTAATTTTATTTATTAATTTTTTTAATATTCTTGTATACATAAATGTGTTTCTCATTACCCATAATTCTTTGCTGGGGCTAAATCTACATTTATTACATATGCAGATGTGCTAATCATTACCAATAGTTCTTTTTTTTTTTTTTTTTGTCTCTGTGAGCTAACAATTATACATAGGATGTGGGATGCTACTTGTTACAGGTATAATTTATTCCAGGTGCAAATTTGCATATGGTGATGGTTGGGTGTTGTTATATCTCCATCTCACTATTTTCACTACACTTTTAAATTTGCATCTCATTACACAATTAACTTTGCATCTCATTACATGTTCCATTTTGCATTTCAATACACGTTTAAATTTGCATCTCATTACATGTTCCATTTTGCATCTCATTACAAATTTAAATTTGCATCTCATTACATGCTTACATTTGCATCTCATTACATTTTCCATTTTGCATCTCATTACATGTTATATTCTGCATCTCATGACATGTTATATTCTGCATCTCATGACATGTTATATTCTGCATCTCGTGACATGTTATATTTTGCATCTCATTACACGTTTAAATTCGCATCTCATTACATTTTCCAATTTGCATCTCATTACATGTTATATTTTGCATCTCATTACATGTTATATTTTGCATCTCATTACATGTTATATTTTGTATCTCATTACACGTTTAAATTCGCATCTCATTACACGTTTAAATTCGCATCTCATTACATGTTATATTTTGCATCTCATTACACGTTTAAATTCGCATCTCATTACACGTTTAAATTCGCATCTCATTACACGTTTAAATTCGCATCTCATTACACGTTTAAATTCGCATCTCATTACACTTTAACTTTTGCATCTCATTACATGTTCAAATTCGCATCTCATTACATGTTCAAATATGCAAAATCTTTACCCATAATTCTTATGTGGCTTCCACTTCAATGTTTGGGTGTATTGTTTTCTTTTTGTCTCAGTGACTTTTTTGGGTAAACCCAAAATGTGAGTAATGTGTCTTTGTAAAAAAATGCTTCCTTCTAAATTTTGTGGAACACCTTAATGGATTGTGCTAGTTTGGTATTTTCTATTTTTGCCAGGGAAGAGTTACCTCAATGACAAGGTCCTTTAATGCCTCTTTATTTTTATTTTTTTGCTTAATAATAAAAAACTAAATGTTTATCTTATTACCTATAATTCTTTGCTGGGGCATAAATCTACATTATATTTCATATTCAGATATGCAAATCATTACCCATAGTGCTCGGCGGTGCCTATAGTTCTTTGCTTAGATTCATTTTTTTCTCTGTGATTTTTTTTTTAAATATCCAAGTCAATAATTACCAGTATGAAAAGGCTCTTTAAAATGTTTTATTTTCTTTGCTTACTTTCTTTGGTTAATATTCATATATATAAATGTATATCTCATTACCCATAATTCTTTGCTGGGGCATAAATCTACATTTTATTTCATATGCAGATAAGTAAATCATTACCCATAATGATCGGTGGTGCTTGTAGTTCTTTCTTTAAATTAATTTTTTTATTTGGGAGTTTTTTTTATTTAATAATTAAGACAAGAAACACCAAAATGAAAAGGACCTTTAATGCTTTTTTTTTTTTTTTTCTATCTTTGATTAATATTCTTATGTATGTAAATGTATTTCTCATTACCCATAATTCTTTGCTAGGGCTAGATCTACATTTCATATGCAGATCTGAAAATCATTACCCATGATGCTCGGTGGTGCTTGTAGTTCTTTCTTTAAATTCATTTTTTTGTTTGTGAGTTGTTTTATTTAATTCCCAAGAAAAAAAAACACCCATATGAAAAGGCCTTTACATGCTTTTTTAATTTTATTTATTAATTTTTTTAATATTCTTGTATACATAAATGTGTTTCTCATTACCCATAATTCTTTGCTGGGGCTAAATCTACATTTATTACATATGCAGATGTGCTAATAATTACCAATAGTTCTTTTTTTTTTTTTTTTTTGTCTCTGTGAGCTAACAATTATACATAGGATGTGGGATGCTACTTGTTACAGGTATAATTTATTCCAGGTGCAAATTTGCATATGGTGATGGTTGGGTGTTGTTATATCTCCATCTCACTATTTTCACTACACTTTTAAATTTGCATCTCATTACACAATTAACTTTGCATCTCATTACATGTTCCATTTTGCATTTCATTACACGTTTAAATTTGCATCTCATTACATGTTCCATTTTGCATCTCATTACAAATTTAAATTTGCATCTCATTACATGCTTACATTTGCATCTCATTACATTTTCCATTTTGCATCTCATTACATGTTATATTCTGCATCTCATGACATGTTATATTCTGCATCTCATGACATGTTATATTCTGCATCTCATGACATGTTATATTTTGCATCTCATTACACGTTTAAATTCGCATCTCATTACATTTTCCAATTTGCATCTCATTACATGTTATATTTTGCATCTCATTACATGTTATATTTTGCATCTCATTACATGTTATATTTTGCATCTCATTACATGTTATATTTTGTATCTCATTACACGTTTAAATTCGCATCTCATTACACGTTTAAATTCGCATCTCATTACATGTTATATTTTGCATCTCATTACACGTTTAAATTCGCATCTCATTACACGTTTAAATTCGCATCTCATTACACGTTTAAATTCGCATCTCATTACACTTTAACTTTTGCATCTCATTACATGTTCAAATTCGCATCTCATTACATGTTCAAATATGCAAAATCTTTACCCATAATTCTTATGTGGCTTCCACTTCAATGTTTGGGTGTATTGTTTTCTTTTTGACTCAGTGACTTTTTAGGGTAAACACAAAATGTGAGTAATGTGTCTTTGTAAAAAAATGCTGCCTTCGAAATTTTGTGGAACACCTTTAAGGATTGTGCTAGTTTGTTATTCGCTATTTTTGCCAGGGAAGAGTTACCTCAATGACAAGGTCCTTTAATGCCTCTTTATTTTTATTTTTTTTGCTTAATAATAAAAAACTAAATGTTTATCTTATTACCTATAATTCTTTGCTGGGGCATAAATCTACATTATATTTCATATTCAGATATGCAAATCATTACCCATAGTGCTCGGCGGTGCCTATAGTTCTTTGCTTAGATTCATTTTTTTCTCTGTGATTTTTTTTTTAAATATCCAAGTCAATAATTACCAGTATGAAAAGGCTCTTTAAAATGTTTTATTTTCTTTGCTTACTTTCTTTGGTTAATATTCATATATATAAATGTATATCTCATTACCCATAATTCTTTGCTGGGGCATAAATCTACATTTTATTTCATATGCAGATAAGTAAATCATTACCCATGATGATCGGTGGTGCTTGTAGTTCTTTCTTTAAATTAATTTTTTTTATTTGGGAGTTTTTTTTATTTAATAATTAAGACAAGAAACACCAAAATGAAAAGGACCTTTAATGCTTTTTTTTTTTTTTCTATCTTTGATTAATATTCTTATGTATGTAAATGTATTTCTCATTACCCATAATTCTTTGCTAGGGCTAGATCTACATTTCATATGCAGATCTGAAAATCATTACCCATGATGCTCGAGGGTGCTTGTAGTTCTTTCTTTAAATTCATTTTTTTGTTTGTGAGTTGTTTTATTTAATTCCCAAGAAAAAAAAACACCCATATGAAAAGGCCTTTACATGCTTTTTTAATTTTATTTATTAATTTTTTTAATATTCTTTTATACATAAATGTGTTTCTCATTACCCATAATTCTTTGCTGGGGCTAAATCTACATTTATTACATATGCAGATGTACTAATCATTACCCATAGTTCTTTTTTTTTTTTTTTTTTTTTGTCTCTGTGAGCTAACAATTATACATAGGATGTGGGATGCTACTTGTTACAGGTATAATTTAATCCAGGTGCAAATTTGCATATGGTAATGGTTGGGTGTTGTTATATCTCCATCTCACTATTTTCACTACACTTTTAAATTTGCATCTCATTACACAATTTAATTCCCATCTCACTACACATTTAAATTTGCATCTCATTACACAATTTAATTCCCATCTCATTACACAATTTAATTCCCATCTCATTACATGTTCCATTTTGCATCTCATTACACATTTAAATTTGCATCTCATTACATTTTCCATTTTGCATCTCATTACATGTTATATTCTGCATCTCATTACATGTTATATTTTGCATCTCATTACATGTTATATTTTGCATCTCATTACACGTTTAAATTCGCATCTCATTACACGTTTAAATTCGCATCTCATTACACGTTTAAATTCGCATCTCATTACACTTTAACTTTTGCATCTCATTACATGTTCAAATTCGCATCTCATTACATGTTCAAATATGCAAAATCTTTACCCATAATTCTTATGTGGCTTCCACTTCAATGTTTGGGTGTATTGTTTTCTTTTTGTCTCAGTGACTTTTTTGGGTAAACCCAAAATGTGAGTAATGTGTCTTTGTAAAAAAAATGCTTCCTTCTAAATTTTGTGGAACACCTTAATGGATTGTGCTAGTTTGGTATTTTCTATTTTTGCCAGGGAAGAGTTACCTCAATGACAAGGTCCTTTAATGCCTCTTTATTTTTATTTTTTTGCTTAATAATAAAAAACTAAATGTTTATCTTATTACCTATAATTCTTTGCTGGGGCATAAATCTACATTATATTTCATATTCAGATATGCAAATCATTACCCATAGTGCTCGGCGGTGCCTATAGTTCTTTGCTTAGATTCATTTTTTTCTCTGTGATTTTTTTTTTAAATATCCAAGTCAATAATTACCAGTATGAAAAGGCTCTTTAAAATGTTTTATTTTCTTTGCTTACTTTCTTTGGTTAATATTCATATATATAAATGTATATCTCATTACCCATAATTCTTTGCTGGGGCATAAATCTACATTTTATTTCATATGCAGATAAGTAAATCATTACCCATAATGATCGGTGGTGCTTGTAGTTCTTTCTTTAAATTAATTTTTTTATTTGGGAGTTTTTTTTATTTAATAATTAAGACAAGAAACACCAAAATGAAAAGGACCTTTAATGCTTTTTTTTTTTTTTTTCTATCTTTGATTAATATTCTTATGTATGTAAATGTATTTCTCATTACCCATAATTCTTTGCTAGGGCTAGATCTACATTTCATATGCAGATCTGAAAATCATTACCCATGATGCTCGGTGGTGCTTGTAGTTCTTTCTTTAAATTCATTTTTTTGTTTGTGAGTTGTTTTATTTAATTCCCAAGAAAAAAAAACACCCATATGAAAAAGCCTTTACATGCTTTTTTAATTTTATTTATTAATTTTTTTAATATTCTTGTATACATAAATGTGTTTCTCATTACCCATAATTCTTTGCTGGGGCTAAATCTACATTTATTACATATGCAGATGTGCTAATAATTACCAATAGTTCTTTTTTTTTTTT
This sequence comes from Pelodytes ibericus, assembly GCA_036172795.1. Taxonomy (NCBI): domain Eukaryota; kingdom Metazoa; phylum Chordata; class Amphibia; order Anura; family Pelodytidae; genus Pelodytes; species Pelodytes ibericus. Next base: position 137,412,720 of record CM069863.1, on the reverse strand, counting down.
TTTTTTGTCTCTGTGAGCTAACAATTATACATAGGATGTGGGATGCTACTTGTTACAGGTATAATTTATTCCAGGTGCAAATTTGCATATGGTGATGGTTGGGTGTTGTTATATCTCCATCTCACTATTTTCACTACACTTTTAAATTTGCATCTCATTACACAATTAACTTTGCATCTCATTACATGTTCCATTTTGCATTTCATTACACGTTTAAATTTGCATCTCATTACATGTTCCATTTTGCATCTCATTACAAATTTAAATTTGCATCTCATTACATGCTTACATTTGCATCTCATTACATTTTCCATTTTGCATCTCATTACATGTTATATTCTGCATCTCATGACATGTTATATTCTGCATCTCATGACATGTTATATTCTGCATCTCATGACATGTTATATTTTGCATCTCATTACACGTTTAAATTCGCATCTCATTACATTTTCCAATTTGCATCTCATTACATGTTATATTTTGCATCTCATTACATGTTATATTTTGCATCTCATTACATGTTATATTTTGCATCTCATTACATGTTATATTTTGTATCTCATTACACGTTTAAATTCGCATCTCATTACACGTTTAAATTCGCATCTCATTACATGTTATATTTTGCATCTCATTACACGTTTAAATTCGCATCTCATTACACGTTTAAATTCGCATCTCATTACACGTTTAAATTCGCATCTCATTACACTTTAACTTTTGCATCTCATTACATGTTCAAATTCGCATCTCATTACATGTTCAAATATGCAAAATCTTTACCCATAATTCTTATGTGGCTTCCACTTCAATGTTTGGGTGTATTGTTTTCTTTTTGACTCAGTGACTTTTTAGGGTAAACACAAAATGTGAGTAATGTGTCTTTGTAAAAAAATGCTGCCTTCGAAATTTTGTGGAACACCTTTAAGGATTGTGCTAGTTTGTTATTCGCTATTTTTGCCAGGGAAGAGTTACCTCAATGACAAGGTCCTTTAATGCCTCTTTATTTTTATTTTTTTTGCTTAATAATAAAAAACTAAATGTTTATCTTATTACCTATAATTCTTTGCTGGGGCATAAATCTACATTATATTTCATATTCAGATATGCAAATCATTACCCATAGTGCTCGGCGGTGCCTATAGTTCTTTGCTTAGATTCATTTTTTTCTCTGTGATTTTTTTTTTAAATATCCAAGTCAATAATTACCAGTATGAAAAGGCTCTTTAAAATGTTTTATTTTCTTTGCTTACTTTCTTTGGTTAATATTCATATATATAAATGTATATCTCATTACCCATAATTCTTTGCTGGGGCATAAATCTACATTTTATTTCATATGCAGATAAGTAAATCATTACCCATGATGATCGGTGGTGCTTGTAGTTCTTTCTTTAAATTAATTTTTTTTATTTGGGAGTTTTTTTTATTTAATAATTAAGACAAGAAACACCAAAATGAAAAGGACCTTTAATGCTTTTTTTTTTTTTTCTATCTTTGATTAATATTCTTATGTATGTAAATGTATTTCTCATTACCCATAATTCTTTGCTAGGGCTAGATCTACATTTCATATGCAGATCTGAAAATCATTACCCATGATGCTCGAGGGTGCTTGTAGTTCTTTCTTTAAATTCATTTTTTTGTTTGTGAGTTGTTTTATTTAATTCCCAAGAAAAAAAAACACCCATATGAAAAGGCCTTTACATGCTTTTTTAATTTTATTTATTAATTTTTTTAATATTCTTTTATACATAAATGTGTTTCTCATTACCCATAATTCTTTGCTGGGGCTAAATCTACATTTATTACATATGCAGATGTACTAATCATTACCCATAGTTCTTTTTTTTTTTTTTTTTTTTTGTCTCTGTGAGCTAACAATTATACATAGGATGTGGGATGCTACTTGTTACAGGTATAATTTAATCCAGGTGCAAATTTGCATATGGTAATGGTTGGGTGTTGTTATATCTCCATCTCACTATTTTCACTACACTTTTAAATTTGCATCTCATTACACAATTTAATTCCCATCTCACTACACATTTAAATTTGCATCTCATTACACAATTTAATTCCCATCTCATTACACAATTTAATTCCCATCTCATTACATGTTCCATTTTGCATCTCATTACACATTTAAATTTGCATCTCATTACATTTTCCATTTTGCATCTCATTACATGTTATATTCTGCATCTCATTACATGTTATATTTTGCATCTCATTACATGTTATATTTTGCATCTCATTACACGTTTAAATTCGCATCTCATTACACGTTTAAATTCGCATCTCATTACACGTTTAAATTCGCATCTCATTACATGTTATATTTTGCATCTCATTACATGTTATATTTTGCATCTCATTACACGTTTAAATTCGCATCTCATTACACGTTTAAATTCGCATCTCATTACTCTTTCACTTTTGCATCTCATTACATGTTCAAATTCGCATCTCATTACATGTTCAATTATGCAAAATCTTTACCCATAATTCTTATGTGGCTTCCACTTCAATGTTTGGGTGTATTGTTTTCTTTTTGTCTCAGTGACTTTTTTGGGTAAACCCAAAATGTGAGTAATGTGTCTTTGTAAAAAAAAAAAAATGCTCCCTTCTAAATTTTGTGGAACACCTTTATGGATTGTGCTAGTTTGGTATTTGCTATTTTTGCCAGGGAAGAGTTACCTCAATGACAAGGTCCTTTAATGCCTCTTTATTTTTATTTTTTTGCTTAATAATAAAAAACTAAATGTTTATCTTATTACCTATAATTCTTTGCTGGGGCATAAATCTACATTATATTTCATATTCAGATATGCAAATCATTACCCATAGTGCTCGGCGGTGCCTATAGTTCTTTGCTTAGATTCATTTTTTTCTCTGTGATTTTTTTTTTAAATATCCAAGTCAATAATTACCAGTATGAAAAGGCTCTTTAAAATGTTTTATTTTCTTTGCTTTTTTTTTTTTGGTTAATATTCATATATATAAATGTATATCTCATTACCCATAATTCTTTGCTGGGGCATAAATCTACATTTTATTTCATATGCAGATAAGTACATCATTACCCATGATGATCGGTGGTGCTTGTAGTTCTTTCTTTAAATTAATTTTTTTTATTTGGGAGTTTTTTTTATTTAATAATTAAGACAAGAAACACCAATATGAAAAGGACCTTTAATGCTTTTTTTTTTTTTTTTCTATCTTTGATTAATATTCTTATGTATGTAAATGTATTTCTCATTACCCATAATTCTTTGCTAGGGCTAGATCTACATTTCATATTTAAATTCATTTTTTTGTTTGTGAGTTGTTTTATTTAATTCCCAAGAAAATAAACACCCATATGAAAAGGCCTTTACATGCTTTTTTAATTTTATTTATTAATTTTTTTATTATTCTTTTATACATAAATGTGTTTCTCATTACCCATAATTCTTTGCTGGGGCTAAATCTACATTTATTACATATGCAGATGTGCTAATGATTACACATAGTACTTATTTTTTTTTTTTTTTGTCTCTGTGAGCTTACAATTATACATAGGATGTGGGATGCTACTTGTTACAGGTATAATTTAATCCAGGTGCAAATTTGCATATGGTGATGGTTGGGTGTTGTTATATCTCCATCTCACTATTTTCACTACACTTTTAAATTTGCATCTCATTACACAATTTAATTCCTATCTCATTACAAGTTCCATTTTGCATCTCATTACACATTTAAATTTGCATCTCATTATACGTTTACATTCGCATCTCATTACATGTTATATTCTGCATCTCATTACATGTTATATTTTGCATCTCATTACATGTTATATTTTGCATCTCATTACACGTTTAAATTCGCATCTCATTACACGTTTAAATTCGCATCTCATTACATGTTATATTTTGCATCTCATTACACGTTTAAATTCGCATCTCATTACACGTTTAAATTCGCATCTCATTACTCTTTCACTTTTGCATCTCATTACATGTTCAATTATGCAAAATCTTTACCCATAATTCTTATGTGGCTTCCACTTCAATGTTTGGGTGTATTGTTTTCTTTTTGTCTCAGTGACTTTTTTGGGTAAACCCAAAATGTGAGTAATGTGTCTTTGTAAAAAAATGCTTCCTTCTAAATTTTGTGGAACACCTTTATGGATTGTGCTAGTTTGGTATTTTCTATTTTTGCCAGGGAAGAGTTACCTCAATGACAAGGTCCTTTAATGCTTCTTTATTTTTATTTTTTTGCTTAATAATAAAAAACTAAATGTTTATCTTATTACCTATAATTCTTTGCTGGGGCATAAATCTACATTATATTTCATATTCAGATATGCAAATCATTACCTATAGTGCTCGGCGGTGCCTATAGTTCTTTGCTTAGATTCATTTTTTTCTCTGTGATTTTTTTTTTAAATATCCAAGTCAATAATTACCAGTATGAAAAGGCTCTTTAAAATGTTTTATTTTCTTTGCTTACTTTCTTTGGTTAATATTCATATATATAAATGTATATCTCATTACCCATAATTCTTTGCTGGGGCATAAATCTACATTTTATTTCATATGCAGATAAGTAAATCATTACCCATAATGATCGGTGGTGCTTGTAGTTCTTTCTTTAAATTAATTTTTTTATTTGGGAGTTTTTTTTATTTAATAATTAAGACAAGAAACACCAAAATGAAAAGGACCTTTAATGCTTTTTTTTTTTTTTTTCTATCTTTGATTAATATTCTTATGTATGTAAATGTATTTCTCATTACCCATAATTCTTTGCTAGGGCTAGATCTACATTTCATATGCAAATCTGAAAATCATTACCCACGATGCTCGGTGGTGCTTGTAGTTCTTTCTTTAAATTCATTTTTTTGTTTGTGAGTTGTTTTATTTAATTCCCAAGAAAAAAAAACACCCATATGAAAAGGCCTTTACATGCTTTTTTAATTTTATTTATTAATTTTTTTAATATTCTTGTATACATAAATGTGTTTCTCATTACCCATAATTCTTTGCTGGGGCTAAATCTACATTTATTACATATGCAGATGTGCTAATCATTACCAATAGTTCTTTTTTTTTTTTTTTGTCTCTGTGAGCTAACAATTATACATAGGATGTGGGATGCTACTTGTTACAGGTATAATTTATTCCAGGTGCAAATTTGCATATGGTGATGGTTGGGTGTTGTTATATCTCCATCTCACTATTTTCACTACACTTTTAAATTTGCATCTCATTACACAATTAACTTTGCATCTCATTACATGTTCCATTTTGCATTTCATTACACGTTTAAATTTGCATCTCATTACATGTTCCATTTTGCATCTCATTACAAATTTAAATTTGCATCTCATTACATGCTTACATTTGCATCTCATTACATTTTCCATTTTGCATCTCATGACATGTTATATTCTGCATCTCATGACATGTTATATTCTGCATCTCATGACATGTTATATTCTGCATCTCATGACATGTTATATTCTGCATCTCATGACATGTTATATTTTGCATCTCATTACACGTTTAAATTCGCATCTCATTACATTTTCCAATTTGCATCTCATTACATGTTATATTTTGCATCTCATTACATGTTATATTTTGCATCTCATTACATGTTATATTTTGTATCTCATTACACGTTTAAATTCGCATCTCATTACACGTTTAAATTCGCATCTCATTACATGTTATATTTTGCATCTCATTACATGTTATATTTTGCATCTCATTACACGTTTAAATTCGCATCTCATTACACGTTTAAATTCGCATCTCATTACACGTTTAAATTCGCATCTCATTACACTTTAACTTTTGCATCTCATTACATGTTCAAATTCGCATCTCATTACATGTTCAAATATGCAAAATCTTTACCCATAATTCTTATGTGGCTTCCACTTCAATGTTTGGGTGTATTGTTTTCTTTTTGACTCAGTGACTTTTTAGGGTAAACACAAAATGTGAGTAATGTGTCTTTGTAAAAAAAATGCTGCCTTCGAAATTTTGTGGAACACCTTTAAGGATTGTGCTAGTTTGTTATTCGCTATTTTTGCCAGGGAAGAGTTACCTCAATGACAAGGTCCTTTAATGCCTCTTTATTTTTATTTTTTTTGCTTAATAATAAAAAACTAAATGTTTATCTTATTACCTATAATTCTTTGCTGGGGCATAAATCTACATTATATTTCATATTCAGATATGCAAATCATTACCCATAGTGCTCGGCGGTGCCTATAGTTCTTTGCTTAGATTCATTTTTTTCTCTGTGATTTTTTTTTTAAATATCCAAGTCAATAATTACCAGTATGAAAAGGCTCTTTAAAATGTTTTATTTTCTTTGCTTACTTTCTTTGGTTAATATTCATATATATAAATGTATATCTCATTACCCATAATTCTTTGCTGGGGCATAAATCTACATTTTATTTCATATGCAGATAAGTAAATCATTACCCATGATGATCGGTGGTGCTTGTAGTTCTTTCTTTAAATTAATTTTTTTTATTTGGGAGTTTTTTTTATTTAATAATTAAGACAAGAAACACCAAAATGAAAAGGACCTTTAATGCTTTTTTTTTTTTTTCTATCTTTGATTAATATTCTTATGTATGTAAATGTATTTCTCATTACCCATAATTCTTTGCTAGGGCTAGATCTACATTTCATATGCAGATCTGAAAATCATTACCCATGATGCTCGAGGGTGCTTGTAGTTCTTTCTTTAAATTCATTTTTTTGTTTGTGAGTTGTTTTATTTAATTCCCAAGAAAAAAAAACACCCATATGAAAAGGCCTTTACATGCTTTTTTAATTTTATTTATTAATTTTTTTAATATTCTTTTATACATAAATGTGTTTCTCATTACCCATAATTCTTTGCTGGGGCTAAATCTACATTTATTACATATGCAGATGTACTAATCATTACCCATAGTTCTTTTTTTTTTTTTTTGTCTCTGTGAGCTAACAATTATACATAGGATGTGGGATGCTACTTGTTACAGTTATAATTTAATCCAGGTGCAAATTTGCATATGGTAATGGTTGGGTGTTGTTATATCTCCATCTCACTATTTTCACTACACTTTTAAATTTGCATCTCATTACACAATTTAATTCCCATCTCATTACATGTTCCATTTTGCATCTCATAACACATTTAAATTTGCATCTCATTACACAATTTAATTCCCATCTCATTACACAATTTAATTCCCATCTCATTACATGTTCCATTTTGCATCTCATTACACATTTAAATTTGCATCTCATTATACGTTTACATTTGCATCTCATTACATTTTCCATTTTGCATCTCATTACATGTTATATTCTGCATCTCATTACATGTTATATTTTGCATCTCATTACATGTTATATTTTGCATCTCATTACACGTTTAAATTCGCATCTCATTACACGTTTAAATTCGCATCTCATTACACGTTTAAATTCGCATCTCATTACATGTTATATTTTGCATCTCATTACATGTTATATTTTGCATCTCATTACACGTTTAAATTCGCATCTCATTACACGTTTAAATTCGCATCTCATTACTCTTTCACTTTTGCATCTCATTACATGTTCAAATTCGCATCTCATTACATGTTCAATTATGCAAAATCTTTACCCATAATTCTTATGTGGCTTCCACTTCAATGTTTGGGTGTATTGTTTTCTTTTTGTCTCAGTGACTTTTTTGGGTAAACCCAAAATGTGAGTAATGTGTCTTTGTAAAAAAATGCTGCCTTCTAAATTTTGTGGAACACCTTAATGGATTGTGCTAGTTTGGTATTTTCTATTTTTGCCAGGGAAGAGTTACCTCAATGACAAGGTCCTTTAATGCCTCTTTATTTTTATTTTTCTTAATTATAAAAAACTAAATGTTTATCTTATTACCTATAATTCTTTGCTGGGGCATAAATCTACATTATATTTCATATTCAGATATGCAAATCATTACCCATAGTGCTCGGCGGTGCCTATAGTTCTTTGCTTAGATTCATTTTTTTCTCTGTGATTTTTTTTTTAAATATCCAAGTCAATAATTACCAGTATGAAAAGGCTCTTTAAAATGTTTTATTTTCTTTGCTTTTTTTTTTTTGGTTAATATTCATATATATAAATGTATATCTCATTACCCATAATTCTTTGCTGGGGCATAAATCTACATTTTATTTCATATGCAGATAAGTACATCATTACCCATGATGATCGGTGGTGCTTGTAGTTCTTTCTTTAAATTAATTTTTTTTATTTGGAAGTTTTTTTTATTTAATAATTAAGACAAGAAACACCAATATGAAAAGGACCTTTAATGCTTTTTTTTTTTTTTTTCTATCTTTGATTAATATTCTTATGTATGTAAATGTATTTCTCATTACCCATAATTCTTTGCTAGGGCTAGATCTACATTTCATATTTAAATTCATTTTTTTGTTTGTGAGTTGTTTTATTTAATTCCCAAGAAAAAAAAACACCCATATGAAAAGGCCTTTACATGCTTTTTTAATTTTATTTATTAATTTTTTTATTATTCTTTTATACATAAATGTGTTTCTCATTACCCATAATTCTTTGCTGGGGCTAAATCTACATTTATTACATATGCAGATGTGCTAATCATTACCCATAGTTCTTTTTTTTTTTTTTTGTCTCTGTGAGCTAACAATTATACATAGGATGTGGGATGCTACTTGTTACAGGTATAATTTAATCCAGGTGCAAATTTGCATGTGGTGATGGTTGGGTGTTGTTATATCTCCATCTCACTATTTTCACTACACTTTTAAATTTGCATCTCATTACATGTTCCATTTTGCATCTCATTACACGTTTAAATTTGCATCTCATTACATGTTCCATTTTGCATCTCATTACACATTTAAATTTGCATCTCATTACACGTTTACATTCGCATCTCATTACATTTTCCATTTTGCATCTCATTACATGTTATATTCTGCATCTCATTACATGTTATATTTTGCATCTCATTACAGGTTTAAATTCGCATCTCATTACAGGTTTAAATTCGCATCTCATTACACGTTTAAATTCGCATCTCATTACACGTTTAAATTCGCATCTCATTACATGTTATATTTTGCATCTCATTACATGTTATATTTTGCATCTCATTACACGTTTAAATTCGCATCTCATTACACGTTTAAATTCGCATCTCATTACATGTTTAAATTCGCATCTCATTACATGTTCAAATTCGCATCTCATTACATGTTCAAATATGCAAAATCTTTACCCATAATTCTTATGTGGCTTCCACTTCAATGTTTGGGAGTATTGTTTTCTTTTTGACTCAGTGACTTTTTAGGGTAAACCCAAAATGTGAGTAATGTGTCTTTGTAAAAAAAAAAAAAAATGCTGCCTTCTAAATTTTGTGGAACACCTTTAAGGATTGTGCTAGTTTGTTATTTGCTATTTTTGCCAGGGAAGAGTTACCTCAATGACAAGGTCCTTTAATGCCTCTTTATTTTTATTTTTTTGCTTAATAATAAAAAACTGAATGTTTATCTTATTACCTATAATTCTTTGCTGGGGCATAAATCTACATTATATTTCATATTCAGATATGCAAATCATTACCCATAGTGCTCGGCGGTGCCTATAGTTCTTTGCTTAGATTCATTTTTTTCTCTGTGATTTTTTTTTTAAATATCCAAGTCAATAATTACCAGTATGAAAAGGCTCTTTAAAATGTTTTATTTTCTTTGCTTACTTTCTTTGGTTAATATTCATATATATAAATGTATATCTCATTACCCATAATTCTTTGCTGGGGCATAAATCTACATTTTATTTCATATGCAGATAAGTAAATCATTACCCATGATGATCGGTGGTGCTTGTAGTTCTTTCTTTAAATTAATTTTTTTTATTTGGGAGTTTTTTTTATTTAATAATTAAGACAAGAAACACCAATATGAAAAGGACCTTTTTTTTTTTTTTTTCTATCTTTGATTAATATTCTTATGTATGTAAATGTATTTCTCATTACCCATAATTCTTTGCTAGGGCTAGATCTACATTTCATATTTAAATTCATTTTTTTGTTTGTGAGTTGTTTTATTTAATTCCCAAGAAAAAAAAACACCCATATGAAAAGGCCTTTACATGCTTTTTTCATTTTATTTATTAATTTTTTTATTATTCTTGTATACATAAATGTGTTTCTCATTACCCATAATTCTTTGCTGGGGCTAAATATACATTTATTACATATGCAGATGTGCTAATCATTACCCATAGTTCTTTTTTTTTTTGTCTCTGTGAGCTAACAATTATACATAGGATGTGGGATGCTACTTGTTACAGGTATAATTTAATCCAGGTGCAAATTTGCACATGGTGATGGTTGGGTGTTGTTATATCTCCATCTCACTATTTTCACTACACTTTTAAATTTGCATCTCATTACACAATTTAATTCCCATCTCATTACATGTTCCATTTTGCATCTCATTACACGTTTAAATTTGCATCTCATTACATGTTCCATTTTGCATCTCATTACACATTTAAATTTGCATCTCATTACACGTTTACATTCGCATCTCATTACATTTTCCATTTTGCATCTCATTACATGTTATATTTTGCATCTCATTACATGTTATATTTTGCATCTCATTACAGGTTTAAATTCGCATCTCATTACAGGTTTAAATTCGCATCTCATTACAGGTTTAAATTCGCATCTCATTACACGTTTAAATTCGCATCTCATTACATGTTATATTTTGCATCTCATTACATGTTATATTTTGCATCTCATTACACGTTTAAATTCGCATCTCATTACACGTTTAAATTCGCATCTCATTACACTTTCACTTTTGCATCTCATTACATGTTCAAATTCGCATCTCATTACATGTTCAAATATGCAAAATCTTTACCCATAATTCTTATGTGGCTTCCACTTCAATGTTTGGGTGTATTGTTTTCTTTTTGACTCAGTGATTTTTTAGGGTAAACCCAAAATGTGAGTAATGTGTCTTTGTAAAAAAAAAAATGCTGCCTTCTAAATTTTGTGGAACACCTTTAAGGATTGTGCTAGTTTGTTATTTGCTATTTTTGCCAGGGAAGAGTTACCTCAATGACAAGGTCCTTTAATGCCTCTTTATTTTTATTTTTTTGCTTAATAATAAAAAACTAAATGTTTATCTTATTACCTATAATTCTTTGCTGGGGCATAAATCTACATTATATTTCATATTCAGATATATAATCATTACCCATAGTGCTCGGCGGTGCCTATAGTTCTTTGCTTAGATTCATTTTTTTCTCTGTGATTTTTTTTTTAAATATCCAAGTCAATAATTACCAGTATGAAAAGGCTCTTTAAAATGTTTTATTTTCTTTGCTTTTTTTTTTTTGGTTAATATTCATATATATAAATGTATATCTCATTACCCATAATTCTTTGCTGGGGCATAAATCTACATTTTATTTCATATGCAGATAAGTAAATCATTACCCATGATGATCGGTGGTGCTTGTAGTTCTTTCTTTAAATTAATTTTTTTTATTTGGGAGTTTTTTTTATTTAATAATTAAGACAAGAAACACCAATATGAAAAGGACCTTTAATGCTTTTTTTTTTTTTTTTCTATCTTTGATTAATATTCTTATGTATGTAAATGTATTTCTCATTACCCATAATTCTTTGCTAGGGCTAGATCTACATTTCATATTTAAATTCATTTTTTTGTTTGTGAGTTGTTTTATTTAATTCCCAAGAAAAAAAACACCCATATGAAAAGGCCTTTACATGCTTTTTTAATTTTATTTATTATTTTTTTTATTATTCTTGTATACATAAATGTGTTTCTCATTACCCATAATTCTTTGCTGGGGCTAAATATACATTTATTACATATGCAGATGTGCTAATCATTACACATAGTACTTTTTTTTTTTTTTTTTTGTCTCTGTGAGCTTACAATTATACATAGGATGTGGGATGCTACTTGTTACAGGTATAATTTAATCCAGGTGCAAATTTGCATATGGTGTTGGTTGGGTGTTGTTATATCTCCATCTCACTATTTTCACTACACTTTTAAATTTGCATCTCATTACACAATTTAATTCCCATCTCATTACATGTTCCATTTTGAATCTCATTACACGTTTAAATTTGCATCTCATTACATGTTCCATTTTGCATCTCATTACACATTTAAATTTGCATCTCATTACATTTTCCATTTTGCATCTCATTACATGTTATATTTTGCATCTCATTACAGGTTTAAATTCGCATCTCATTACAGGTTTAAATTCGCATCTCATTACAGGTTTAAATTCGCATCTCATTACAGGTTTAAATTCGCATCTCATTACACGTTTAAATTCGCATCTCATTACATGTTATATTTTGCATCTCATTACATGTTATATTTTGCATCTCATTACACGTTTAAATTCGCATCTCATTACACGTTTAAATTCGCATCTCATTACATGTTTAAATTCGCATCTCATTACACTTTCACTTTTGCATCTCATTACATGTCCAAATTCGCATCTCATTACATGTTCAAATATGCAAAATCTTTACCCATAATTCTTATGTGGCTTCCACTTCAATGTTTGGGTGTATTGTTTTCTTTTTGACTCAGTGACTTTTTAGGGTAAACCCAAAATGTGAGTAATGTGTCTTTGCAAAAAAAAAAAAAATGCTGCCTTCTAAATTTTGTGGAACACCTTTAAGGATTGTGCTAGTTTGTTATTTGCTATTTTTGCCAGGGAAGAGTTACCTCAATGACAAGGTCCTTTAATGCCTCTTTATTTTTATTTTTTTGCTTAATAATAAAAAACTAAATGTTTATCTTATTACCTATAATTCTTTGCTGGGGCATAAATCTACATTATATTTCATATTCAGATATGCAAATCATTACCCATAGTGCTCGGCGGTGCCTATAGTTCTTTGCTTAGATTCATTTTTTTCTCTGTGATTTTTTTTTTAAATATCCAAGTCAATAATTACCAGTATGAAAAGGCTCTGTAAAATGTTTTATTTTCTTTGCTTACTTTCTTTGGTTAATATTCATATATATAAATGTATATCTCATTACCCATAATTCTTTGCTGGGGCATAAATCTACATTTTATTTCATATGCAGATAAGTAAATCATTACCCATAATGATCGGTGGTGCTTGTAGTTCTTTCTTTAAATTAATTTTTTTATTTGGGAGTTTTTTTTATTTAATAATTAAGACAAGAAACACCAAAATGAAAAGGACCTTTAATGCTTTTTTTTTTTTTTTTCTATCTTTGATTAATATTCTTATGTATGTAAATGTATTTCTCATTACCCATAATTCTTTGCTAGGGCTAGATCTACATTTCATATGCAGATCTGAAAATCATTACCCATGATGCTCGGTGGTGCTTGTAGTTCTTTCTTTAAATTCATTTTTTTGTTTGTGAGTTGTTTTATTTAATTCCCAAGAAAAAAAAACACCCATATGAAAAGGCCTTTACATGCTTTTTTAATTTTATTTATTAATTTTTTTAATATTCTTGTATACATAAATGTGTTTCTCATTACCCATAATTCTTTGCTGGGGCTAAATATACATTTATTACATATGCAGATGTGCTAATCATTACCAATAGTTCTTTTTTTTTTTTTTTTGTCTCTGTGAGCTAACAATTATACATAGGATGTGGGATGCTACTTGTTACAGGTATAATTTATTCCAGGTGCAAATTTGCATATGTTGATGGTTGGGTGTTGTTATATCTCCATCTCACTATTTTCACTACACTTTTAAATTTGCATCTCATTACACAATTAACTTTGCATCTCATTACATGTTCCATTTTGCATTTCATTACACGTTTAAATTTGCATCTCATTACATGTTCCATTTTGCATCTCATTACAAATTTAAATTTGCATCTCATTACATTTTCCATTTTGCATCTCATTACATGTTATATTCTGCATCTCATTACATGTTATATTCTGCATCTCATGACATGTTATAATCTGCATCTCATGACATGTTATATTCTGCATCTCATGACATGTTATATTTTGCATCTCATTACACGTTTAAATTCGCATCTCATTACATTTTCCAATTTGCATCTCATTACATGTTATATTTTGCATCTCATTACATGTTATATTTTGCATCTCATTACATGTTATATTTTGTATCTCATTACACGTTTAAATTCGCATCTCATTACACGTTTAAATTCGCATCTCATTACATGTTATATTTTGCATCTCATTACACGTTTAAATTCGCATCTCATTACACGTTTAAATTCGCATCTCATTACACGTTTAAATTCGCATCTCATTACACTTTAACTTTTGCATCTCATTACATGTTCAAATTCGCATCTCATTACATGTTCAAATATGCAAAATCTTTACCCATAATTCTTATGTGGCTTCCACTTCAATGTTTGGGAGTATTGTTTTCTTTTTGACTCAGTGACTTTTTAGGGTAAACCCAAAATGTGAGTAATGTGTCTTTGTAAAAAAAAAAAAAAAATGCTGCCTTCTAAATTTTGTGGAACACCTTTAAGGATTGTGCTAGTTTGTTATTTGCTATTTTTGCCAGGGAAGAGTTACCTCAATGACAAGGTCCTTTAATGCCTCTTTATTTTTATTTTTTTGCTTAATAATAAAAAACTGAATGTTTATCTTATTACCTATAATTCTTTGCTGGGGCATAAATCTACATTATATTTCATATTCAGATATGCAAATCATTACCCATAGTGCTCGGCGGTGCCTATAGTTCTTTGCTTAGATTCATTTTTTTCTCTGTGATTTTTTTTTTAAATATCCAAGTCAATAATTACCAGTATGAAAAGGCTCTTTAAAATGTTTTATTTTCTTTGCTTACTTTCTTTGGTTAATATTCATATATATAAATGTATATCTCATTACCCATAATTCTTTGCTGGGGCATAAATCTACATTTTATTTCATATGCAGATAAGTAAATCATTACCCATGATGATCGGTGGTGCTTGTAGTTCTTTCTTTAAATTAATTTTTTTTATTTGGGAGTTTTTTTTATTTAATAATTAAGACAAGAAACACCAATATGAAAAGGACCTTTTTTTTTTTTTTTTCTATCTTTGATTAATATTCTTATGTATGTAAATGTATTTCTCATTACCCATAATTCTTTGCTAGGGCTAGATCTACATTTCATATTTAAATTCATTTTTTTGTTTGTGAGTTGTTTTATTTAATTCCCAAGAAAAAAAAACACCCATATGAAAAGGCCTTTACATGCTTTTTTAATTTTATTTATTAATTTTTTTATTATTCTTGTATACATAAATGTGTTTCTCATTACCCATAATTCTTTGCTGGGGCTAAATCTACATTTATTACATATGCAGATGTGCTAATGATTACACATAGTACTTATTTTTTTTTTTTTTGTCTCTGTGAGCTTACAATTATACATAGGATGTGGGATGCTACTTGTTACAGGTATAATTTAATCCAGGTGCAAATTTGCATATGGTGATGGTTGGGTGTTGTTATATCTCCATCTCACTATTTTCACTACACTTTTAAATTTGCATCTCATTACACAATTTAATTCCTATCTCATTACAAGTTCCATTTTGCATCTCATTACACATTTAAATTTGCATCTCATTATACGTTTACATTCGCATCTCATTACATGTTATATTCTGCATCTCATTACATGTTATATTTTGCATCTCATTACATGTTATATTTTGCATCTCATTACACGTTTAAATTCGCATCTCATTACACGTTTAAATTCGCATCTCATTACATGTTATATTTTGCATCTCATTACACGTTTAAATTCGCATCTCATTACACGTTTAAATTCGCATCTCATTACTCTTTCACTTTTGCATCTCATTACATGTTCAATTATGCAAAATCTTTACCCATAATTCTTATGTGGCTTCCACTTCAATGTTTGGGTGTATTGTTTTCTTTTTGTCTCAGTGACTTTTTTGGGTAAACCCAAAATGTGAGTAATGTGTCTTTGTAAAAAAATGCTTCCTTCTAAATTTTGTGGAACACCTTTATGGATTGTGCTAGTTTGGTATTTTCTATTTTTGCCAGGGAAGAGTTACCTCAATGACAAGGTCCTTTAATGCTTCTTTATTTTTATTTTTTTGCTTAATAATAAAAAACTAAATGTTTATCTTATTACCTATAATTCTTTGCTGGGGCATAAATCTACATTATATTTCATATTCAGATATGCAAATCATTACCCATAGTGCTCGGCGGTGCCTATAGTTCTTTGCTTAGATTCATTTTTTTCTCTGTGATTTTTTTTTTAAATATCCAAGTCAATAATTACCAGTATGAAAAGGCTCTTTAAAATGTTTTATTTTCTTTGCTTACTTTCTTTGGTTAATATTCATATATATAAATGTATATCTCATTACCCATAATTCTTTGCTGGGGCATAAATCTACATTTTATTTCATATGCAGATAAGTAAATCATTACCCATAATGATCGGTGGTGCTTGTAGTTCTTTCTTTAAATTAATTTTTTTATTTGGGAGTTTTTTTTATTTAATAATTAAGACAAGAAACACCAAAATGAAAAGGACCTTTAATGCTTTTTTTTTTTTTTTTCTATCTTTGATTAATATTCTTATGTATGTAAATGTATTTCTCATTACCCATAATTCTTTGCTAGGGCTAGATCTACATTTCATATGCAAATCTGAAAATCATTACCCATGATGCTCGGTGGTGCTTGTAGTTCTTTCTTTAAATTCATTTTTTTGTTTGTGAGTTGTTTTATTTAATTCCCAAGAAAAAAAAACACCCATATGAAAAGGCCTTTACATGCTTTTTTAATTTTATTTATTAATTTTTTTAATATTCTTGTATACATAAATGTGTTTCTCATTACCCATAATTCTTTGCTGGGGCTAAATCTACATTTATTACATATGCAGATGTGCTAATCATTACCAATAGTTCTTTTTTTTTTTTTTTTGTCTCTGTGAGCTAACAATTATACATAGGATGTGGGATGCTACTTGTTACAGGTATAATTTATTCCAGGTGCAAATTTGCATATGGTGATGGTTGGGTGTTGTTATATTTCCATCTCACTATTTTCACTACACTTTTAAATTTGCATCTCATTACACAATTAACTTTGCATCTCATTACATGTTCCATTTTGCATTTCATTACACGTTTAAATTTGCATCTCATTACATGTTCCATTTTGCATCTCATTACAAATTTAAATTTGCATCTCATTACATGCTTACATTTGCATCTCATTACATTTTCCATTTTGCATCTCATGACATGTTATATTCTGCATCTCATGACATGTTATATTCTGCATCTCATGACATGTTATATTCTGCATCTCATGACATGTTATATTCTGCATCTCATGACATGTTATATTCTGCATCTCATGACATGTTATATTTTGCATCTCATTACACGTTTAAATTCGCATCTCATTACATTTTCCAATTTGCATCTCATTACATGTTATATTTTGCATCTCATTACATGTTATATTTTGCATCTCATTACATGTTATATTTTGTATCTCATTACACGTTTAAATTCGCATCTCATTACACGTTTAAATTCGCATCTCATTACATGTTATATTTTGCATCTCATTACATGTTATATTTTGCATCTCATTACACGTTTAAATTCGCATCTCATTACACGTTTAAATTCGCATCTCATTACACGTTTAAATTCGCATCTCATTACACTTTAACTTTTGCATCTCATTACATGTTCAAATTCGCATCTCATTACATGTTCAAATATGCAAAATCTTTACCCATAATTCTTATGTGGCTTCCACTTCAATGTTTGGGTGTATTGTTTTCTTTTTGACTCAGTGACTTTTTAGGGTAAACACAAAATGTGAGTAATGTGTCTTTGTAAAAAAAATGCTGCCTTCGAAATTTTGTGGAACACCTTTAAGGATTGTGCTAGTTTGTTATTCGCTATTTTTGCCAGGGAAGAGTTACCTCAATGACAAGGTCCTTTAATGCCTCTTTATTTTTATTTTTTTTGCTTAATATTAAAAAACTAAATGTTTATCTTATTACCTATAATTCTTTGCTGGGGCATAAATCTACATTATATTTCATATTCAGATATGCAAATCATTACCCATAGTGCTCGGCGGTGCCTATAGTTCTTTGCTTAGATTCATTTTTTTCTCTGTGATTTTTTTTTTAAATATCCAAGTCAATAATTACCAGTATGAAAAGGCTCTTTAAAATGTTTTATTTTCTTTGCTTACTTTCTTTGGTTAATATTCATATATATAAATGTATATCTCATTACCCATAATTCTTTGCTGGGGCATAAATCTACATTTTATTTCATATGCAGATAAGTAAATCATTACCCATGATGATCGGTGGTGCTTGTAGTTCTTTCTTTAAATTAATTTTTTTTATTTGGGAGTTTTTTTTATTTAATAATTAAGACAAGAAACACCAAAATGAAAAGGACCTTTAATGCTTTTTTTTTTTTTTCTATCTTTGATTAATATTCTTATGTATGTAAATGTATTTCTCATTACCCATAATTCTTTGCTAGGGCTAGATCTACATTTCATATGCAGATCTGAAAATCATTACCCATGATGCTCGAGGGTGCTTGTAGTTCTTTCTTTAAATTCATTTTTTTGTTTGTGAGTTGTTTTATTTAATTCCCAAGAAAAAAAAACACCCATATGAAAAGGCCTTTACATGCTTTTTTAATTTTATTTATTAATTTTTTTAATATTCTTTTATACATAAATGTGTTTCTCATTACCCATAATTCTTTGCTGGGGCTAAATCTACATTTATTACATATGCAGATGTACTAATCATTACCCATAGTTCTTTTTTTTTTTTTTTGTCTCTGTGAGCTAACAATTATACATAGGATGTGGGATGCTACTTGTTACAGGTATAATTTAATCCAGGTGCAAATTTGCATATGGTAATGGTTGGGTGTTGTTATATCTCCATCTCACTATTTTCACTACACTTTTAAATTTGCATCTCATTACACAATTTAATTCCCATCTCATTACATGTTCCATTTTGCATCTCATAACACATTTAAATTTGCATCTCATTACACAATTTAATTCCCATCTCATTACACAATTTAATTCCCATCTCATTACATGTTCCATTTTGCATCTCATTACACATTTAAATTTGCATCTCATTATACGTTTACATTTGCATCTCATTACATTTTCCATTTTGCATCTCATTACATGTTATATTCTGCATCTCATTACATGTTATATTTTGCATCTCATTACATGTTATATTTTGCATCTCATTACACGTTTAAATTCGCATCTCATTACACGTTTAAATTCGCATCTCATTACATGTTATATTTTGCATCTCATTACATGTTATATTTTGCATCTCATTACACGTTTAAATTCGCATCTCATTACACGTTTAAATTCGCATCTCATTACTCTTTCACTTTTGCATCTCATTACATGTTCAAATTCGCATCTCATTACATGTTCAATTATGCAAAATCTTTACCCATAATTCTTATGTGGCTTCCACTTCAATGTTTGGGTGTATTGTTTTCTTTTTGTCTCAGTGACTTTTTTGGGTAAACCCAAAATGTGAGTAATGTGTCTTTGTAAAAAAATGCTTCCTTCTAAATTTTGTGGAACACCTTAATGGATTGTGCTAGTTTGGTATTTTCTATTTTTGCCAGGGAAGAGTTACCTCAATGACAAGGTCCTTTAATGCCTCTTTATTTTTATTTTTCTTAATTATAAAAAACTAAATGTTTATCTTATTACCTATAATTCTTTGCTGGGGCATAAATCTACATTATATTTCATATTCAGATATGCAAATCATTACCCATAGTGCTCGGCGGTGCCTATAGTTCTTTGCTTAGATTCATTTTTTTCTCTGTGATTTTTTTTTTAAATATCCAAGTCAATAATTACCAGTATGAAAAGGCTCTTTAAAATGTTTTATTTTCTTTGCTTTTTTTTTTTTGGTTAATATTCATATATATAAATGTATATCTCATTACCCATAATTCTTTGCTGGGGCATAAATCTACATTTTATTTCATATGCAGATAAGTACATCATTACCCATGATGATCGGTGGTGCTTGTAGTTCTTTCTTTAAATTAATTTTTTTTATTTGGGAGTTTTTTTTATTTAATAATTAAGACAAGAAACACCAATATGAAAAGGACCTTTAATGCTTTTTTTTTTTTTTTTCTATCTTTGATTAATATTCTTATGTATGTAAATGTATTTCTCATTACCCATAATTCTTTGCTAGGGCTAGATCTACATTTCATATTTAAATTCATTTTTTTGTTTGTGAGTTGTTTTATTTAATTCCCAAGAAAAAAAAACACCCATATGAAAAGGCCTTTACATGCTTTTTTAATTTTATTTATTAATTTTTTTATTATTCTTTTATACATAAATGTGTTTCTCATTACCCATAATTCTTTGCTGGGGCTAAATCTACATTTATTACATATGCAGATGTGCTAATCATTACCCATAGTTCTTTTTTTTTTTTTTTTTGTCTCTGTGAGCTAACAATTATACATAGGATGTGGGATGCTACTTGTTACAGGTATAATTTAATCCAGGTGCAAATTTGCATGTGGTGATGGTTGGGTGTTGTTATATCTCCATCTCACTATTTTCACTACACTTTTAAATTTGCATCTCATTACATGTTCCATTTTGCATCTCATTACACGTTTAAATTTGCATCTCATTACATGTTCCATTTTGCATCTCATTACACATTTAAATTTGCATCTCATTACACGTTTACATTCGCATCTCATTACATTTTCCATTTTGCATCTCATTACATGTTATATTCTGCATCTCATTACATGTTATATTTTGCATCTCATTACAGGTTTAAATTCGCATCTCATTACAGGTTTAAATTCGCATCTCATTACACGTTTAAATTCGCATCTCATTACACGTTTAAATTCGCATCTCATTACATGTTATATTTTGCATCTCATTACATGTTATATTTTGCATCTCATTACACGTTTAAATTCGCATCTCATTACACGTTTAAATTCGCATCTCATTACATGTTTAAATTCGCATCTCATTACATGTTCAAATTCGCATCTCATTACATGTTCAAATATGCAAAATCTTTACCCATAATTCTTATGTGGCTTCCACTTCAATGTTTGGGAGTATTGTTTTCTTTTTGACTCAGTGACTTTTTAGGGTAAACCCAAAATGTGAGTAATGTGTCTTTGTAAAAAAAAAAAAAAATGCTGCCTTCTAAATTTTGTGGAACACCTTTAAGGATTGTGCTAGTTTGTTATTTGCTATTTTTGCCAGGGAAGAGTTACCTCAATGACAAGGTCCTTTAATGCCTCTTTATTTTTATTTTTTTGCTTAATAATAAAAAACTGAATGTTTATCTTATTACCTATAATTCTTTGCTGGGGCATAAATCTACATTATATTTCATATTCAGATATGCAAATCATTACCCATAGTGCTCGGCGGTGCCTATAGTTCTTTGCTTAGATTCATTTTTTTCTCTGTGATTTTTTTTTTAAATATCCAAGTCAATAATTACCAGTATGAAAAGGCTCTTTAAAATGTTTTATTTTCTTTGCTTACTTTCTTTGGTTAATATTCATATATATAAATGTATATCTCATTACCCATAATTCTTTGCTGGGGCATAAATCTACATTTTATTTCATATGCAGATAAGTAAATCATTACCCATGATGATCGGTGGTGCTTGTAGTTCTTTCTTTAAATTAATTTTTTTTATTTGGGAGTTTTTTTTATTTAATAATTAAGACAAGAAACACCAATATGAAAAGGACCTTTTTTTTTTTTTTTTCTATCTTTGATTAATATTCTTATGTATGTAAATGTATTTCTCATTACCCATAATTCTTTGCTAGGGCTAGATCTACATTTCATATTTAAATTCATTTTTTTGTTTGTGAGTTGTTTTATTTAATTCCCAAGAAAAAAAAACACCCATATGAAAAGGCCTTTACATGCTTTTTTCATTTTATTTATTAATTTTTTTATTATTCTTGTATACATAAATGTGTTTCTCATTACCCATAATTCTTTGCTGGGGCTAAATATACATTTATTACATATGCAGATGTGCTAATCATTACCCATAGTTCTTTTTTTTTTTGTCTCTGTGAGCTAACAATTATACATAGGATGTGGGATGCTACTTGTTACAGGTATAATTTAATCCAGGTGCAAATTTGCACATGGTGATGGTTGGGTGTTGTTATATCTCCATCTCACTATTTTCACTACACTTTTAAATTTGCATCTCATTACACAATTTAATTCCCATCTCATTACATGTTCCATTTTGCATCTCATTACACGTTTAAATTTGCATCTCATTACATGTTCCATTTTGCATCTCATTACACATTTAAATTTGCATCTCATTACACGTTTACATTCGCATCTCATTACATTTTCCATTTTGCATCTCATTACATGTTATATTTTGCATCTCATTACATGTTATATTTTGCATCTCATTACAGGTTTAAATTCGCATCTCATTACAGGTTTAAATTCGCATCTCATTACAGGTTTAAATTCGCATCTCATTACACGTTTAAATTCGCATCTCATTACATGTTATATTTTGCATCTCATTACATGTTATATTTTGCATCTCATTACACGTTTAAATTCGCATCTCATTACACGTTTAAATTCGCATCTCATTACACTTTCACTTTTGCATCTCATTACATGTTCAAATTCGCATCTCATTACATGTTCAAATATGCAAAATCTTTACCCATAATTCTTATGTGGCTTCCACTTCAATGTTTGGGTGTATTGTTTTCTTTTTGACTCAGTGATTTTTTAGGGTAAACCCAAAATGTGAGTAATGTGTCTTTGTAAAAAAAAAAAATGCTGCCTTCTAAATTTTGTGGAACACCTTTAAGGATTGTGCTAGTTTGTTATTTGCTATTTTTGCCAGGGAAGAGTTACCTCAATGACAAGGTCCTTTAATGCCTCTTTATTTTTATTTTTTTGCTTAATAATAAAAAACTAAATGTTTATCTTATTACCTATAATTCTTTGCTGGGGCATAAATCTACATTATATTTCATATTCAGATATATAATCATTACCCATAGTGCTCGGCGGTGCCTATAGTTCTTTGCTTAGATTCATTTTTTTCTCTGTGATTTTTTTTTTAAATATCCAAGTCAATAATTACCAGTATGAAAAGGCTCTTTAAAATGTTTTATTTTCTTTGCTTTTTTTTTTTTGGTTAATATTCATATATATAAATGTATATCTCATTACCCATAATTCTTTGCTGGGGCATAAATCTACATTTTATTTCATATGCAGATAAGTAAATCATTACCCATGATGATCGGTGGTGCTTGTAGTTCTTTCTTTAAATTAATTTTTTTTATTTGGGAGTTTTTTTTATTTAATAATTAAGACAAGAAACACCAATATGAAAAGGACCTTTAATGCTTTTTTTTTTTTTTTTCTATCTTTGATTAATATTCTTATGTATGTAAATGTATTTCTCATTACCCATAATTCTTTGCTAGGGCTAGATCTACATTTCATATTTAAATTCATTTTTTTGTTTGTGAGTTGTTTTATTTAATTCCCAAGAAAAAAAACACCCATATGAAAAGGCCTTTACATGCTTTTTTAATTTTATTTATTATTTTTTTTATTATTCTTGTATACATAAATGTGTTTCTCATTACCCATAATTCTTTGCTGGGGCTAAATATACATTTATTACATATGCAGATGTGCTAATCATTACACATAGTACTTTTTTTTTTTTTTTTTTGTCTCTGTGAGCTTACAATTATACATAGGATGTGGGATGCTACTTGTTACAGGTATAATTTAATCCAGGTGCAAATTTGCA
The DNA here is from genome assembly GCA_036172795.1 of Pelodytes ibericus. NCBI lineage: Eukaryota > Metazoa > Chordata > Amphibia > Anura > Pelodytidae > Pelodytes > Pelodytes ibericus. Next base: position 137,388,675 of record CM069863.1, on the reverse strand, counting down.
TATGGTGTTGGTTGGGTGTTGCTATATCTCCATCTCACTATTTTCACTACACTTTTAAATTTGCATCTCATTACACAATTTAATTCCCATCTCATTACATGTTCCATTTTGCATCTCATTACACGTTTAAATTTGCATCTCATTACATGTTCCATTTTGCATCTCATTACACATTTAAATTTGCATCTCATTACATTTTCCATTTTGCATCTCATTACATGTTATATTTTGCATCTCATTACAGGTTTAAATTCGCATCTCATTACAGGTTTAAATTCGCATCTCATTACAGGTTTAAATTCGCATCTCATTACAGGTTTAAATTCGCATCTCATTACACGTTTAAATTCGCATCTCATTACATGTTATATTTTGCATCTCATTACATGTTATATTTTGCATCTCATTACACGTTTAAATTCGCATCTCATTACACGTTTAAATTCGCATCTCATTACATGTTTAAATTCGCATCTCATTACACTTTCACTTTTGCATCTCATTACATGTTCAAATTCGCATCTCATTACATGTTCAAATATGCAAAATCTTTACCCATAATTCTTATGTGGCTTCCACTTCAATGTTTGGGTGTATTGTTTTCTTTTTGACTCAGTGACTTTTTAGGGTAAACCCAAAATGTGAGTAATGTGTCTTTGTAAAAAAAAAAAATGCTGCCTTCTAAATTTTGTGGAACACCTTTAAGGATTGTGCTAGTTTGTTATTTGCTATTTTTGCCAGGGAAGAGTTACCTCAATGACAAGGTCCTTTAATGCCTCTTTATTTTTATTTTTTTGCTTAATAATAAAAAACTAAATGTTTATCTTATTACCTATAATTCTTTGCTGGGGCATAAATCTACATTATATTTCATATTCAGATATGCAAATCATTACCCATAGTGCTCGGCGGTGCCTATAGTTCTTTGCTTAGATTCATTTTTTTCTCTGTGATTTTTTTTTTTAAATATCCAAGTCAATAATTACCAGTATGAAAAGGCTCTTTAAAATGTTTTATTTTCTTTGCTTACTTTCTTTGGTTAATATTCATATATATAAATGTATATCTCATTACCCATAATTCTTTGCTGGGGCATAAATCTACATTTTATTTCATATGCAGATAAGTAAATCATTACCCATGATGATCGGTGGTGCTTGTAGTTCTTTCTTTAAATTAATTTTTTTTATTTGGGAGTTTTTTTTATTTAATAATTAAGACAAGAAACACCAATATGAAAAGGACCTTTAATGCTTTTTTTTTTTTTTTTCTATCTTTGATTAATATTCTTATGTATGTAAATGTATTTCTCATTACCCATAATTCTTTGCTAGGGCTAGATCTACATTTCATATTTAAATTCATTTTTTTGTTTGTGAGTTGTTTTATTTAATTCCCAAGAAAAAAAAACACCCATATGAAAAGGCCTTTACATGCTTTTTTAATTTTATTTATTAATTTTTTTATTATTCTTGTATACATAAATGTGTTTCTCATTACCCATAATTCTTTGCTGGGGCTAAATATACATTTATTACATATGCAGATGTGCTAATCATTACCCATAGTTCTTTTTTTTTTTTTTTTTGTCTCTGTGAGCTAACAATTATACATAGGATGTGGGATGCTACTTGTTACAAGTATAATTTAATCCAGGTGCAAATTTGCATATGGTGATGGTTGGGTGTTGTTATATCTCCATCTCACTATTTTCGCTACACTTTTAAATTTGCATCTCATTACATGTTCCATTTTGCATTTCATTACACGTTTAAATTTGCATCTCATTACATGTTCCATTTTGCATCTCATTACAAATTTAAATTTGCATCTCATTACATGCTTACATTTGCATCTCATTACACTTTCCATTTTGCATCTCATTACATGTTATATTCTGCATCTCATTACATGTTATATTCTGCATCTCATTACACGTTTAAATTCGCATCTCATTACACGTTTAAATTCGCATCTCATTACATTTTCCAATTTGCATCTCATTACATGTTATATTTTGTATCTCATTACACGTTTAAATTCGCATCTCATTACACGTTTAAATTCGCATCTCATTACACGTTTAAATTCGCATCTCATTACACGTTTAAATTCGCATCTCATTACACGTTTAAATTCGCATCTCATTACATTTTCCAATTTGCATCTCATTACATGTTATATTTTGCATCTCATTACACGTTTAAATTCGCATCTCATTACATTTTCCATTTTGCATCTCATTACATGTTATATTTTGCATCTCATTACATGTTATATTTTGTATCTCATTACACGTTTAAATTCGCATCTCATTACACGTTTAAATTCGCATCTCATTACACGTTTAAATTCGCATCTCATTACATGTTATATTTTGCATCTCATTACATGTTATATTTTGCATCTCATTACACGTTTAAATTCGCATCTCATTACACGTTTAAATTCGCATCTCATTACACGTTTAAATTCGCATCTCATTACACTTTAACTTTTGCATCTCATTACATGTTCAAATTCGCATCTCATTACATGTTCAAATATGCAAAATCTTTACCCATAATTCTTATGTGGCTTCCACTTCAATGTTTGGGTGTATTGTTTTCTTTTTGTCTCAGTTACTTTTTAGGGTAAACCCAAAATGTGAGTAATGTGTCTTTGTAAAAAAATGCTGCCTTCTAAATTTTGTGGAACACCTTTAAGGATTGTGCTAGTTTGTTATTTGCTATTTTTGCCAGGGAAGAGTTACCTCAATGACAAGGTCCTTTAATGCCTCTTTATTTTTATTTTTTTGCTTAATAATAAAAAACTAAATGTTTATCTTATTACCTATAATTCTTTGCTGGGGCATAAATCTACATTATATTTCATATTCAGATATGCAAGAAAAAAAAACACCCATATGAAAAGGCCTTTACATGCTTTTTTAATTTTATTTATTAATTTTTTTAATATTCTTGTATACATAAATGTGTTTCTCATTACCCATAATTCTTTGCTGGGGCTAAATCTACATTTATTACATATGCAGATGTACTAATCATTACCCATAGTTCTTTTTTTTTTTTTGGTCTCTGTGAGCTTACAATTATACATAGGATGTGGGATGCTACTTGTTACAGGTATAATTTATTCCAGGTGCAAATTTGCATATGGTGATGGTTGGGTGTTGTTATATCTCCATCTCACTATTTTCACTACACTTTTAAATTTGCATCTCATTACATGTTCCATTTTGAATTCATTACACGTTTAAATTTGCATCTCATTACATGTTCCATTTTGCATCTCATTACAAATTTAAATTTGCATCTCATTACACTTTCCATTTTGCATCTCATTACATGTTATATTCTGCATTTCATTACATGTTATATTCTGCATCTCATTACATGTTATATTTTGCATCTCATTACACGTTTAAATTCGCATCTCATTACACGTTTAAATTCGCATCTCATTACATTTTCCAATTTGCATCTCATTACATGTTATATTTTGTATCTCATTACTCGTTTAAATTCGCATCTCATTACACGTTTAAATTCGCATCTCATTACACGTTTAAATTCGCATCTCATTACACGTTTAAATTCGCATCTCATTACACGTTTAAATTCGCATCTCATTACACGTTTAAATTCGCATCTCATTACATTTTCCAATTTGCATCTCATTACATGTTATATTTTGCATCTCATTACACGTTTAAATTCGCATCTCATTACACGTTTAAATTCGCATCTCATTACATTTTCCATTTTGCATCTCATTACATGTTATATTTTGCATCTCATTACATGTTATATTTTGTATCTCATTACACGTTTAAATTCGCATCTCATTACATGTTTAAATTCGCATCTCATTACATGTTATATTTTGCATCTCATTACATGTTATATTTTGCATCTCATTACACGTTTAAATTCGCATCTCATTACACGTTTAAATTCGCATCTCATTACATGTTTAAATTCGCATCTCATTACACTTTCACTTTTGCATCTCATTACATGTTCAAATTCGCATCTCATTACATGTTCAAATATGCAAAATCTTTACCCATAATTCTTATGTGGCTTCCACTTCAATGTTTGGGTGTATTGTTTTCTTTTTGACTCAGTGACTTTTTAGGGTAAACCCAAAATGTGAGTAATGTGTCTTTGTAAAAAAAAAAATGCTGCCTTCTAAATTTTGTGGAACACCTTTAAGGATTGTGCTAGTTTGTTATTTGCTATTTTTGCCAGGGAAGAGTTACCTCAATGACAAGGTCCTTTAATGCCTCTTTATTTTTATTTTTTTGCTTAATAATAAAAAACTAAATGTTTATCTTATTACCTATAATTCTTTGCTGGGGCATAAATCTACATTATATTTCATATTCAGATATGCAAATCATTACCCATAGTGCTCGGCGGTGCCTATAGTTCTTTGCTTAGATTCATTTTTTTCTCTGTGATTTTTTTTTTTAAATATCCAAGTCAATAATTACCAGTATGAAAAGGCTCTTTAAAATGTTTTATTTTCTTTGCTTACTTTCTTTGGTTAATATTCATATATATAAATGTATATCTCATTACCCATAATTCTTTGCTGGGGCATAAATCTACATTTTATTTCATATGCAGATAAGTAAATCATTACCCATGATGATCGGTGGTGCTTGTAGTTCTTTCTTTAAATTAATTTTTTTTATTTGGGAGTTTTTTTTATTTAATAATTAAGACAAGAAACACCAATATGAAAAGGACCTTTAATGCTTTTTTTTTTTTTTTTCTATCTTTGATTAATATTCTTATGTATGTAAATGTATTTCTCATTACCCATAATTCTTTGCTAGGGCTAGATCTACATTTCATATTTAAATTCATTTTTTTGTTTGTGAGTTGTTTTATTTAATTCCCAAGAAAAAAAACACCCATATGAAAAGGCCTTTACATGCTTTTTTAATTTTATTTATTATTTTTTTTATTATTCTTGTATACATAAATGTGTTTCTCATTACCCATAATTCTTTGCTGGGGCTAAATATACATTTATTACATATGCAGATGTGCTAATCATTACACATAGTACTTTTTTTTTTTTTTTTTTGTCTCTGTGAGCTTACAATTATACATAGGATGTGGGATGCTACTTGTTACAGGTATAATTTAATCCAGGTGCAAATTTGCATATGGTGTTGGTTGGGTGTTGTTATATCTCCATCTCACTATTTTCACTACACTTTTAAATTTGCATCTCATTACACAATTTAATTCCCATCTCATTACACGTTTAAATTTGCATCTCATTACATGTTCCATTTTGCATCTCATTACAAATTTAAATTTGCATCTCATTACATTTTCCATTTTGCATCTCATTACATGTTATATTTTGCATCTCATTACAGGTTTAAATTCGCATCTCATTACAGGTTTAAATTCGCATCTCATTACAGGTTTAAATTCGCATCTCATTACACGTTTAAATTCGCATCTCATTACATGTTATATTTTGCATCTCATTACATGTTATATTTTGCATCTCATTACACGTTTAAATTCGCATCTCATTACACGTTTAAATTCGCATCTCATTACATGTTTAAATTCGCATCTCATTACACTTTCACTTTTGCATCTCATTACATGTTCAAATTCGCATCTCATTACATGTTCAAATATGCAAAATCTTTACCCATAATTCTTATGTGGCTTCCACTTCAATGTTTGGGTGTATTGTTTTCTTTTTGACTCAGTGACTTTTTAGGGTAAACCCAAAATGTGAGTAATGTGTCTTTGTAAAAAAAAAAAATGCTGCCTTCTAAATTTTGTGGAACACCTTTAAGGATTGTGCTAGTTTGTTATTTGCTATTTTTGCCAGGGAAGAGTTACCTCAATGACAAGGTCCTTTAATGCCTCTTTATTTTTATTTTTTTGCTTAATAATAAAAAACTAAATGTTTATCTTATTACCTATAATTCTTTGCTGGGGCATAAATCTACATTATATTTCATATTCAGATATGCAAATCATTACCCATAGTGCTCGGCGGTGCCTATAGTTCTTTGCTTAGATTCATTTTTTTCTCTGTGATTTTTTTTTTTAAATATCCAAGTCAATAATTACCAGTATGAAAAGGCTCTTTAAAATGTTTTATTTTCTTTGCTTACTTTCTTTGGTTAATATTCATATATATAAATGTATATCTCATTACCCATAATTCTTTGCTGGGGCATAAATCTACATTTTATTTCATATGCAGATAAGTAAATCATTACCCATGATGATCGGTGGTGCTTGTAGTTCTTTCTTTAAATTAATTTTTTTTATTTGGGAGTTTTTTTTATTTAATAATTAAGACAAGAAACACCAATATGAAAAGGACCTTTAATGCTTTTTTTTTTTTTTTTCTATCTTTGATTAATATTCTTATGTATGTAAATGTATTTCTCATTACCCATAATTCTTTGCTAGGGCTAGATCTACATTTCATATTTAAATTCATTTTTTTGTTTGTGAGTTGTTTTATTTAATTCCCAAGAAAAAAAAACACCCATATGAAAAGGCCTTTACATGCTTTTTTAATTTTATTTATTAATTTTTTTATTATTCTTGTATACATAAATGTGTTTCTCATTACCCATAATTCTTTGCTGGGGCTAAATATACATTTATTACATATGCAGATGTGCTAATCATTACCCATAGTTCTTTTTTTTTTTTTTTTTGTCTCTGTGAGCTAACAATTATACATAGGATGTGGGATGCTACTTGTTACAAGTATAATTTAATCCAGGTGCAAATTTGCATATGGTGATGGTTGGGTGTTGTTATATCTCCATCTCACTATTTTCGCTACACTTTTAAATTTGCATCTCATTACATGTTCCATTTTGCATTTCATTACACGTTTAAATTTGCATCTCATTACATGTTCCATTTTGCATCTCATTACAAATTTAAATTTGCATCTCATTACATGCTTACATTTGCATCTCATTACACTTTCCATTTTGCATCTCATTACATGTTATATTCTGCATCTCATTACATGTTATATTCTGCATCTCATTACACGTTTAAATTCGCATCTCATTACATTTTCCAATTTGCATCTCATTACATGTTATATTTTGTATCTCATTACACGTTTAAATTCGCATCTCATTACACGTTTAAATTCGCATCTCATTACACGTTTAAATTCGCATCTCATTACACGTTTAAATTCGCATCTCATTACACGTTTAAATTCGCATCTCATTACATTTTCCAATTTGCATCTCATTACATGTTATATTTTGCATCTCATTACACGTTTAAATTCGCATCTCATTACATTTTCCATTTTGCATCTCATTACATGTTATATTTTGCATCTCATTACATGTTATATTTTGTATCTCATTACACGTTTAAATTCGCATCTCATTACACGTTTAAATTCGCATCTCATTACACGTTTAAATTCGCATCTCATTACATGTTATATTTTGCATCTCATTACATGTTATATTTTGCATCTCATTACACGTTTAAATTCGCATCTCATTACACGTTTAAATTCGCATCTCATTACACGTTTAAATTCGCATCTCATTACACTTTAACTTTTGCATCTCATTACATGTTCAAATTCGCATCTCATTACATGTTCAAATATGCAAAATCTTTACCCATAATTCTTATGTGGCTTCCACTTCAATGTTTGGGTGTATTGTTTTCTTTTTGTCTCAGTTACTTTTTAGGGTAAACCCAAAATGTGAGTAATGTGTCTTTGTAAAAAAATGCTGCCTTCTAAATTTTGTGGAACACCTTTAAGGATTGTGCTAGTTTGTTATTCGCTATTTTTGCCAGGGAAGAGTTACCTCAATGACAAGGTCCTTTAATGCCTCTTTATTTTTATTTTTTTGCTTAATAATAAAAAACTAAATGTTTATCTTATTACCTATAATTCTTTGCTGGGGCATAAATCTACATTATATTTCATATTCAGATATGCAAGAAAAAAAAACACCCATATGAAAAGGCCTTTACATGCTTTTTTAATTTTATTTATTAATTTTTTTAATATTCTTGTATACATAAATGTGTTTCTCATTACCCATAATTCTTTGCTGGGGCTAAATCTACATTTATTACATATGCAGATGTACTAATCATTACCCATAGTTCTTTTTTTTTTTTTGGTCTCTGTGAGCTTACAATTATACATAGGATGTGGGATGCTACTTGTTACAGGTATAATTTATTCCAGGTGCAAATTTGCATATGGTGATGGTTGGGTGTTGTTATATCTCCATCTCACTATTTTCGCTACACTTTTAAATTTGCATCTCATTACATGTTCCATTTTGCATTTCATTACACGTTTAAATTTGCATCTCATTACATGTTCCATTTTGCATCTCATTACATGCTTACATTTGCATCTCATTACACTTTCCATTTTGCATCTCATTACATGTTATATTCTGCATCTCATTACATGTTATATTCTGCATCTCATTACACGTTTAAATTCGCATCTCATTACATTTTCCAATTTGCATCTCATTACATGTTATATTTTGTATCTCATTACACGTTTAAATTCGCATCTCATTACACGTTTAAATTCGCATCTCATTACACGTTTAAATTCGCATCTCATTACACGTTTAAATTCGCATCTCATTACACGTTTAAATTCGCATCTCATTACATTTTCCAATTTGCATCTCATTACATGTTATATTTTGCATCTCATTACACGTTTAAATTCGCATCTCATTACATTTTCCATTTTGCATCTCATTACATGTTATATTTTGCATCTCATTACATGTTATATTTTGTATCTCATTACACGTTTAAATTCGCATCTCATTACACGTTTAAATTCGCATCTCATTACACGTTTAAATTCGCATCTCATTACATGTTATATTTTGCATCTCATTACATGTTATATTTTGCATCTCATTACACGTTTAAATTCGCATCTCATTACACGTTTAAATTCGCATCTCATTACACGTTTAAATTCGCATCTCATTACACTTTAACTTTTGCATCTCATTACATGTTCAAATTCGCATCTCATTACATGTTCAAATATGCAAAATCTTTACCCATAATTCTTATGTGGCTTCCACTTCAATGTTTGGGTGTATTGTTTTCTTTTTGTCTCAGTTACTTTTTAGGGTAAACCCAAAATGTGAGTAATGTGTCTTTGTAAAAAAATGCTGCCTTCTAAATTTTGTGGAACACCTTTAAGGATTGTGCTAGTTTGTTATTCGCTATTTTTGCCAGGGAAGAGTTACCTCAATGACAAGGTCCTTTAATGCCTCTTTATTTTTATTTTTTTGCTTAATAATAAAAAACTAAATGTTTATCTTATTACCTATAATTCTTTGCTGGGGCATAAATCTACATTATATTTCATATTCAGATATGCAAGAAAAAAAAACACCCATATGAAAAGGCCTTTACATGCTTTTTTAATTTTATTTATTAATTTTTTTAATATTCTTGTATACATAAATGTGTTTCTCATTACCCATAATTCTTTGCTGGGGCTAAATCTACATTTATTACATATGCAGATGTACTAATCATTACCCATAGTTCTTTTTTTTTTTTTGGTCTCTGTGAGCTTACAATTATACATAGGATGTGGGATGCTACTTGTTACAGGTATAATTTATTCCAGGTGCAAATTTGCATATGGTGATGGTTGGGTGTTGTTATATCTCCATCTCACTATTTTCACTACACTTTTAAATTTGCATCTCATTACATGTTCCATTTTGAATTCATTACACGTTTAAATTTGCATCTCATTACATGTTCCATTTTGCATCTCATTACAAATTTAAATTTGCATCTCATTACACTTTCCATTTTGCATCTCATTACATGTTATATTCTGCATTTCATTACATGTTATATTCTGCATCTCATTACATGTTATATTTTGCATCTCATTACACGTTTAAATTCGCATCTCATTACACGTTTAAATTCGCATCTCATTACATTTTCCAATTTGCATCTCATTACATGTTATATTTTGTATCTCATTACACGTTTAAATTCGCATCTCATTACACGTTTAAATTCGCATCTCATTACACGTTTAAATTCGCATCTCATTACACGTTTAAATTCGCATCTCATTACACGTTTAAATTCGCATCTCATTACACGTTTAAATTCGCATCTCATTACATTTTCCAATTTGCATCTCATTACATGTTATATTTTGCATCTCATTACACGTTTAAATTCGCATCTCATTACACGTTTAAATTCGCATCTCATTACATTTTCCATTTTGCATCTCATTACATGTTATATTTTGCATCTCATTACATGTTATATTTTGTATCTCATTACACGTTTAAATTCGCATCTCATTACACGTTTAAATTCGCATCTCATTACATGTTATATTTTGCATCTCATTACATGTTATATTTTGCATCTCATTACACGTTTAAATTCGCATCTCATTACACGTTTAAATTCGCATCTCATTACATGTTTAAATTCGCATCTCATTACACTTTCACTTTTGCATCTCATTACATGTTCAAATTCGCATCTCATTACATGTTCAAATATGCAAAATCTTTACCCATAATTCTTATGTGGCTTCCACTTCAATGTTTGGGTGTATTGTTTTCTTTTTGACTCAGTGACTTTTTAGGGTAAACCCAAAATGTGAGTAATGTGTCTTTGTAAAAAAAAAAATGCTGCCTTCTAAATTTTGTGGAACACCTTTAAGGATTGTGCTAGTTTGTTATTTGCTATTTTTGCCAGGGAAGAGTTACCTCAATGACAAGGTCCTTTAATGCCTCTTTATTTTTATTTTTTTGCTTAATAATAAAAAACTAAATGTTTATCTTATTACCTATAATTCTTTGCTGGGGCATAAATCTACATTATATTTCATATTCAGATATGCAAATCATTACCCATAGTGCTCGGCGGTGCCTATAGTTCTTTGCTTAGATTCATTTTTTTCTCTGTGATTTTTTTTTTTAAATATCCAAGTCAATAATTACCAGTATGAAAAGGCTCTTTAAAATGTTTTATTTTCTTTGCTTACTTTCTTTGGTTAATATTCATATATATAAATGTATATCTCATTACCCATAATTCTTTGCTGGGGCATAAATCTACATTTTATTTCATATGCAGATAAGTAAATCATTACCCATGATGATCGGTGGTGCTTGTAGTTCTTTCTTTAAATTAATTTTTTTTATTTGGGAGTTTTTTTTATTTAATAATTAAGACAAGAAACACCAATATGAAAAGGACCTTTAATGCTTTTTTTTTTTTTTTTCTATCTTTGATTAATATTCTTATGTATGTAAATGTATTTCTCATTACCCATAATTCTTTGCTAGGGCTAGATCTACATTTCATATTTAAATTCATTTTTTTGTTTGTGAGTTGTTTTATTTAATTCCCAAGAAAAAAAAACACCCATATGAAAAGGCCTTTACATGCTTTTTTAATTTTATTTATTAATTTTTTTATTATTCTTGTATACATAAATGTGTTTCTCATTACCCATAATTCTTTGCTGGGGCTAAATATACATTTATTACATATGCAGATGTGCTAATCATTACCCATAGTTCTTTTTTTTTTTTTTTTTGTCTCTGTGAGCTAACAATTATACATAGGATGTGGGATGCTACTTGTTACAAGTATAATTTAATCCAGGTGCAAATTTGCATATGGTGATGGTTGGGTGTTGTTATATCTCCATCTCACTATTTTCGCTACACTTTTAAATTTGCATCTCATTACATGTTCCATTTTGCATTTCATTACACGTTTAAATTTGCATCTCATTACATGTTCCATTTTGCATCTCATTACAAATTTAAATTTGCATCTCATTACATGCTTACATTTGCATCTCATTACACTTTCCATTTTGCATCTCATTACATGTTATATTCTGCATCTCATTACATGTTATATTCTGCATCTCATTACACGTTTAAATTCGCATCTCATTACATTTTCCAATTTGCATCTCATTACATGTTATATTTTGTATCTCATTACACGTTTAAATTCGCATCTCATTACACGTTTAAATTCGCATCTCATTACACGTTTAAATTCGCATCTCATTACACGTTTAAATTCGCATCTCATTACACGTTTAAATTCGCATCTCATTACATTTTCCAATTTGCATCTCATTACATGTTATATTTTGCATCTCATTACACGTTTAAATTCGCATCTCATTACATTTTCCATTTTGCATCTCATTACATGTTATATTTTGCATCTCATTACATGTTATATTTTGTATCTCATTACACGTTTAAATTCGCATCTCATTACACGTTTAAATTCGCATCTCATTACACGTTTAAATTCGCATCTCATTACATGTTATATTTTGCATCTCATTACATGTTATATTTTGCATCTCATTACACGTTTAAATTCGCATCTCATTACACGTTTAAATTCGCATCTCATTACACGTTTAAATTCGCATCTCATTACACTTTAACTTTTGCATCTCATTACATGTTCAAATTCGCATCTCATTACATGTTCAAATATGCAAAATCTTTACCCATAATTCTTATGTGGCTTCCACTTCAATGTTTGGGTGTATTGTTTTCTTTTTGTCTCAGTTACTTTTTAGGGTAAACCCAAAATGTGAGTAATGTGTCTTTGTAAAAAAATGCTGCCTTCTAAATTTTGTGGAACACCTTTAAGGATTGTGCTAGTTTGTTATTCGCTATTTTTGCCAGGGAAGAGTTACCTCAATGACAAGGTCCTTTAATGCCTCTTTATTTTTATTTTTTTGCTTAATAATAAAAAACTAAATGTTTATCTTATTACCTATAATTCTTTGCTGGGGCATAAATCTACATTATATTTCATATTCAGATATGCAAGAAAAAAAAACACCCATATGAAAAGGCCTTTACATGCTTTTTTAATTTTATTTATTAATTTTTTTAATATTCTTGTATACATTACACGTTTAAATTCGCATCTCATTACACGTTTAAATTCGCATCTCATTACATGTTTAAATTCGCATCTCATTACACTTTCACTTTTGCATCTCATTACATGTTCAAATTCGCATCTCATTACATGTTCAAATATGCAAAATCTTTACCCATAATTCTTATGTGGCTTCCACTTCAATGTTTGGGTGTATTGTTTTCTTTTTGACTCAGTGACTTTTTAGGGTAAACCCAAAATGTGAGTAATGTGTCTTTGTAAAAAAAAAAATGCTGCCTTCTAAATTTTGTGGAACACCTTTAAGGATTGTGCTAGTTTGTTATTTGCTATTTTTGCCAGGGAAGAGTTACCTCAATGACAAGGTCCTTTAATGCCTCTTTATTTTTATTTTTTTGCTTAATAATAAAAAACTAAATGTTTATCTTATTACCTATAATTCTTTGCTGGGGCATAAATCTACATTATATTTCATATTCAGATATGCAAATCATTACCCATAGTGCTCGGCGGTGCCTATAGTTCTTTGCTTAGATTCATTTTTTTCTCTGTGATTTTTTTTTTTAAATATCCAAGTCAATAATTACCAGTATGAAAAGGCTCTTTAAAATGTTTTATTTTCTTTGCTTACTTTCTTTGGTTAATATTCATATATATAAATGTATATCTCATTACCCATAATTCTTTGCTGGGGCATAAATCTACATTTTATTTCATATGCAGATAAGTAAATCATTACCCATGATGATCGGTGGTGCTTGTAGTTCTTTCTTTAAATTAATTTTTTTTATTTGGGAGTTTTTTTTATTTAATAATTAAGACAAGAAACACCAATATGAAAAGGACCTTTAATGCTTTTTTTTTTTTTTTTCTATCTTTGATTAATATTCTTATGTATGTAAATGTATTTCTCATTACCCATAATTCTTTGCTAGGGCTAGATCTACATTTCATATTTAAATTCATTTTTTTGTTTGTGAGTTGTTTTATTTAATTCCCAAGAAAAAAAAACACCCATATGAAAAGGCCTTTACATGCTTTTTTAATTTTATTTATTATTTTTTTTATTATTCTTGTATACATAAATGTGTTTCTCATTACCCATAATTCTTTGCTGGGGCTAAATATACATTTATTACATATGCAGATGTGCTAATCATTACCCATAGTTCTTTTTTTTTTTTTTTGTCTCTGTGAGCTAACAATTATACATAGGATGTGGGATGCTACTTGTTACAGGTATAATTTAATCCAGGTGCAAATTTGCATATGGTGATGGTTGGGTGTTGTTATATCTCCATCTCACTATTTTCACTACACTTTTAAATTTGCATCTCATTACACAATTTAATTCCCATCTCATTACATGTTCCATTTTGCATCTCATTACACGTTTAAATTTGCATCTCATTACATGTTCCATTTTGCATCTCATTACACATTTAAATTTGCATCTCATTACACGTTTACATTCGCATCTCATTACATTTTCCATTTTGCATCTCATTACATGTTATATTCTGCATCTCATTACATGTTATATTTTGCATCTCATTACAGGTTTAAATTCGCATCTCATTACAGGTTTAAATTTGCATCTCATTACACGTTTAAATTCGCATCTCATTACATGTTATATTTTGCATCTCATTACATGTTATATTTTGCATCTCATTACACGTTTAAATTCGCATCTCATTACACGTTTAAATTCGCATCTCATTACACGTTTAAATTCGCATCTCATTACATGTTTAAATTCGCATCTCATTACACTTTCACTTTTGCATCTCATTACATGTTCAAATTCGCATCTCATTACATGTTCAAATATGCAAAATCTTTACCCATAATTCTTATGTGGCTTCCACTTCAATGTTTGGGTGTATTGTTTTCTTTTTGACTCAGTGACTTTTTAGGGTAAACCCAAAATGTGAGTAATGTGTCTTTGTAAAAAAAAAATGCTGCCTTCTAAATTTTGTGGAACACCTTTAAGGATTGTGCTAGTTTGTTATTTGCTATTTTTGCCAGGGAAGAGTTACCTCAATGACAAGGTCCTTTAATGCCTCTTTATTTTTATTTTTTTGCTTAATAATAAAAAACTAAATGTTTATCTTATTACCTATAATTCTTTGCTGGGGCATAAATCTACATTATATTTCATATTCAGATATGCAAATCATTACCCATAGTGCTCGGCGGTGCCTATAGTTCTTTGCTTAGATTCATTTTTTTCTCTGTGATTTTTTTTTTTAAATATCCAAGTCAATAATTACCAGTATGAAAAGGCTCTTTAAAATGTTTTATTTTCTTTGCTTACTTTCTTTGGTTAATATTCATATATATAAATGTATATCTCATTACCCATAATTCTTTGCTGGGGCATAAATCTACATTTTATTTCATATGCAGATAAGTAAATCATTACCCATGATGATCGGTGGTGCTTGTAGTTCTTTCTTTAAATTAATTTTTTTTATTTGGGAGTTTTTTTTATTTAATAATTAAGACAAGAAACACCAATATGAAAAGGACCTTTAATGCTTTTTTTTTTTTTTTTCTATCTTTGATTAATATTCTTATGTATGTAAATGTATTTCTCATTACCCATAATTCTTTGCTAGGGCTAGATCTACATTTCATATTTAAATTCATTTTTTTGTTTGTGAGTTGTTTTATTTAATTCCCAAGAAAAAAAAACACCCATATGAAAAGGCCTTTACATGCTTTTTTAATTTTATTTATTATTTTTTTTATTATTCTTGTATACATAAATGTGTTTCTCATTACCCATAATTCTTTGCTGGGGCTAAATATACATTTATTACATATGCAGATGTGCTAATCATTACCCATAGTTCTTTTTTTTTTTTTTTGTCTCTGTGAGCTAACAATTATACATAGGATGTGGGATGCTACTTGTTACAGGTATAATTTAATCCAGGTGCAAATTTGCATATGGTGATGGTTGGGTGTTGTTATATCTCCATCTCACTATTTTCACTACACTTTTAAATTTGCATCTCATTACACAATTTAATTCCCATCTCATTACATGTTCCATTTTGCATCTCATTACACGTTTAAATTTGCATCTCATTACATGTTCCATTTTGCATCTCATTACACATTTAAATTTGCATCTCATTACACGTTTACATTCGCATCTCATTACATTTTCCATTTTGCATCTCATTACATATTATATTCTGCATCTCATTACATGTTATATTTTGCATCTCATTACAGGTTTAAATTCGCATCTCATTACAGGTTTAAATTTGCATCTCATTACACGTTTAAATTCGCATCTCATTACATGTTATATTTTGCATCTCATTACATGTTATATTTTGCATCTCATTACACGTTTAAATTCGCATCTCATTACACGTTTAAATTCGCATCTCATTACACGTTTAAATTCGCATCTCATTACATGTTTAAATTCGCATCTCATTACACTTTCACTTTTGCATCTCATTACATGTTCAAATTCGCATCTCATTACATGTTCAAATATGCAAAATCTTTACCCATAATTCTTATGTGGCTTCCACTTCAATGTTTGGGTGTATTGTTTTCTTTTTGACTCAGTGACTTTTTAGGGTAAACCCAAAATGTGAGTAATGTGTCTTTGTAAAAAAAAAAATGCTGCCTTCTAAATTTTGTGGAACACCTTTAAGGATTGTGCTAGTTTGTTATTTGCTATTTTTGCCAGGGAAGAGTTACCTCAATGACAAGGTCCTTTAATGCCTCTTTATTTTTATTTTTTTGCTTAATAATAAAAAACTAAATGTTTATCTTATTACCTATAATTCTTTGCTGGGGCATAAATCTACATTATATTTCATATTCAGATATGCAAATCATTACCCATAGTGCTCGGCGGTGCCTATAGTTATTTGCTTAGATTCATTTTTTTCTCTGTGATTTTTTTTTTTAAATATCCAAGTCAATAATTACCAGTATGAAAAGGCTCTTTAAAATGTTTTATTTTCTTTGCTTACTTTCTTTGGTTAATATTCATATATATAAATGTATATCTCATTACCCATAATTCTTTGCTGGGGCATAAATCTACATTTTATTTCATATGCAGATAAGTAAATCATTACCCATGATGATCGGTGGTGCTTGTAGTTCTTTCTTTAAATTAATTTTTTTTATTTGGGAGTTTTTTTTATTTAATAATTAAGACAAGAAACACCAATATGAAAAGGACCTTTAATGCTTTTTTTTTTTTTTTTCTATCTTTGATTAATATTCTTATGTATGTAAATGTATTTCTCATTACCCATAATTCTTTGCTAGGGCTAGATCTACATTTCATATTTAAATTCATTTTTTTGTTTGTGAGTTGTTTTATTTAATTCCCAAGAAAAAAAAACACCCATATGAAAAGGCCTTTACATGCTTTTTTAATTTTATTTATTATTTTTTTTATTATTCTTGTATACATAAATGTGTTTCTCATTACCCATAATTCTTTGCTGGGGCTAAATATACATTTATTACATATGCAGATGTGCTGATCATTACCCATAGTTCTTTTTTTTTTTTTTTGTCTCTGTGAGCTAACAATTATACATAGGATGTGGGATGCTACTTGTTACAGGTATAATTTAATCCAGGTGCAAATTTGCATATGGTGATGGTTGGGTGTTGTTATATCTCCATCTCACTATTTTCACTACACTTTTAAATTTGCATCTCATTACACAATTTAATTCCCATCTCATTACATGTTCCATTTTGCATCTCATTACACGTTTAAATTTGCATCTCATTACATGTTCCATTTTGCATCTCATTACACATTTAAATTTGCATCTCATTACACGTTTACATTCGCATCTCATTACATTTTCCATTTTGCATCTCATTACATGTTATATTCTGCATCTCATTACATGTTATATTTTGCATCTCATTACAGGTTTAAATTCGCATCTCATTACAGGTTTAAATTCGCATCTCATTACACGTTTAAATTCGCATCTCATTACACGTTTAAATTCGCATCTCATTACATGTTATATTTTGCATCTCATTACATGTTATATTTTGCATCTCATTACACGTTTAAATTCGCATCTCATTACACGTTTAAATTCGCATCTCATTACATGTTTAAATTCGCATCTCATTACACTTTCACTTTTGCATCTCATTACATGTTCAAATTCGCATCTCATTACATGTTCAAATATGCAAAATCTTTACCCATAATTCTTATGTGGCTTCCACTTCAATGTTTGGGTGTATTGTTTTCTTTTTGACTCAGTGACTTTTTAGGGTAAACCCAAAATGTGAGTAATGTGTCTTTGTAAAAAAAAAAATGCTGCCTTCTAAATTTTGTGGAACACCTTTAAGGATTGTGCTAGTTTGTTATTTGCTATTTTTGCCAGGGAAGAGTTACCTCAATGACAAGGTCCTTTAATGCCTCTTTATTTTTATTTTTTTGCTTAATAATAAAAAACTAAATGTTTATCTTATTACCTATAATTCTTTGCTGGGGCATAAATCTACATTATATTTCATATTCAGATATGCAAATCATTACCCATAGTGCTCGGCGGTGCCTATAGTTCTTTGCTTAGATTCATTTTTTTCTCTGTGATTTTTTTTTTTAAATATCCAAGTCAATAATTACCAGTATGAAAAGGCTCTTTAAAATGTTTTATTTTCTTTGCTTACTTTCTTTGGTTAATATTCATATATATAAATGTATATCTCATTACCCATAATTCTTTGCTGGGGCATAAATCTACATTTTATTTCATATGCAGATAAGTAAATCATTACCCATGATGATCGGTGGTGCTTGTAGTTCTTTCTTTAAATTAATTTTTTTTATTTGGGAGTTTTTTTTATTTAATAATTAAGACAAGAAACACCAATATGAAAAGGACCTTTAATGCTTTTTTTTTTTTTTTTCTATCTTTGATTAATATTCTTATGTATGTAAATGTATTTCTCATTACCCATAATTCTTTGCTAGGGCTAGATCTACATTTCATATTTAAATTCATTTTTTTGTTTGTGAGTTGTTTTATTTAATTCCCAAGAAAAAAAAACACCCATATGAAAAGGCCTTTACATGCTTTTTTAATTTTATTTATTATTTTTTTTATTATTCTTGTATACATAAATGTGTTTCTCATTACCCATAATTCTTTGCTGGGGCTAAATATACATTTATTACATATGCAGATGTGCTAATCATTACCCATAGTTCTTTTTTTTTTTTTTTGTCTCTGTGAGCTAACAATTATACATAGGATGTGGGATGCTACTTGTTACAGGTATAATTTAATCCAGGTGCAAATTTGCATATGGTGATGGTTGGGTGTTGTTATATCTCCATCTCACTATTTTCACTACACTTTTAAATTTGCATCTCATTACACAATTTAATTCCCATCTCATTACATGTTCCATTTTGCATCTCATTACACGTTTAAATTTGCATCTCATTACATGTTCCATTTTGCATCTCATTACACATTTAAATTTGCATCTCATTACACGTTTACATTCGCATCTCATTACATTTTCCATTTTGCATCTCATTACATGTTATATTCTGCATCTCATTACATGTTATATTTTGCATCTCATTACAGGTTTAAATTCGCATCTCATTACAGGTTTAAATTCGCATCTCATTACAGGTTTAAATTCGCATCTCATTACACGTTTAAATTCGCATCTCATTACATGTTATATTTTGCATCTCATTACATGTTATATTTTGCATCTCATTACACGTTTAAATTCGCATCTCATTACACGTTTAAATTCGCATCTCATTACATGTTTAAATTCGCATCTCATTACACTTTCACTTTTGCATCTCATTACATGTTCAAATTCGCATCTCATTACATGTTCAAATATGCAAAATCTTTACCCATAATTCTTATGTGGCTTCCACTTCAATGTTTGGGTGTATTGTTTTCTTTTTGACTCAGTGACTTTTTAGGGTAAACCCAAAATGTGAGTAATGTGTCTTTGTAAAAAAAAAAATGCTGCCTTCTAAATTTTGTGGAACACCTTTAAGGATTGTGCTAGTTTGTTATTTGCTATTTTTGCCAGGGAAGAGTTACCTCAATGACAAGGTCCTTTAATGCCTCTTTATTTTTATTTTTTTGCTTAATAATAAAAAACTAAATGTTTATCTTATTACCTATAATTCTTTGCTGGGGCATAAATCTACATTATATTTCATATTCAGATATGCAAGAAAAAAAAACACCCATATGAAAAGGCCTTTACATGCTTTTTTAATTTTATTTATTAATTTTTTTAATATTCTTGTATACATAAATGTGTTTCTCATTACCCATAATTCTTTGCTGGGGCTAAATCTACATTTATTACATATGCAGATGTACTAATCATTACCCATAGTTCTTTTTTTTTTTTTGGTCTCTGTGAGCTTACAATTATACATAGGATGTGGGATGCTACTTGTTACATGTATAATTTATTCCAGGTGCAAATTTGCATATGGTGATGGTTGGGTGTTGTTATATCTCCATCTCACTATTTTCACTACACTTTTAAATTTGCATCTCATTACATGATCCATTTTGAATTCATTACACGTTTAAATTTGCATCTCATTACATGTTCCATTTTGCATCTCATTACAAATTTAAATTTGCATCTCATTACACTTTCCATTTTGCATCTCATTACATGTTATATTCTGCATTTCATTACATGTTATATTCTGCATCTCATTACATGTTATATTTTGCATCTCATTACACGTTTAAATTCGCATCTCATTACACGTTTAAATTCGCATCTCATTACATTTTCCAATTTGCATCTCATTACATGTTATATTTTGTATCTCATTACACGTTTAAATTCGCATCTCATTACACGTTTAAATTCGCATCTCATTACACGTTTAAATTCGCATCTCATTACACGTTTAAATTCGCATCTCATTACACGTTTAAATTCGCATCTCATTACACGTTTAAATTCGCATCTCATTACATTTTCCAATTTGAATCTCATTACATGTTATATTTTGCATCTCATTACACGTTTAAATTCGCATCTCATTACACGTTTAAATTCGCATCTCATTACATTTTCCATTTTGCATCTCATTACATGTTATATTTTGCATCTCATTACATGTTATATTTTGTATCTCATTACACGTTTAAATTCGCATCTCATTACACGTTTAAATTCGCATCTCATTACATGTTATATTTTGCATCTCATTACATGTTATATTTTGCATCTCATTACACGTTTAAATTCGCATCTCATTACACGTTTAAATTCGCATCTCATTACATGTTTAAATTCGCATCTCATTACACTTTCACTTTTGCATCTCATTACATGTTCAAATTCGCATCTCATTACATGTTCAAATATGCAAAATCTTTACCCATAATTCTTATGTGGCTTCCACTTCAATGTTTGGGTGTATTGTTTTCTTTTTGACTCAGTGACTTTTTAGGGTAAACCCAAAATGTGAGTAATGTGTCTTTGTAAAAAAAAAAATGCTGCCTTCTAAATTTTGTGGAACACCTTTAAGGATTGTGCTAGTTTGTTATTTGCTATTTTTGCCAGGGAAGAGTTACCTCAATGACAAGGTCCTTTAATGCCTCTTTATTTTTATTTTTTTGCTTAATAATAAAAAACTAAATGTTTATCTTATTACCTATAATTCTTTGCTGGGGCATAAATCTACATTATATTTCATATTCAGATATGCAAATCATTACCCATAGTGCTCGGCGGTGCCTATAGTTCTTTGCTTAGATTCATTTTTTTCTCTGTGATTTTTTTTTTTAAATATCCAAGTCAATAATTACCAGTATGAAAAGGCTCTTTAAAATGTTTTATTTTCTTTGCTTACTTTCTTTGGTTAATATTCATATATATAAATGTATATCTCATTACCCATAATTCTTTGCTGGGGCATAAATCTACATTTTATTTCATATGCAGATAAGTAAATCATTACCCATGATGATCGGTGGTGCTTGTAGTTCTTTCTTTAAATTAATTTTTTTTATTTGGGAGTTTTTTTTATTTAATAATTAAGACAAGAAACACCAATATGAAAAGGACCTTTAATGCTTTTTTTTTTTTTTTTCTATCTTTGATTAATATTCTTATGTATGTAAATGTATTTCTCATTACCCATAATTCTTTGCTAGGGCTAGATCTACATTTCATATTTAAATTCATTTTTTTGTTTGTGAGTTGTTTTATTTAATTCCCAAGAAAAAAAAACACCCATATGAAAAGGCCTTTACATGCTTTTTTAATTTTATTTATTATTTTTTTTATTATTCTTGTATACATAAATGTGTTTCTCATTACCCATAATTCTTTGCTGGGGCTAAATATACATTTATTACATATGCAGATGTGCTAATCATTACCCATAGTTCTTTTTTTTTTTTTTTGTCTCTGTGAGCTAACAATTATACATAGGATGTGGGATGCTACTTGTTACAGGTATAATTTAATCCAGGTGCAAATTTGCATATGGTGATGGTTGGGTGTTGTTATATCTCCATCTCACTATTTTCACTACACTTTTAAATTTGCATCTCATTACACAATTTAATTCCCATCTCATTACATGTTCCATTTTGCATCTCATTACATGTTCCATTTTGCATCTCATTACACATTTAAATTTGCATCTCATTACACGTTTACATTCGCATCTCATTACATTTTCCATTTTGCATCTCATTACATGTTATATTCTGCATCTCATTACATGTTATATTTTGCATCTCATTACAGGTTTAAATTCGCATCTCATTACAGGTTTAAATTCGCATCTCATTACAGGTTTAAATTCGCATCTCATTACACGTTTAAATTCGCATCTCATTACATGTTATATTTTGCATCTCATTACATGTTATATTTTGCATCTCATTACACGTTTAAATTCGCATCTCATTACACGTTTAAATTCGCATCTCATTACATGTTTAAATTCGCATCTCATTACACTTTCACTTTTGCATCTCATTACATGTTCAAATTCGCATCTCATTACATGTTCAAATATGCAAAATCTTTACCCATAATTCTTATGTGGCTTCCACTTCAATGTTTGGGTGTATTGTTTTCTTTTTGACTCAGTGACTTTTTAGGGTAAACCCAAAATGTGAGTAATGTGTCTTTGTAAAAAAAAAATGCTGCCTTCTAAATTTTGTGGAACACCTTTAAGGATTGTGCTAGTTTGTTATTTGCTATTTTTGCCAGGGAAGAGTTACCTCAATGACAAGGTCCTTTAATGCCTCTTTATTTTTATTTTTTTGCTTAATAATAAAAAACTAAATGTTTATCTTATTACCTATAATTCTTTGCTGGGGCATAAATCTACATTATATTTCATATTCAGATATGCAAATCATTACCCATAGTGCTCGGCGGTGCCTATAGTTCTTTGCTTAGATTAATTTTTTTCTCTGTGATTTTTTTTTTTAAATATCCAAGTCAATAATTACCAGTATGAAAAGGCTCTTTAAAATGTTTTATTTTCTTTGCTTACTTTCTTTGGTTAATATTCATATATATAAATGTATATCTCATTACCCATAATTCTTTGCTGGGGCATAAATCTACATTTTATT
Organism: Pelodytes ibericus; assembly: GCA_036172795.1. Taxonomy (NCBI): domain Eukaryota; kingdom Metazoa; phylum Chordata; class Amphibia; order Anura; family Pelodytidae; genus Pelodytes; species Pelodytes ibericus. Next base: position 137,365,031 of record CM069863.1, on the reverse strand, counting down.
TCATATGCAGATAAGTAAATCATTACCCATGATGATCGGTGGTGCTTGTAGTTCTTTCTTTAAATTAATTTTTTTTATTTGGGAGTTTTTTTTATTTAATAATTAAGACAAGAAACACCAATATGAAAAGGACCTTTAATGCTTTTTTTTTTTTTTTTCTATCTTTGATTAATATTCTTATGTATGTAAATGTATTTCTCATTACCCATAATTCTTTGCTAGGGCTAGATCTACATTTCATATTTAAATTCATTTTTTTGTTTGTGAGTTGTTTTATTTAATTCCCAAGAAAAAAAAACACCCATATGAAAAGGCCTTTACATGCTTTTTTAATTTTATTTATTAATTTTTTTATTATTCTTGTATACATAAATGTGTTTCTCATTACCCATAATTCTTTGCTGGTGCTAAATATACATTTATTACATATGCAGATGTGCTAATCATTACCCATAGTTCTTTTTTTTTTTTTTTTTTGTCTCTGTGAGCTAACAATTATACATAGGATGTGGGATGCTACTTGTTACAGGTATAATTTAATCCAGGTGCAAATTTGCATATGGTGATGGTTGTGTGTTGTTATATCTCCATCTCACTATTTTCACTACACTTTTAAATTTGCATCTCATTACACAATTTAATTCCCATCTCATTACATGTTCCATTTTGCATCTCATTACACGTTTAAATTTGCATCTCATTACATGTTCCATTTTGCATCTCATTACACATTTAAATTTGCATCTCATTACACGTTTACATTCGCATCTCATTACATTTTCCATTTTGCATCTCATTACATGTTATATTCTGCATCTCATTACATGTTATATTTTGCATCTCATTACAGGTTTAAATTCGCATCTCATTACAGGTTTAAATTCGCATCTCATTACACGTTTAAATTCGCATCTCATTACATGTTATATTTTGCATCTCATTGCATGTTATATTTTGCATCTCATTACACGTTTAAATTCGCATCTCATTACACGTTTAAATTCGCATCTCATTACATGTTTAAATTCGCATCTCATTACACTTTCACTTTTGCATCTCATTACATGTTCAAATTCGCATCTCATTACATGTTCAAATATGCAAAATCTTTACCCATAATTCTTATGTGGCTTCCACTTCAATGTTTGGGTGTATTGTTTTCTTTTTGACTCAGTGACTTTTTAGGGTAAACCCAAAATGTGAGTAATGTGTCTTTGTAAAAAAAAAAAAATGCTGCCTTCTAAATTTTGTGGAACACCTTTAAGGATTGTGCTAGTTTGTTATTTGCTATTTTTGCCAGGGAAGAGTTACCTCAATGACAAGGTCCTTTAATGCCTCTTTATTTTTATTTTTTTGCTTAATAATAAAAAACTAAATGTTTATCTTATTACCTATAATTCTTTGCTGGGGCATAAATCTACATTATATTTCATATTCAGATATGCAAATCATTACCCATAGTGCTCGGCGGTGCCTATAGTTCTTTGCTTAGATTCATTTTTTTCTCTGTGATTTTTTTTTTAAATATCCAAGTCAATAATTACCAGTATGAAAAGGCTCTTTAAAATGTTTTATTTTCTTTGCTTTTTTTTTTTTGGTTAATATTCATATATATAAATGTATATCTCATTACCCATAATTCTTTGCTGGGGCATAAATCTACATTTTATTTCATATGCAGATAAGTAAATCATTACCCATGATGATCGGTGGTGCTTGTAGTTCTTTCTTTAAATTAATTTTTTTTATTTGGGAGTTTTTTTTATTTAATAATTAAGACAAGAAACACCAATATGAAAAGGACCTTTAATGCTTTTTTTTTTTTTTTTCTATCTTTGATTAATATTCTTATGTATGTAAATGTATTTCTCATTACCCATAATTCTTTGCTAGGGCTAGATCTACATTTCATATTTAAATTCATTTTTTTGTTTGTGAGTTGTTTTATTTAATTCCCAAGAAAAAAAAACACCCATATGAAAAGGCCTTTACATGCTTTTTTAATTTTATTTATTATTTTTTTTATTATTCTTGTATACATAAATGTGTTTCTCATTACCCATAATTCTTTGCTGGGGCTAAATATACATTTATTACATATGCAGATGTGCTAATCATTACCCATAGTTCTTTTTTTTTTTTTTTGTCTCTGTGAGCTAACAATTATACATAGGATGTGGGATGCTACTTGTTACAGGTATAATTTAATCCAGGTGCAAATTTGCATATGGTGATGGTTGGGTGTTGTTATATCTCCATCTCACTATTTTCACTACACTTTTAAATTTGCATCTCATTACATGTTCCATTTTGCATCTCATTACACGTTTAAATTTGCATCTCATTACATGTTCCATTTTGCATCTCATTACACGTTTACATTCGCATCTCATTACATTTTCCATTTTGCATCTCATTACATGTTATATTCTGCATCTCATTACATGTTATATTTTGCATCTCATTACAGGTTTAAATTCGCATCTCATTACAGGTTTAAATTCGCATCTCATTACACGTTTAAATTCGCATCTCATTACATGTTATATTTTGCATCTCATTACATGTTATATTTTGCATCTCATTACACGTTTAAATTCGCATCTCATTACACGTTTAAATTCGCATCTCATTACATGTTTAAATTCGCATCTCATTACACTTTCACTTTTGCATCTCATTACATGTTCAAATTCGCATCTCATTACATGTTCAAATATGCAAAATCTTTACCCATAATTCTTATGTGGCTTCCACTTCAATGTTTGGGTGTATTGTTTTCTTTTTGACTCAGTGACTTTTTAGGGTAAACCCAAAATGTGAGTAATGTGTCTTTGTAAAAAAAAAAATGCTGCCTTCTAAATTTTGTGGAACACCTTTAAGGATTGTGCTAGTTTGTTATTTGCTATTTTTGCCAGGGAAGAGTTACCTCAATGACAAGGTCCTTTAATGCCTCTTTATTTTTATTTTTTTGCTTAATAATAAAAAACTAAATGTTTATCTTATTACCTATAATTCTTTGCTGGGGCATAAATCTACATTATATTTCATATTCAGATATGCAAATCATTACCCATAGTGCTCGGCGGTGCCTATAGTTCTTTGCTTAGATTCATTTTTTTCTCTGTGATTTTTTTTTTTAAATATCCAAGTCAATAATTACCAGTATGAAAAGGCTCTTTAAAATGTTTTATTTTCTTTGCTTACTTTCTTTGGTTAATATTCATATATATAAATGTATATCTCATTACCCATAATTCTTTGCTGGGGCATAAATCTACATTTTATTTCATATGCAGATAAGTAAATCATTACCCATGATGATCGGTGGTGCTTGTAGTTCTTTCTTTAAATTAATTTTTTTTATTTGGGAGTTTTTTTAATTTAATAATTAAGACAAGAAACACCAATATGAAAAGGACCTTTAATGCTTTTTTTTTTTTTTTTCTATCTTTGATTAATATTCTTATGTATGTAAATGTATTTCTCATTACCCATAATTCTTTGCTAGGGCTAGATCTACATTTCATATTTAAATTCATTTTTTTGTTTGTGAGTTGTTTTATTTAATTCCCAAGAAAAAAAAACACCCATATGAAAAGGCCTTTACATGCTTTTTTAATTTTATTTATTATTTTTTTTATTATTCTTGTATACATAAATGTGTTTCTCATTACCCATAATTCTTTGCTGGTGCTAAATATACATTTATTACATATGCAGATGTGCTAATCATTACCCATAGTTCTTTTTTTTTTTTTTTTTTGTCTCTGTGAGCTAACAATTATACATAGGATGTGGGATGCTACTTGTTACAGGTATAATTTAATACAGGTGCAAATTTGCATATGGTGATGGTTGTGTGTTGTTATATCTCCATCTCACTATTTTCACTACACTTTTAAATTTGCATCTCATTACACAATTTAATTCCCATCTCATTACATGTTCCATTTTGCATCTCATTACATGTTTAAATTTGCATCTCATTACATGTTCCATTTTGCATCTCATTACACATTTAAATTTGCATCTCATTACACGTTTACATTCGCATCTCATTACATTTTCCATTTTGCATCTCATTACATGTTATATTCTGCATCTCATTACATGTTATATTTTGCATCTCATTACAGGTTTAAATTCGCATCTCATTACAGGTTTAAATTCGCATCTCATTACAGGTTTAAATTCGCATCTCATTACACGTTTAAATTCGCATCTCATTACATGTTATATTTTGCATCTCATTACATGTTATATTTTGCATCTCATTACACGTTTAAATTCGCATCTCATTACACGTTTAAATTCGCATCTCATTACATGTTCAAATTCGCATCTCATTACATGTTCAAATATGCAAAATCTTTACCCATAATTCTTATGTGGCTTCCACTTCAATGTTTGGGTGTATTGTTTTCTTTTTGACTCAGTGACTTTTTAGGGTAAACCCAAAATGTGAGTAATGTGTCTTTGTAAAAAAAAAAATGCTGCCTTCTAAATTTTGTGGAACACCTTTAAGGATTGTGCTAGTTTGTTATTTGCTATTTTTGCCAGGGAAGAGTTACCTCAATGACAAGGTCCTTTAATGCCTCTTTATTTTTATTTTTTTGCTTAATAATAAAAAACTAAATGTTTATCTTATTACCTATAATTCTTTGCTGGGGCATAAATCTACATTATATTTCATATTCAGATATGCAAATCATTACCCATAGTGCTCGGCGGTGCCTATAGTTCTTTGCTTAGATTCATTTTTTTCTCTGTGATTTTTTTTTTAAATATCCAAGTCAATAATTACCAGTATGAAAAGGCTCTTTAAAATGTTTTATTTTCTTTGCTTTTTTTTTTTTGGTTAATATTCATATATATAAATGTATATCTCATTACCCATAATTCTTTGCTGGGGCATAAATCTACATTTTATTTCATATGCAGATAAGTAAATCATTACCCATGATGATCGGTGGTGCTTGTAGTTCTTTCTTTAAATTAATTTTTTTTATTTGGGAGTTTTTTTTATTTAATAATTAAGACAAGAAACACCAATATGAAAAGGACCTTTAATGCTTTTTTTTTTTTTTTTCTATCTTTGATTAATATTCTTATGTATGTAAATGTATTTCTCATTACCCATAATTCTTTGCTAGGGCTAGATCTACATTTCATATTTAAATTCATTTTTTTGTTTGTGAGTTGTTTTATTTAATTCCCAAGAAAAAAAAACACCCATATGAAAAGGCCTTTACATGCTTTTTTAATTTTATTTATTATTTTTTTTATTATTCTTGTATACATAAATGTGTTTCTCATTACCCATAATTCTTTGCTGGGGCTAAATATACATTTATTACATATGCAGATGTGCTAATCATTACCCATAGTTCTTTTTTTTTTTTTTGTCTCTGTGAGCTAACAATTATACATAGGATGTGGGATGCTACTTGTTACAGGTATAATTTAATCCAGGTGCAAATTTGCATATGGTGATGGTTGGTTGGGTGTTGTTATATCTCCATCTCACTATTTTCACTACACTTTTAAATTTGCATCTCATTACACAATTTAATTCCCATCTCATTACATGTTCCATTTTGCATCTCATTACACGTTTAAATTTGCATCTCATTACATGTTCCATTTTGCATCTCATTACACATTTAAATTTGCATCTCATTACACGTTTACATTCGCATCTCATTACATTTTCCATTTTGCATCTCATTACATGTTATATTCTGCATCTCATTACATGTTATATTTTGCATCTCATTACAGGTTTAAATTCGCATCTCATTACAGGTTTAAATTCGCATCTCATTACAGGTTTAAATTCGCATCTCATTACACGTTTAAATTCGCATCTCATTACATGTTATATTTTGCATCTCATTACATGTTATATTTTGCATCTCATTACACGTTTAAATTCGCATCTCATTACACGTTTAAATTCGCATCTCATTACATGTTTAAATTCGCATCTCATTACACTTTCACTTTTGCATCTCATTACATGTTCAAATTCGCATCTCATTACATGTTCAAATATGCAAAATCTTTACCCATAATTCTTATGTGGCTTCCACTTCAATGTTTGGGTGTATTGTTTTCTTTTTGACTCAGTGACTTTTTAGGGTAAACCCAAAATGTGAGTAATGTGTCTTTGTAAAAAAAAAAATGCTGCCTTCTAAATTTTGTGGAACACCTTTAAGGATTGTGCTAGTTTGTTATTTGCTATTTTTGCCAGGGAAGAGTTACCTCAATGACAAGGTCCTTTAATGCCTCTTTATTTTTATTTTTTTGCTTAATAATAAAAAACTAAATGTTTATCTTATTACCTATAATTCTTTGCTGGGGCATAAATCTACATTATATTTCATATTCAGATATGCAAGAAAAAAAAACACCCATATGAAAAGGCCTTTACATGCTTTTTTAATTTTATTTATTAATTTTTTTAATATTCTTGTATACATAAATGTGTTTCTCATTACCCATAATTCTTTGCTGGGGCTAAATCTACATTTATTACATATGCAGATGTACTAATCATTACCCATAGTTCTTTTTTTTTTTTTGGTCTCTGTGAGCTTACAATTATACATAGGATGTGGGATGCTACTTGTTACAGGTATAATTTATTCCAGGTGCAAATTTGCATATGGTGATGGTTGGGTGTTGTTATATCTCCATCTCACTATTTTCACTACACTTTTAAATTTGCATCTCATTACATGATCCATTTTGAATTCATTACACGTTTAAATTTGCATCTCATTACATGTTCCATTTTGCATCTCATTACAAATTTAAATTTGCATCTCATTACACTTTCCATTTTGCATCTCATTACATGTTATATTCTGCATTTCATTACATGTTATATTCTGCATCTCATTACATGTTATATTTTGCATCTCATTACACGTTTAAATTCGCATCTCATTACACGTTTAAATTCGCATCTCATTACATTTTCCAATTTGCATCTCATTACATGTTATATTTTGTATCTCATTACACGTTTAAATTCGCATCTCATTACACGTTTAAATTCGCATCTCATTACACGTTTAAATTCGCATCTCATTACACGTTTAAATTCGCATCTCATTACACGTTTAAATTCGCATCTCATTACACGTTTAAATTCGCATCTCATTACATTTTCCAATTTGCATCTCATTACATGTTATATTTTGCATCTCATTACACGTTTAAATTCGCATCTCATTACACGTTTAAATTCGCATCTCATTACATTTTCCATTTTGCATCTCATTACATGTTATATTTTGCATCTCATTACATGTTATATTTTGTATCTCATTACACGTTTAAATTCGCATCTCATTACACGTTTAAATTCGCATCTCATTACATGTTATATTTTGCATCTCATTACATGTTATATTTTGCATCTCATTACACGTTTAAATTCGCATCTCATTACACGTTTAAATTCGCATCTCATTACATGTTTAAATTCGCATCTCATTACACTTTCACTTTTGCATCTCATTACATGTTCAAATTCGCATCTCATTACATGTTCAAATATGCAAAATCTTTACCCATAATTCTTATGTGGCTTCCACTTCAATGTTTGGGTGTATTGTTTTCTTTTTGACTCAGTGACTTTTTAGGGTAAACCCAAAATGTGAGTAATGTGTCTTTGTAAAAAAAAAAATGCTGCCTTCTAAATTTTGTGGAACACCTTTAAGGATTGTGCTAGTTTGTTATTTGCTATTTTTGCCAGGGAAGAGTTACCTCAATGACAAGGTCCTTTAATGCCTCTTTATTTTTATTTTTTTGCTTAATAATAAAAAACTAAATGTTTATCTTATTACCTATAATTCTTTGCTGGGGCATAAATCTACATTATATTTCATATTCAGATATGCAAATCATTACCCATAGTGCTCGGCGGTGCCTATAGTTCTTTGCTTAGATTCATTTTTTTCTCTGTGATTTTTTTTTTTAAATATCCAAGTCAATAATTACCAGTATGAAAAGGCTCTTTAAAATGTTTTATTTTCTTTGCTTACTTTCTTTGGTTAATATTCATATATATAAATGTATATCTCATTACCCATAATTCTTTGCTGGGGCATAAATCTACATTTTATTTCATATGCAGATAAGTAAATCATTACCCATGATGATCGGTGGTGCTTGTAGTTCTTTCTTTAAATTAATTTTTTTTATTTGGGAGTTTTTTTTATTTAATAATTAAGACAAGAAACACCAATATGAAAAGGACCTTTAATGCTTTTTTTTTTTTTTTTCTATCTTTGATTAATATTCTTATGTATGTAAATGTATTTCTCATTACCCATAATTCTTTGCTAGGGCTAGATCTACATTTCATATTTAAATTCATTTTTTTGTTTGTGAGTTGTTTTATTTAATTCCCAAGAAAAAAAAACACCCATATGAAAAGGCCTTTACATGCTTTTTTAATTTTATTTATTATTTTTTTTATTATTCTTGTATACATAAATGTGTTTCTCATTACCCATAATTCTTTGCTGGGGCTAAATATACATTTATTACATATGCAGATGTGCTAATCATTACCCATAGTTCTTTTTTTTTTTTTTTGTCTCTGTGAGCTAACAATTATACATAGGATGTGGGATGCTACTTGTTACAGGTATAATTTAATCCAGGTGCAAATTTGCATATGGTGATGGTTGGGTGTTGTTATATCTCCATCTCACTATTTTCACTACACTTTTAAATTTGCATCTCATTACACAATTTAATTCCCATCTCATTACATGTTCCATTTTGCATCTCATTACATGTTCCATTTTGCATCTCATTACACATTTAAATTTGCATCTCATTACACGTTTACATTCGCATCTCATTACATTTTCCATTTTGCATCTCATTACATGTTATATTCTGCATCTCATTACATGTTATATTTTGCATCTCATTACAGGTTTAAATTCGCATCTCATTACAGGTTTAAATTCGCATCTCATTACAGGTTTAAATTCGCATCTCATTACACGTTTAAATTCGCATCTCATTACATGTTATATTTTGCATCTCATTACATGTTATATTTTGCATCTCATTACACGTTTAAATTCGCATCTCATTACACGTTTAAATTCGCATCTCATTACATGTTTAAATTCGCATCTCATTACACTTTCACTTTTGCATCTCATTACATGTTCAAATTCGCATCTCATTACATGTTCAAATATGCAAAATCTTTACCCATAATTCTTATGTGGCTTCCACTTCAATGTTTGGGTGTATTGTTTTCTTTTTGACTCAGTGACTTTTTAGGGTAAACCCAAAATGTGAGTAATGTGTCTTTGTAAAAAAAAAATGCTGCCTTCTAAATTTTGTGGAACACCTTTAAGGATTGTGCTAGTTTGTTATTTGCTATTTTTGCCAGGGAAGAGTTACCTCAATGACAAGGTCCTTTAATGCCTCTTTATTTTTATTTTTTTGCTTAATAATAAAAAACTAAATGTTTATCTTATTACCTATAATTCTTTGCTGGGGCATAAATCTACATTATATTTCATATTCAGATATGCAAATCATTACCCATAGTGCTCGGCGGTGCCTATAGTTCTTTGCTTAGATTCATTTTTTTCTTTGTGATTTTTTTTTTAAATATCCAAGTCAATAATTACCAGTATGAAAAGGCTCTTTAAAATGTTTTATTTTCTTTGCTTTTTTTTTTTTGGTTAATATTCATATATATAAATGTATATCTCATTACCCATAATTCTTTGCTGGGGCATAAATCTACATTTTATTTCATATGCAGATAAGTAAATCATTACCCATGATGATCGGTGGTGCTTGTAGTTCTTTCTTTAAATTAATTTTTTTTATTTGGGAGTTTTTTTTATTTAATAATTAAGACAAGAAACACCAATATGAAAAGGACCTTTAATGCTTTTTTTTTTTTTTTTCTATCTTTGATTAATATTCTTATGTATGTAAATGTATTTCTCATTACCCATAATTCTTTGCTAGGGCTAGATCTACATTTCATATTTAAATTCATTTTTTTGTTTGTGAGTTGTTTTATTTAATTCCCAAGAAAAAAAAACACCCATATGAAAAGGCCTTTACATGCTTTTTTAATTTTATTTATTAATTTTTTTATTATTCTTTTATACATAAATGTGTTTCTCATTACCCATAATTCTTTGCTGGGGCTAAATCTACATTTATTACATATGCAGATGTGCTAATCATTACCCATAGTACTTTTTTTTTTTTTTTTTTGTCTCTGTGAGCTTACAATTATACATAGGATGTGGGATGCTACTTGTTACAGGTATAATTTAATCCAGGTGCAAATTTGCATATGGTGTTGGTTGTGTGTTGTTATATCTCCATCTCACTATTTTCACTACACTTTTAAATTTGCATCTCATTACACAATTTAATTCCCATCTCATTACACGTTTAAATTTGCATCTCATTACATGTTCCATTTTGCATCTCATTACACATTTAAATTTGCATCTCATTACACGTTTACATTCGCATCTCATTACATTTTCCATTTTGCATCTCATTACATGTTATATTCTGCATCTCATTACATGTTATATTTTGCATCTCATTACAGGTTTAAATTCGCATCTCATTACAGGTTTAAATTCGCATCTCATTACACGTTTAAATTCGCATCTCATTACATGTTATATTTTGCATCTCATTGCATGTTATATTTTGCATCTCATTACACGTTTAAATTCGCATCTCATTACACGTTTAAATTCGCATCTCATTACATGTTTAAATTCGCATCTCATTACACTTTAACTTTTGCATCTCATTACATGTTCAAATATGCAAAATCTTTACCCATAATTCTTATGTGGCTTCCACTTCAATGTTTGGGTGTATTGTTTTCTTTTTGACTCAGTGACTTTTTAGGATAAACCCAAAATGTGAGTAATGTGTCTTTGTAAAAAAATGCTGCCTTCTAAATTTTGTGGAACACCTTTAAGGATTGTGCTAGTTTGTTATTCGCTATTTTTGCCAGGGAAGAGTTACCTCAATGACAAGGTCCTTTAATGCCTCTTTATTTTTATTTTTTTGCTTAATAATAAAAAACTAAATGTTTATCTTATTACCTATAATTCTTTGCTGGGGCATAAATCTACATTATATTTCATATTCAGATATGCAAATCATTACCCATAGTGCTCGGCGGTGCCTATAGTTCTTTGCTTAGATTCATTTTTTTCTTTGTGATTTTTTTTTTAAATATCCAAGTCAATAATTACCAGTATGAAAAGGCTCTTTAAAATGTTTTATTTTCTTTGCTTTTTTTTTTTTGGTTAATATTCATATATATAAATGTATATCTCATTACCCATAATTCTTTGCTGGGGCATAAATCTACATTTTATTTCATATGCAGATAAGTAAATCATTACCCATGATGATCGGTGGTGCTTGTAGTTCTTTCTTTAAATTAATTTTTTTTATTTGGGAGTTTTTTTTATTTAATAATTAAGACAAGAAACACCAATATGAAAAGGACCTTTAATGCTTTTTTTTTTTTTTTTCTATCTTTGATTAATATTCTTATGTATGTAAATGTATTTCTCATTACCCATAATTCTTTGCTAGGGCTAGATCTACATTTCATATTTAAATTCATTTTTTTGTTTGTGAGTTGTTTTATTTAATTCCCAAGAAAAAAAAACACCCATATGAAAAGGCCTTTACATGCTTTTTTAATTTTATTTATTAATTTTTTTATTATTCTTGTATACATAAATGTGTTTCTCATTACCCATAATTCTTTGCTGGGGCTAAATCTACATTTATTACATATGCAGATGTGCTAATCATTACCCATAGTACTTTTTTTTTTTTTTTGTCTCTGTGAGCTTACAATTATACATAGGATGTGGGATGCTACTTGTTACAGGTATAATTTAATCCAGGTGCAAATTTGCATATGGTGTTGGTTGGGTGTTGTTATATCTCCATCTCACTATTTTCACTACACTTTTAAATTTGCATCTCATTACATGTTCCATTTTGCATCTCATTACACGTTTAAATTTGCATCTCATTACATGTTCCATTTTGCATCTCATTACACGTTTACATTTGCATCTCATTACATTTTCCATTTTGCATCTCATTACATGTTATATTCTGCATCTCATTACATGTTATATTTTGCATCTCATTACAGGTTTAAATTCGCATCTCATTACAGGTTTAAATTCGCATCTCATTACACGTTTAAATTCGCATCTCATTACATGTTATATTTTGCATCTCATTACATGTTATATTTTGCATCTCATTACACGTTTAAATTCGCATCTCATTACACGTTTAAATTCGCATCTCATTACATGTTTAAATTCGCATCTCATTACACTTTCACTTTTGCATCTCATTACATGTTCAAATTCGCATCTCATTACATGTTCAAATATGCAAAATCTTTACCCATAATTCTTATGTGGCTTCCACTTCAATGTTTGGGTGTATTGTTTTCTTTTTGACTCAGTGACTTTTTAGGATAAACCCAAAATGTGAGTAATGTGTCTTTGTAAAAAAATGCTGCCTTCTAAATTTTGTGGAACACCTTTAAGGATTGTGCTAGTTTGTTATTCGCTATTTTTGCCAGGGAAGAGTTACCTCAATGACAAGGTCCTTTAATGCCTCTTTATTTTTATTTTTTTGCTTAATAATAAAAAACTAAATGTTTATCTTATTACCTATAATTCTTTGCTGGGGCATAAATCTACATTATATTTCATATTCAGATATGCAAATCATTACCCATAGTGCTCGGCGGTGCCTATAGTTCTTTGCTTAGATTCATTTTTTTCTTTGTGATTTTTTTTTTAAATATCCAAGTCAATAATTACCAGTATGAAAAGGCTCTTTAAAATGTTTTATTTTCTTTGCTTTTTTTTTTTTGGTTAATATTCATATATATAAATGTATATCTCATTACCCATAATTCTTTGCTGGGGCATAAATCTACATTTTATTTCATATGCAGATAAGTAAATCATTACCCATGATGATCGGTGGTGCTTGTAGTTCTTTCTTTAAATTAATTTTTTTTATTTGGGAGTTTTTTTTATTTAATAATTAAGACAAGAAACACCAATATGAAAAGGACCTTTAATGCTTTTTTTTTTTTTTTTCTATCTTTGATTAATATTCTTATGTATGTAAATGTATTTCTCATTACCCATAATTCTTTGCTAGGGCTAGATCTACATTTCATATTTAAATTCATTTTTTTGTTTGTGAGTTGTTTTATTTAATTCCCAAGAAAAAAAAACACCCATATGAAAAGGCCTTTACATGCTTTTTTAATTTTATTTATTAATTTTTTTATTATTCTTTTATACATAAATGTGTTTCTCATTACCCATAATTCTTTGCTGGGGCTAAATCTACATTTATTACATATGCAGATGTGCTAATCATTACCCATAGTACTTTTTTTTTTTTTTTGTCTCTGTGAGCTTACAATTATACATAGGATGTGGGATGCTACTTGTTACAGGTATAATTTAATCCAGGTGCAAATTTGCATATGGTGTTGGTTGGGTGTTGTTATATCTCCATCTCACTATTTTCACTACACTTTTAAATTTGCATCTCATTACACAATTTAATTCCCATCTCATTACACGTTTAATTTTGCATCTCATTACATGTTCCATTTTGCATCTCATTACACATTTAAATTTGCATCTCATTACACGTTTACATTCGCATCTCATTACATTTTGCATCTCATTACATGTTATATTCTGCATCTCATTACATGTTATATTTTGCATCTCATTACAGGTTTAAATTCGCATCTCATTACAGGTTTAAATTCGCATCTCATTACAGGTTTAAATTCGCATCTCATTACACGTTTAAATTCGCATCTCATTACATGTTATATTTTGCATCTCATTACATGTTATATTTTGCATCTCATTACACGTTTAAATTCGCATCTCATTACACGTTTAAATTCGCATCTCATTACACGTTTAACTTCGCATCTCATTACACTTTCACTTTTGCATCTCATTACATGTTCAAATTCGCATCTCATTACATGTTCAAATATGCAAAATCTTTACCCATAATTCTTATGTGGCTTCCACTTCAATGTTTGGGTGTATTGTTTTCTTTTTGACTCAGTGACTTTTTAGGATAAACCCAAAATGTGAGTAATGTGTCTTTGTAAAAAAATGCTGCCTTCTAAATTTTGTGGAACACCTTTAAGGATTGTGCTAGTTTGTTATTCGCTATTTTTGCCAGGGAAGAGTTACCTCAATGACAAGGTCCTTTAATGCCTCTTTATTTTTATTTTTTTGCTTAATAATAAAAAACTAAATGTTTATCTTATTACCTATAATTCTTTGCTGGGGCATAAATCTACATTATATTTCATATTCAGATATGCAAATCATTACCCATAGTGCTCGGCGGTGCCTATAGTTCTTTGCTTAGATTCATTTTTTTCTTTGTGATTTTTTTTTTAAATATCCAAGTCAATAATTACCAGTATGAAAAGGCTCTTTAAAATGTTTTATTTTCTTTGCTTTTTTTTTTTGGTTAATATTCATATATATAAATGTATATCTCATTACCCATAATTCTTTGCTGGGGCATAAATCTACATTTTATTTCATATGCAGATAAGTAAATCATTACCCATGATGATCGGTGGTGCTTGTAGTTCTTTCTTTAAATTAATTTTTTTTATTTGGGAGTTTTTTTTATTTAATAATTAAGACAAGAAACACCAATATGAAAAGGACCTTTAATGCTTTTTTTTTTTTTTTTCTATCTTTGATTAATATTCTTATGTATGTAAATGTATTTCTCATTACCCATAATTCTTTGCTAGGGCTAGATCTACATTTCATATTTAAATTCATTTTTTTGTTTGTGAGTTGTTTTATTTAATTCCCAAGAAAAAAAAACACCCATATGAAAAGGCCTTTACATGCTTTTTTAATTTTATTTATTAATTTTTTTATTATTCTTGTATACATAAATGTGTTTCTCATTACCCATAA
Source organism: Pelodytes ibericus (assembly GCA_036172795.1). Lineage (NCBI taxonomy): Eukaryota > Metazoa > Chordata > Amphibia > Anura > Pelodytidae > Pelodytes > Pelodytes ibericus. Next base: position 137,349,948 of record CM069863.1, on the reverse strand, counting down.
TTCTTTGCTGGTGCTAAATATACATTTATTACATATGCAGATGTGCTAATCATTACCCATAGTTCTTTTTTTTTTTTTTTTTTGTCTCTGTGAGCTAACAATTATACATAGGATGTGGGATGCTACTTGTTACAGGTATAATTTAATCCAGGTGCAAATTTGCATATGGTGATGGTTGTGTGTTGTTATATCTCCATCTCACTATTTTCACTACACTTTTAAATTTGCATCTCATTACACAATTTAATTCCCATCTCATTACATGTTCCATTTTGCATCTCATTACACGTTTAAATTTGCATCTCATTACATGTTCCATTTTGCATCTCATTACACATTTAAATTTGCATCTCATTACACGTTTACATTCGCATCTCATTACATTTTCCATTTTGCATCTCATTACATGTTATATTCTGCATCTCATTACATGTTATATTTTGCATCTCATTACAGGTTTAAATTCGCATCTCATTACAGGTTTAAATTCGCATCTCATTACACGTTTAAATTCGCATCTCATTACATGTTATATTTTGCATCTCATTGCATGTTATATTTTGCATCTCATTACACGTTTAAATTCGCATCTCATTACACGTTTAAATTCGCATCTCATTACATGTTTAAATTCGCATCTCATTACACTTTCACTTTTGCATCTCATTACATGTTCAAATTCGCATCTCATTACATGTTCAAATATGCAAAATCTTTACCCATAATTCTTATGTGGCTTCCACTTCAATGTTTGGGTGTATTGTTTTCTTTTTGACTCAGTGACTTTTTAGGGTAAACCCAAAATGTGAGTAATGTGTCTTTGTAAAAAAAAAAAATGCTGCCTTCTAAATTTTGTGGAACACCTTTAAGGATTGTGCTAGTTTGTTATTTGCTATTTTTGCCAGGGAAGAGTTACCTCAATGACAAGGTCCTTTAATGCCTCTTTATTTTTATTTTTTTGCTTAATAATAAAAAACTAAATGTTTATCTTATTACCTATAATTCTTTGCTGGGGCATAAATCTACATTATATTTCATATTCAGATATGCAAATCATTACCCATAGTGCTCGGCGGTGCCTATAGTTCTTTGCTTAGATTCATTTTTTTCTCTGTGATTTTTTTTTTAAATATCCAAGTCAATAATTACCAGTATGAAAAGGCTCTTTAAAATGTTTTATTTTCTTTGCTTTTTTTTTTTTGGTTAATATTCATATATATAAATGTATATCTCATTACCCATAATTCTTTGCTGGGGCATAAATCTACATTTTATTTCATATGCAGATAAGTAAATCATTACCCATGATGATCGGTGGTGCTTGTAGTTCTTTCTTTAAATTAATTTTTTTTATTTGGGAGTTTTTTTTATTTAATAATTAAGACAAGAAACACCAATATGAAAAGGACCTTTAATGCTTTTTTTTTTTTTTTTCTATCTTTGATTAATATTCTTATGTATGTAAATGTATTTCTCATTACCCATAATTCTTTGCTAGGGCTAGATCTACATTTCATATTTAAATTCATTTTTTTGTTTGTGAGTTGTTTTATTTAATTCCCAAGAAAAAAAAACACCCATATGAAAAGGCCTTTACATGCTTTTTTAATTTTATTTATTATTTTTTTTATTATTCTTGTATACATAAATGTGTTTCTCATTACCCATAATTCTTTGCTGGGGCTAAATATACATTTATTACATATGCAGATGTGCTAATCATTACCCATAGTTCTTTTTTTTTTTTTTTGTCTCTGTGAGCTAACAATTATACATAGGATGTGGGATGCTACTTGTTACAGGTATAATTTAATCCAGGTGCAAATTTGCATATGGTGATGGTTGGGTGTTGTTATATCTCCATCTCACTATTTTCACTACACTTTTAAATTTGCATCTCATTACATGTTCCATTTTGCATCTCATTACACGTTTAAATTTGCATCTCATTACATGTTCCATTTTGCATCTCATTACACGTTTACATTCGCATCTCATTACATTTTCCATTTTGCATCTCATTACATGTTATATTCTGCATCTCATTACATGTTATATTTTGCATCTCATTACAGGTTTAAATTCGCATCTCATTACAGGTTTAAATTCGCATCTCATTACACGTTTAAATTCGCATCTCATTACATGTTATATTTTGCATCTCATTACATGTTATATTTTGCATCTCATTACACGTTTAAATTCGCATCTCATTACACGTTTAAATTCGCATCTCATTACATGTTTAAATTCGCATCTCATTACACTTTCACTTTTGCATCTCATTACATGTTCAAATTCGCATCTCATTACATGTTCAAATATGCAAAATCTTTACCCATAATTCTTATGTGGCTTCCACTTCAATGTTTGGGTGTATTGTTTTCTTTTTGACTCAGTGACTTTTTAGGGTAAACCCAAAATGTGAGTAATGTGTCTTTGTAAAAAAAAAAAATGCTGCCTTCTAAATTTTGTGGAACACCTTTAAGGATTGTGCTAGTTTGTTATTTGCTATTTTTGCCAGGGAAGAGTTACCTCAATGACAAGGTCCTTTAATGCCTCTTTATTTTTATTTTTTTGCTTAATAATAAAAAACTAAATGTTTATCTTATTACCTATAATTCTTTGCTGGGGCATAAATCTACATTATATTTCATATTCAGATATGCAAATCATTACCCATAGTGCTCGGCGGTGCCTATAGTTCTTTGCTTAGATTCATTTTTTTCTCTGTGATTTTTTTTTTTAAATATCCAAGTCAATAATTACCAGTATGAAAAGGCTCTTTAAAATGTTTTATTTTCTTTGCTTACTTTCTTTGGTTAATATTCATATATATAAATGTATATCTCATTACCCATAATTCTTTGCTGGGGCATAAATCTACATTTTATTTCATATGCAGATAAGTAAATCATTACCCATGATGATCGGTGGTGCTTGTAGTTCTTTCTTTAAATTAATTTTTTTTATTTGGGAGTTTTTTTAATTTAATAATTAAGACAAGAAACACCAATATGAAAAGGACCTTTAATGCTTTTTTTTTTTTTTTTCTATCTTTGATTAATATTCTTATGTATGTAAATGTATTTCTCATTACCCATAATTCTTTGCTAGGGCTAGATCTACATTTCATATTTAAATTCATTTTTTTGTTTGTGAGTTGTTTTATTTAATTCCCAAGAAAAAAAAACACCCATATGAAAAGGCCTTTACATGCTTTTTTAATTTTATTTATTATTTTTTTTATTATTCTTGTATACATAAATGTGTTTCTCATTACCCATAATTCTTTGCTGGTGCTAAATATACATTTATTACATATGCAGATGTGCTAATCATTACCCATAGTTCTTTTTTTTTTTTTTTTTTGTCTCTGTGAGCTAACAATTATACATAGGATGTGGGATGCTACTTGTTACAGGTATAATTTAATACAGGTGCAAATTTGCATATGGTGATGGTTGTGTGTTGTTATATCTCCATCTCACTATTTTCACTACACTTTTAAATTTGCATCTCATTACACAATTTAATTCCCATCTCATTACATGTTCCATTTTGCATCTCATTACATGTTTAAATTTGCATCTCATTACATGTTCCATTTTGCATCTCATTACACATTTAAATTTGCATCTCATTACACGTTTACATTCGCATCTCATTACATTTTCCATTTTGCATCTCATTACATGTTATATTCTGCATCTCATTACATGTTATATTTTGCATCTCATTACAGGTTTAAATTCGCATCTCATTACAGGTTTAAATTCGCATCTCATTACAGGTTTAAATTCGCATCTCATTACACGTTTAAATTCGCATCTCATTACATGTTATATTTTGCATCTCATTACATGTTATATTTTGCATCTCATTACACGTTTAAATTCGCATCTCATTACACGTTTAAATTCGCATCTCATTACATGTTCAAATTCGCATCTCATTACATGTTCAAATATGCAAAATCTTTACCCATAATTCTTATGTGGCTTCCACTTCAATGTTTGGGTGTATTGTTTTCTTTTTGACTCAGTGACTTTTTAGGGTAAACCCAAAATGTGAGTAATGTGTCTTTGTAAAAAAAAAATGCTGCCTTCTAAATTTTGTGGAACACCTTTAAGGATTGTGCTAGTTTGTTATTTGCTATTTTTGCCAGGGAAGAGTTACCTCAATGACAAGGTCCTTTAATGCCTCTTTATTTTTATTTTTTTGCTTAATAATAAAAAACTAAATGTTTATCTTATTACCTATAATTCTTTGCTGGGGCATAAATCTACATTATATTTCATATTCAGATATGCAAATCATTACCCATAGTGCTCGGCGGTGCCTATAGTTCTTTGCTTAGATTCATTTTTTTCTCTGTGATTTTTTTTTTAAATATCCAAGTCAATAATTACCAGTATGAAAAGGCTCTTTAAAATGTTTTATTTTCTTTGCTTTTTTTTTTTTGGTTAATATTCATATATATAAATGTATATCTCATTACCCATAATTCTTTGCTGGGGCATAAATCTACATTTTATTTCATATGCAGATAAGTAAATCATTACCCATGATGATCGGTGGTGCTTGTAGTTCTTTCTTTAAATTAATTTTTTTTATTTGGGAGTTTTTTTTATTTAATAATTAAGACAAGAAACACCAATATGAAAAGGACCTTTAATGCTTTTTTTTTTTTTTTTCTATCTTTGATTAATATTCTTATGTATGTAAATGTATTTCTCATTACCCATAATTCTTTGCTAGGGCTAGATCTACATTTCATATTTAAATTCATTTTTTTGTTTGTGAGTTGTTTTATTTAATTCCCAAGAAAAAAAAACACCCATATGAAAAGGCCTTTACATGCTTTTTTAATTTTATTTATTATTTTTTTTATTATTCTTGTATACATAAATGGGTTTCTCATTACCCATAATTCTTTGCTGGGGCTAAATATACATTTATTACATATGCAGATGTGCTAATCATTACCCATAGTTCTTTTTTTTTTTTTTTGTCTCTGTGAGCTAACAATTATACATAGGATGTGGGATGCTACTTGTTACAGGTATAATTTAATCCAGGTGCAAATTTGCATGTGGTGATGGTTGGGTGTTGTTATATCTCCATCTCACTATTTTCACTACACTTTTAAATTTGCATCTCATTACACAATTTAATTCCCATCTCATTACATGTTCCATTTTGCATCTCATTACACGTTTAAATTTGCATCTCATTACACGTTTACATTCGCATCTCATTACATTTTCCATTTTGCATCTCATTACATGTTATATTCTGCATCTCATTACATGTTATATTTTGCATCTCATTACAGGTTTAAATTCGCATCTCATTACAGGTTTAAATTCGCATCTCATTACAGGTTTAAATTCGCATCTCATTACACGTTTAAATTCGCATCTCATTACATGTTATATTTTGCATCTCATTACATGTTATATTTTGCATCTCATTACACGTTTAAATTCGCATCTCATTACACGTTTAAATTCGCATCTCATTACATGTTTAAATTCGCATCTCATTACACTTTCACTTTTGCATCTCATTACATGTTCAAATTCGCATCTCATTACATGTTCAAATATGCAAAATCTTTACCCATAATTCTTATGTGGCTTCCACTTCAATGTTTGGGTGTATTGTTTTCTTTTTGACTCAGTGACTTTTTAGGGTAAACCCAAAATGTGAGTAATGTGTCTTTGTAAAAAAAAAAAATGCTGCCTTCTAAATTTTGTGGAACACCTTTAAGGATTGTGCTAGTTTGTTATTTGCTATTTTTGCCAGGGAAGAGTTACCTCAATGACAAGGTCCTTTAATGCCTCTTTATTTTTATTTTTTTGCTTAATAATAAAAAACTAAATGTTTATCTTATTACCTATAATTCTTTGCTGGGGCATAAATCTACATTATATTTCATATTCAGATATGCAAATCATTACCCATAGTGCTCGGCGGTGCCTATAGTTCTTTGCTTAGATTCATTTTTTTCTCTGTGATTTTTTTTTTTAAATATCCAAGTCAATAATTACCAGTATGAAAAGGCTCTTTAAAATGTTTTATTTTCTTTGCTTACTTTCTTTGGTTAATATTCATATATATAAATGTATATCTCATTACCCATAATTCTTTGCTGGGGCATAAATCTACATTTTATTTCATATGCAGATAAGTAAATCATTACCCATGATGATCGGTGGTGCTTGTAGTTCTTTCTTTAAATTAATTTTTTTTATTTGGGAGTTTTTTTTATTTAATAATTAAGACAAGAAACACCAATATGAAAAGGACCTTTAATGCTTTTTTTTTTTTTTTTTCTATCTTTGATTAATATTCTTATGTATGTAAATGTATTTCTCATTACCCATAATTCTTTGCTAGGGCTAGATCTACATTTCATATTTAAATTCATTTTTTTGTTTGTGAGTTGTTTTATTTAATTCCCAAGAAAAAAAAACACCCATATGAAAAGGCCTTTACATGCTTTTTTAATTTTATTTATTATTTTTTTTATTATTCTTGTATACATAAATGTGTTTCTCATTACCCATAATTCTTTGCTGGGGCTAAATATACATTTATTACATATGCAGATGTGCTAATCATTACCCATAGTTCTTTTTTTTTTTTTTTGTCTCTGTGAGCTAACAATTATACATAGGATGTGGGATGCTACTTGTTACAGGTATAATTTAATCCAGGTGCAAATTTGCATATGGTGATGGTTGTGTGTTGTTATATCTCCATCTCACTATTTTCACTACACTTTTAAATTTGCATCTCATTACACAATTTAATTCCCATCTCATTACATGTTCCATTTTGCATCTCATTACACGTTTAAATTTGCATCTCATTACATGTTCCATTTTGCATCTCATTACACATTTAAATTTGCATCTCATTACACGTTTACATTCGCATCTCATTACATTTTCCATTTTGCATCTCATTACATGTTATATTCTGCATCTCATTACATGTTATATTTTGCATCTCATTACAGGTTTAAATTCGCATCTCATTACAGGTTTAAATTCGCATCTCATTACAGGTTTAAATTCGCATCTCATTACACGTTTAAATTCGCATCTCATTACATGTTATATTTTGCATCTCATTACATGTTATATTTTGCATCTCATTACACGTTTAAATTCGCATCTCATTACACGTTTAAATTCGCATCTCATTACATGTTTAAATTCGCATCTCATTACACTTTCACTTTTGCATCTCATTACATGTTCAAATTCGCATCTCATTACATGTTCAAATATGCAAAATCTTTACCCATAATTCTTATGTGGCTTCCACTTCAATGTTTGGGTGTATTGTTTTCTTTTTGACTCAGTGACTTTTTAGGGTAAACCCAAAATGTGAGTAATGTGTCTTTGTAAAAAAAAAATGCTGCCTTCTAAATTTTGTGGAACACCTTTAAGGATTGTGCTAGTTTGTTATTTGCTATTTTTGCCAGGGAAGAGTTACCTCAATGACAAGGTCCTTTAATGCCTCTTTATTTTTATTTTTTTGCTTAATAATAAAAAACTAAATGTTTATCTTATTACCTATAATTCTTTGCTGGGGCATAAATCTACATTATATTTCATATTCAGATATGCAAATCATTACCCATAGTGCTCGGCGGTGCCTATAGTTCTTTGCTTAGATTCATTTTTTTCTCTGTGATTTTTTTTTTAAATATCCAAGTCAATAATTACCAGTATGAAAAGGCTCTTTAAAATGTTTTATTTTCTTTGCTTTTTTTTTTTTGGTTAATATTCATATATATAAATGTATATCTCATTACCCATAATTCTTTGCTGGGGCATAAATCTACATTTTATTTCATATGCAGATAAGTAAATCATTACCCATGATGATCGGTGGTGCTTGTAGTTCTTTCTTTAAATTAATTTTTTTTATTTGGGAGTTTTTTTTATTTAATAATTAAGACAAGAAACACCAATATGAAAAGGACCTTTAATGCTTTTTTTTTTTTTTTTCTATCTTTGATTAATATTCTTATGTATGTAAATGTATTTCTCATTACCCATAATTCTTTGCTAGGGCTAGATCTACATTTCATATTTAAATTCATTTTTTTGTTTGTGAGTTGTTTTATTTAATTCCCAAGAAAAAAAAACACCCATATGAAAAGGCCTTTACATGCTTTTTTAATTTTATTTATTATTTTTTTTATTATTCTTGTATACATAAATGGGTTTCTCATTACCCATAATTCTTTGCTGGGGCTAAATATACATTTATTACATATGCAGATGTGCTAATCATTACCCATAGTTCTTTTTTTTTTTTTTTGTCTCTGTGAGCTAACAATTATACATAGGATGTGGGATGCTACTTGTTACAGGTATAATTTAATCCAGGTGCAAATTTGCATGTGGTGATGGTTGGGTGTTGTTATATCTCCATCTCACTATTTTCACTACACTTTTAAATTTGCATCTCATTACACAATTTAATTCCCATCTCATTACATGTTCCATTTTGCATCTCATTACACGTTTAAATTTGCATCTCATTACACGTTTACATTCGCATCTCATTACATTTTCCATTTTGCATCTCATTACATGTTATATTCTGCATCTCATTACATGTTATATTTTGCATCTCATTACAGGTTTAAATTCGCATCTCATTACAGGTTTAAATTCGCATCTCATTACAGGTTTAAATTCGCATCTCATTACACGTTTAAATTCGCATCTCATTACATGTTATATTTTGCATCTCATTACATGTTATATTTTGCATCTCATTACACGTTTAAATTCGCATCTCATTACACGTTTAAATTCGCATCTCATTACATGTTTAAATTCGCATCTCATTACACTTTCACTTTTGCATCTCATTACATGTTCAAATTCGCATCTCATTACATGTTCAAATATGCAAAATCTTTACCCATAATTCTTATGTGGCTTCCACTTCAATGTTTGGGTGTATTGTTTTCTTTTTGACTCAGTGACTTTTTAGGGTAAACCCAAAATGTGAGTAATGTGTCTTTGTAAAAAAAAAAAAATGCTGCCTTCTAAATTTTGTGGAACACCTTTAAGGATTGTGCTAGTTTGTTATTTGCTATTTTTGCCAGGGAAGAGTTACCTCAATGACAAGGTCCTTTAATGCCTCTTTATTTTTATTTTTTTGCTTAATAATAAAAAACTAAATGTTTATCTTATTACCTATAATTCTTTGCTGGGGCATAAATCTACATTATATTTCATATTCAGATATGCAAATCATTACCCATAGTGCTCGGCGGTGCCTATAGTTCTTTGCTTAGATTCATTTTTTTCTCTGTGATTTTTTTTTTTAAATATCCAAGTCAATAATTACCAGTATGAAAAGGCTCTTTAAAATGTTTTATTTTCTTTGCTTACTTTCTTTGGTTAATATTCATATATATAAATGTATATCTCATTACCCATAATTCTTTGCTGGGGCATAAATCTACATTTTATTTCATATGCAGATAAGTAAATCATTACCCATGATGATCGGTGGTGCTTGTAGTTCTTTCTTTAAATTAATTTTTTTTATTTGGGAGTTTTTTTTATTTAATAATTAAGACAAGAAACACCAATATGAAAAGGACCTTTAATGCTTTTTTTTTTTTTTTTTCTATCTTTGATTAATATTCTTATGTATGTAAATGTATTTCTCATTACCCATAATTCTTTGCTAGGGCTAGATCTACATTTCATATTTAAATTCATTTTTTTGTTTGTGAGTTGTTTTATTTAATTCCCAAGAAAAAAAAACACCCATATGAAAAGGCCTTTACATGCTTTTTTAATTTTATTTATTATTTTTTTTATTATTCTTGTATACATAAATGTGTTTCTCATTACCCATAATTCTTTGCTGGGGCTAAATATACATTTATTACATATGCAGATGTGCTAATCATTACCCATAGTTCTTTTTTTTTTTTTTTGTCTCTGTGAGCTAACAATTATACATAGGATGTGGGATGCTACTTGTTACAGGTATAATTTAATCCAGGTGCAAATTTGCATATGGTGATGGTTGTGTGTTGTTATATCTCCATCTCACTATTTTCACTACACTTTTAAATTTGCATCTCATTACACAATTTAATTCCCATCTCATTACATGTTCCATTTTGCATCTCATTACACGTTTAAATTTGCATCTCATTACATGTTCCATTTTGCATCTCATTACACGTTTACATTCGCATCTCATTACATTTTCCATTTTGCATCTCATTACATGTTATATTCTGCATCTCATTACATGTTATATTTTGCATCTCATTACAGGTTTAAATTCGCATCTCATTACAGGTTTAAATTCGCATCTCATTACACGTTTAAATTCGCATCTCATTACATGTTATATTTTGCATCTCATTACATGTTATATTTTGCATCTCATTACACGTTTAAATTCGCATCTCATTACACGTTTAAATTCGCATCTCATTACATGTTTAAATTCGCATCTCATTACACTTTCACTTTTGCATCTCATTACATGTTCAAATTCGCATCTCATTACATGTTCAAATATGCAAAATCTTTACCCATAATTCTTATGTGGCTTCCACTTCAATGTTTGGGTGTATTGTTTTCTTTTTGACTCAGTGACTTTTTAGGGTAAACCCAAAATGTGAGTAATGTGTCTTTGTAAAAAAAAAAATGCTGCCTTCTAAATTTTGTGGAACACCTTTAAGGATTGTGCTAGTTTGTTATTTGCTATTTTTGCCAGGGAAGAGTTACCTCAATGACAAGGTCCTTTAATGCCTCTTTATTTTTATTTTTTTGCTTAATAATAAAAAACTAAATGTTTATCTTATTACCTATAATTCTTTGCTGGGGCATAAATCTACATTATATTTCATATTCAGATATGCAAATCATTACCCATAGTGCTCGGCGGTGCCTATAGTTCTTTGCTTAGATTCATTTTTTTCTCTGTGATTTTTTTTTTTAAATATCCAAGTCAATAATTACCAGTATGAAAAGGCTCTTTAAAATGTTTTATTTTCTTTGCTTACTTTCTTTGGTTAATATTCATATATATAAATGTATATCTCATTACCCATAATTCTTTGCTGGGGCATAAATCTACATTTTATTTCATATGCAGATAAGTAAATCATTACCCATGATGATCGGTGGTGCTTGTAGTTCTTTCTTTAAATTAATTTTTTTTATTTGGGAGTTTTTTTTATTTAATAATTAAGACAAGAAACACCAATATGAAAAGGACCTTTAATGCTTTTTTTTTTTTTTTTCTATCTTTGATTAATATTCTTATGTATGTAAATGTATTTCTCATTACCCATAATTCTTTGCTAGGGCTAGATCTACATTTCATATTTAAATTCATTTTTTTGTTTGTGAGTTGTTTTATTTAATTCCCAAGAAAAAAAAACACCCATATGAAAAGGCCTTTACATGCTTTTTTAATTTTATTTATTATTTTTTTTATTATTCTTGTATACATAAATGGGTTTCTCATTACCCATAATTCTTTGCTGGGGCTAAATATACATTTATTACATATGCAGATGTGCTAATCATTACCCATAGTTCTTTTTTTTTTTTTTTGTCTCTGTGAGCTAACAATTATACATAGGATGTGGGATGCTACTTGTTACAGGTATAATTTAATCCAGGTGCAAATTTGCATGTGGTGATGGTTGGGTGTTGTTATATCTCCATCTCACTATTTTCACTACACTTTTAAATTTGCATCTCATTACACAATTTAATTCCCATCTCATTACATGTTCCATTTTGCATCTCATTACACGTTTAAATTTGCATCTCATTACACGTTTACATTCGCATCTCATTACATTTTCCATTTTGCATCTCATTACATGTTATATTCTGCATCTCATTACATGTTATATTTTGCATCTCATTACAGGTTTAAATTCGCATCTCATTACAGGTTTAAATTCGCATCTCATTACAGGTTTAAATTCGCATCTCATTACACGTTATATTTTGCATCTCATTACATGTTATATTTTGCATCTCATTACACGTTTAAATTCGCATCTCATTACACGTTTAAATTCGCATCTCATTACATGTTTAAATTCGCATCTCATTACACTTTCACTTTTGCATCTCATTACATGTTCAAATTCGCATCTCATTACATGTTCAAATATGCAAAATCTTTACCCATAATTCTTATGTGGCTTCCACTTCAATGTTTGGGTGTATTGTTTTCTTTTTGACTCAGTGACTTTTTAGGGTAAACCCAAAATGTGAGTAATGTGTCTTTGTAAAAAAAAAAAATGCTGCCTTCTAAATTTTGTGGAACACCTTTAAGGATTGTGCTAGTTTGTTATTTGCTATTTTTGCCAGGGAAGAGTTACCTCAATGACAAGGTCCTTTAATGCCTCTTTATTTTTATTTTTTTGCTTAATAATAAAAAACTAAATGTTTATCTTATTACCTATAATTCTTTGCTGGGGCATAAATCTACATTATATTTCATATTCAGATATGCAAATCATTACCCATAGTGCTCGGCGGTGCCTATAGTTCTTTGCTTAGATTCATTTTTTTCTCTGTGATTTTTTTTTTTAAATATCCAAGTCAATAATTACCAGTATGAAAAGGCTCTTTAAAATGTTTTATTTTCTTTGCTTACTTTCTTTGGTTAATATTCATATATATAAATGTATATCTCATTACCCATAATTCTTTGCTGGGGCATAAATCTACATTTTATTTCATATGCAGATAAGTAAATCATTACCCATGATGATCGGTGGTGCTTGTAGTTCTTTCTTTAAATTAATTTTTTTTATTTGGGAGTTTTTTTTATTTAATAATTAAGACAAGAAACACCAATATGAAAAGGACCTTTAATGCTTTTTTTTTTTTTTTTTCTATCTTTGATTAATATTCTTATGTATGTAAATGTATTTCTCATTACCCATAATTCTTTGCTAGGGCTAGATCTACATTTCATATTTAAATTCATTTTTTTGTTTGTGAGTTGTTTTATTTAATTCCCAAGAAAAAAAAACACCCATATGAAAAGGCCTTTACATGCTTTTTTAATTTTATTTATTATTTTTTTTATTATTCTTGTATACATAAATGTGTTTCTCATTACCCATAATTCTTTGCTGGGGCTAAATATACATTTATTACATATGCAGATGTGCTAATCATTACCCATAGTTCTTTTTTTTTTTTTTTGTCTCTGTGAGCTAACAATTATACATAGGATGTGGGATGCTACTTGTTACAGGTATAATTTAATCCAGGTGCAAATTTGCATATGGTGATGGTTGTGTGTTGTTATATCTCCATCTCACTATTTTCACTACACTTTTAAATTTGCATCTCATTACACAATTTAATTCCCATCTCATTACATGTTCCATTTTGCATCTCATTACACGTTTAAATTTGCATCTCATTACATGTTCCATTTTGCATCTCATTACACGTTTACATTCGCATCTCATTACATTTTCCATTTTGCATCTCATTACATGTTATATTCTGCATCTCATTACATGTTATATTTTGCATCTCATTACAGGTTTAAATTTGCATCTCATTACACGTTTAAATTCGCATCTCATTACATGTTATATTTTGCATCTCATTACATGTTATATTTTGCATCTCATTACATGTTATATTTTGCATCTCATTACACGTTTAAATTCGCATCTCATTACACGTTTAAATTCGCATCTCATTACATGTTTAAATTCGCATCTCATTACACTTTCACTTTTGCATCTCATTACATGTTCAAATTCGCATCTCATTACATGTTCAAATATGCAAAATCTTTACCCATAATTCTTATGTGGCTTCCACTTCAATGTTTGGGTGTATTGTTTTCTTTTTGACTCAGTGACTTTTTAGGGTAAACCCAAAATGTGAGTAATGTGTCTTTGTAAAAAAAAAAAATGCTGCCTTCTAAATTTTGTGGAACACCTTTAAGGATTGTGCTAGTTTGTTATTTGCTATTTTTGCCAGGGAAGAGTTACCTCAATGACAAGGTCCTTTAATGCCTCTTTATTTTTATTTTTTTGCTTAATAATAAAAAACTAAATGTTTATCTTATTACCTATAATTCTTTGCTGGGGCATAAATCTACATTATATTTCATATTCAGATATGCAAATCATTACCCATAGTGCTCGGCGGTGCCTATAGTTCTTTGCTTAGATTCATTTTTTTCTCTGTGATTTTTTTTTTTAAATATCCAAGTCAATAATTACCAGTATGAAAAGGCTCTTTAAAATGTTTTATTTTCTTTGCTTACTTTCTTTGGTTAATATTCATATATATAAATGTATATCTCATTACCCATAATTCTTTGCTGGGGCATAAATCTACATTTTATTTCATATGCAGATAAGTAAATCATTACCCATGATGATCGGTGGTGCTTGTAGTTCTTTCTTTAAATTAATTTTTTTTATTTGGGAGTTTTTTTTATTTAATAATTAAGACAAGAAACACCAATATGAAAAGGACCTTTAATGCTTTTTTTTTTTTTTTTCTATCTTTGATTAATATTCTTATGTATGTAAATGTATTTCTCATTACCCATAATTCTTTGCTAGGGCTAGATCTACATTTCATATTTAAATTCATTTTTTTGTTTGTGAGTTGTTTTATTTAATTCCCAAGAAAAAAAAACACCCATATGAAAAGGCCTTTACATGCTTTTTTAATTTTATTTATTATTTTTTTTATTATTCTTGTATACATAAATGGGTTTCTCATTACCCATAATTCTTTGCTGGGGCTAAATATACATTTATTACATATGCAGATGTGCTAATCATTACCCATAGTTCTTTTTTTTTTTTTTTGTCTCTGTGAGCTAACAATTATACATAGGATGTGGGATGCTACTTGTTACAGGTATAATTTAATCCAGGTGCAAATTTGCATGTGGTGATGGTTGGGTGTTGTTATATCTCCATCTCACTATTTTCACTACACTTTTAAATTTGCATCTCATTACACAATTTAATTCCCATCTCATTACATGTTCCATTTTGCATCTCATTACACGTTTAAATTTGCATCTCATTACACGTTTACATTCGCATCTCATTACATTTTCCATTTTGCATCTCATTACATGTTATATTCTGCATCTCATTACATGTTATATTTTGCATCTCATTACAGGTTTAAATTCGCATCTCATTACAGGTTTAAATTCGCATCTCATTACAGGTTTAAATTCGCATCTCATTACACGTTTAAATTCGCATCTCATTACATGTTATATTTTGCATCTCATTACACGTTTAAATTCGCATCTCATTACACGTTTAAATTCGCATCTCATTACATGTTTAAATTCGCATCTCATTACACTTTCACTTTTGCATCTCATTACATGTTCAAATTCGCATCTCATTACATGTTCAAATATGCAAAATCTTTACCCATAATTCTTATGTGGCTTCCACTTCAATGTTTGGGTGTATTGTTTTCTTTTTGACTCAGTGACTTTTTAGGGTAAACCCAAAATGTGAGTAATGTGTCTTTGTAAAAAAAAAAAATGCTGCCTTCTAAATTTTGTGGAACACCTTTAAGGATTGTGCTAGTTTGTTATTTGCTATTTTTGCCAGGGAAGAGTTACCTCAATGACAAGGTCCTTTAATGCCTCTTTATTTTTATTTTTTTGCTTAATAATAAAAAACTAAATGTTTATCTTATTACCTATAATTCTTTGCTGGGGCATAAATCTACATTATATTTCATATTCAGATATGCAAATCATTACCCATAGTGCTCGGCGGTGCCTATAGTTCTTTGCTTAGATTCATTTTTTTCTCTGTGATTTTTTTTTTTAAATATCCAAGTCAATAATTACCAGTATGAAAAGGCTCTTTAAAATGTTTTATTTTCTTTGCTTACTTTCTTTGGTTAATATTCATATATATAAATGTATATCTCATTACCCATAATTCTTTGCTGGGGCATAAATCTACATTTTATTTCATATGCAGATAAGTAAATCATTACCCATGATGATCGGTGGTGCTTGTAGTTCTTTCTTTAAATTAATTTTTTTTATTTGGGAGTTTTTTTTATTTAATAATTAAGACAAGAAACACCAATATGAAAAGGACCTTTAATGCTTTTTTTTTTTTTTTTTCTATCTTTGATTAATATTCTTATGTATGTAAATGTATTTCTCATTACCCATAATTCTTTGCTAGGGCTAGATCTACATTTCATATTTAAATTCATTTTTTTGTTTGTGAGTTGTTTTATTTAATTCCCAAGAAAAAAAAACACCCATATGAAAAGGCCTTTACATGCTTTTTTAATTTTATTTATTATTTTTTTTATTATTCTTGTATACATAAATGTGTTTCTCATTACCCATAATTCTTTGCTGGGGCTAAATATACATTTATTACATATGCAGATGTGCTAATCATTACCCATAGTTCTTTTTTTTTTTTTTTGTCTCTGTGAGCTAACAATTATACATAGGATGTGGGATGCTACTTGTTACAGGTATAATTTAATCCAGGTGCAAATTTGCATATGGTGATGGTTGTGTGTTGTTATATCTCCATCTCACTATTTTCACTACACTTTTAAATTTGCATCTCATTACACAATTTAATTCCCATCTCATTACATGTTCCATTTTGCATCTCATTACACGTTTAAATTTGCATCTCATTACATGTTCCATTTTGCATCTCATTACACGTTTACATTCGCATCTCATTACATTTTCCATTTTGCATCTCATTACATGTTATATTCTGCATCTCATTACATGTTATATTTTGCATCTCATTACAGGTTTAAATTCGCATCTCATTACAGGTTTAAATTCGCATCTCATTACACGTTTAAATTCGCATCTCATTACATGTTATATTTTGCATCTCATTACATGTTATATTTTGCATCTCATTACACGTTTAAATTCGCATCTCATTACACGTTTAAATTCGCATCTCATTACATGTTTAAATTCGCATCTCATTACACTTTCACTTTTGCATCTCATTACATGTTCAAATTCGCATCTCATTACATGTTCAAATATGCAAAATCTTTACCCATAATTCTTATGTGGCTTCCACTTCAATGTTTGGGTGTATTGTTTTCTTTTTGACTCAGTGACTTTTTAGGGTAAACCCAAAATGTGAGTAATGTGTCTTTGTAAAAAAAAAATGCTGCCTTCTAAATTTTGTGGAACACCTTTAAGGATTGTGCTAGTTTGTTATTTGCTATTTTTGCCAGGGAAGAGTTACCTCAATGACAAGGTCCTTTAATGCCTCTTTATTTTTATTTTTTTGCTTAATAATAAAAAACTAAATGTTTATCTTATTACCTATAATTCTTTGCTGGGGCATAAATCTACATTATATTTCATATTCAGATATGCAAATCATTACCCATAGTGCTCGGCGGTGCCTATAGTTCTTTGCTTAGATTCATTTTTTTCTCTGTGATTTTTTTTTTTAAATATCCAAGTCAATAATTACCAGTATGAAAAGGCTCTTTAAAATGTTTTATTTTCTTTGCTTACTTTCTTTGGTTAATATTCATATATATAAATGTATATCTCATTACCCATAATTCTTTGCTGGGGCATAAATCTACATTTTATTTCATATGCAGATAAGTAAATCATTACCCATGATGATCGGTGGTGCTTGTAGTTCTTTCTTTAAATTAATTTTTTTTATTTGGGAGTTTTTTTTATTTAATAATTAAGACAAGAAACACCAATATGAAAAGGACCTTTAATGCTTTTTTTTTTTTTTTTCTATCTTTGATTAATATTCTTATGTATGTAAATGTATTTCTCATTACCCATAATTCTTTGCTAGGGCTAGATCTACATTTCATATTTAAATTCATTTTTTTGTTTGTGAGTTGTTTTATTTAATTCCCAAGAAAAAAAAACACCCATATGAAAAGGCCTTTACATGCTTTTTTAATTTTATTTATTATTTTTTTTATTATTCTTGTATACATAAATGTGTTTCTCATTACCCATAATTCTTTGCTGGGGCTAAATATACATTTATTACATATGCAGATGTGCTAATCATTACCCATAGTTCTTTTTTTTTTTTTTTGTCTCTGTGAGCTAACAATTATACATAGGATGTGGGATGCTACTTGTTACAGGTATAATTTAATCCAGGTGCAAATTTGCATATGGTGATGGTTGGGTGTTGTTATATCTCCATCTCACTATTTTCACTACACTTTTAAATTTGCATCTCATTACACAATTTAATTCCCATCTCATTACATGTTCCATTTTGCATCTCATTACACGTTTAAATTTGCATCTCATTACATGTTCCATTTTGCATCTCATTACACATTTAAATTTGCATCTCATTACACGTTTACATTCGCATCTCATTACATTTTGCATCTCATTACATGTTATATTCTGCATCTCATTACATGTTATATTTTGCATCTCATTACAGGTTTAAATTCGCATCTCATTACAGGTTTAAATTCGCATCTCATTACAGGTTTAAATTCGCATCTCATTACACGTTTAAATTCGCATCTCATTACATGTTATATTTTGCATCTCATTACATGTTATATTTTGCATCTCATTACACGTTTAAATTCGCATCTCATTACACGTTTAAATTCGCATCTCATTACATGTTTAAATTCGCATCTCATTACACTTTCACTTTTGCATCTCATTACATGTTCAAATTCGCATCTCATTACATGTTCAAATATGCAAAATCTTTACCCATAATTCTTATGTGGCTTCCACTTCAATGTTTGGGTGTATTGTTTTCTTTTTGACTCAGTGACTTTTTAGGGTAAACCCAAAATGTGAGTAATGTGTCTTTGTAAAAAAAAATGCTGCCTTCTAAATTTTGTGGAACACCTTTAAGGATTGTGCTAGTTTGTTATTTGCTATTTTTGCCAGGGAAGAGTTACCTCAATGACAAGGTCCTTTAATGCCTCTTTATTTTTATTTTTTTGCTTAATAATAAAAAACTAAATGTTTATCTTATTACCTATAATTCTTTGCTGGGGCATAAATCTACATTATATTTCATATTCAGATATGCAAATCATTACCCATAGTGCTCGGCGGTGCCTATAGTTCTTTGCTTAGATTCATTTTTTTCTCTGTGATTTTTTTTTTTAAATATCCAAGTCAATAATTACCAGTATGAAAAGGCTCTTTAAAATGTTTTATTTTCTTTGCTTACTTTCTTTGGTTAATATTCATATATATAAATGTATATCTCATTACCCATAATTCTTTGCTGGGGCATAAATCTACATTTTATTTCATATGCAGATAAGTAAATCATTACCCATGATGATCGGTGGTGCTTGTAGTTCTTTCTTTAAATTAATTTTTTTTATTTGGGAGTTTTTTTTATTTAATAATTAAGACAAGAAACACCAATATGAAAAGGACCTTTAATGCTTTTTTTTTTTTTTTTCTATCTTTGATTAATATTCTTATGTATGTAAATGTATTTCTCATTACCCATAATTCTTTGCTAGGGCTAGATCTACATTTCATATTTAAATTCATTTTTTTGTTTGTGAGTTGTTTTATTTAATTCCCAAGAAAAAAAAACACCCATATGAAAAGGCCTTTACATGCTTTTTTAATTTTATTTATTATTTTTTTTATTATTCTTGTATACATAAATGGGTTTCTCATTACCCATAATTCTTTGCTGGGGCTAAATATACATTTATTACATATGCAGATGTGCTAATCATTACCCATAGTTCTTTTTTTTTTTTTTTGTCTCTGTGAGCTAACAATTATACATAGGATGTGGGATGCTACTTGTTACAGGTATAATTTAATCCAGGTGCAAATTTGCAT
The DNA here is from genome assembly GCA_036172795.1 of Pelodytes ibericus. Taxonomy (NCBI): domain Eukaryota; kingdom Metazoa; phylum Chordata; class Amphibia; order Anura; family Pelodytidae; genus Pelodytes; species Pelodytes ibericus. Next base: position 137,330,028 of record CM069863.1, on the reverse strand, counting down.
GTGGTGATGGTTGGGTGTTGTTATATCTCCATCTCACTATTTTCACTACACTTTTAAATTTGCATCTCATTACACAATTTAATTCCCATCTCATTACATGTTCCATTTTGCATCTCATTACACGTTTAAATTTGCATCTCATTACACGTTTACATTCGCATCTCATTACATGTTATATTCTGCATCTCATTACATGTTATATTTTGCATCTCATTACAGGTTTAAATTCGCATCTCATTACAGGTTTAAATTCGCATCTCATTACAGGTTTAAATTCGCATCTCATTACACGTTTAAATTCGCATCTCATTACATGTTATATTTTGCATCTCATTACATGTTATATTTTGCATCTCATTACACGTTTAAATTCGCATCTCATTACACGTTTAAATTCGCATCTCATTACATGTTTAAATTCGCATCTCATTACACTTTCACTTTTGCATCTCATTACATGTTCAAATTCGCATCTCATTACATGTTCAAATATGCAAAATCTTTACCCATAATTCTTATGTGGCTTCCACTTCAATGTTTGGGTGTATTGTTTTCTTTTTGACTCAGTGACTTTTTAGGGTAAACCCAAAATGTGAGTAATGTGTCTTTGTAAAAAAAAAAATGCTGCCTTCTAAATTTTGTGGAACACCTTTAAGGATTGTGCTAGTTTGTTATTTGCTATTTTTGCCAGGGAAGAGTTACCTCAATGACAAGGTCCTTTAATGCCTCTTTATTTTTATTTTTTTGCTTAATAATAAAAAACTAAATGTTTATCTTATTACCTATAATTCTTTGCTGGGGCATAAATCTACATTATATTTCATATTCAGATATGCAAATCATTACCCATAGTGCTCGGCGGTGCCTATAGTTCTTTGCTTAGATTCATTTTTTTCTCTGTGATTTTTTTTTTTAAATATCCAAGTCAATAATTACCAGTATGAAAAGGCTCTTTAAAATGTTTTATTTTCTTTGCTTACTTTCTTTGGTTAATATTCATATATATAAATGTATATCTCATTACCCATAATTCTTTGCTGGGGCATAAATCTACATTTTATTTCATATGCAGATAAGTAAATCATTACCCATGATGATCGGTGGTGCTTGTAGTTCTTTCTTTAAATTAATTTTTTTTATTTGGGAGTTTTTTTTATTTAATAATTAAGACAAGAAACACCAATATGAAAAGGACCTTTAATGCTTTTTTTTTTTTTTTTTCTATCTTTGATTAATATTCTTATGTATGTAAATGTATTTCTCATTACCCATAATTCTTTGCTAGGGCTAGATCTACATTTCATATTTAAATTCATTTTTTTGTTTGTGAGTTGTTTTATTTAATTCCCAAGAAAAAAAAACACCCATATGAAAAGGCCTTTACATGCTTTTTTAATTTTATTTATTATTTTTTTTATTATTCTTGTATACATAAATGTGTTTCTCATTACCCATAATTCTTTGCTGGGGCTAAATATACATTTATTACATATGCAGATGTGCTAATCATTACCCATAGTTCTTTTTTTTTTTTTTTGTCTCTGTGAGCTAACAATTATACATAGGATGTGGGATGCTACTTGTTACAGGTATAATTTAATCCAGGTGCAAATTTGCATATGGTGATGGTTGTGTGTTGTTATATCTCCATCTCACTATTTTCACTACACTTTTAAATTTGCATCTCATTACACAATTTAATTCCCATCTCATTACATGTTCCATTTTGCATCTCATTACACGTTTAAATTTGCATCTCATTACATGTTCCATTTTGCATCTCATTACACGTTTACATTCGCATCTCATTACATTTTCCATTTTGCATCTCATTACATGTTATATTCTGCATCTCATTACATGTTATATTTTGCATCTCATTACAGGTTTAAATTCGCATCTCATTACAGGTTTAAATTCGCATCTCATTACACGTTTAAATTCGCATCTCATTACATGTTATATTTTGCATCTCATTACATGTTATATTTTGCATCTCATTACACGTTTAAATTCGCATCTCATTACACGTTTAAATTCGCATCTCATTACATGTTTAAATTCGCATCTCATTACACTTTCACTTTTGCATCTCATTACATGTTCAAATTCGCATCTCATTACATGTTCAAATATGCAAAATCTTTACCCATAATTCTTATGTGGCTTCCACTTCAATGTTTGGGTGTATTGTTTTCTTTTTGACTCAGTGACTTTTTAGGGTAAACCCAAAATGTGAGTAATGTGTCTTTGTAAAAAAAAAATGCTGCCTTCTAAATTTTGTGGAACACCTTTAAGGATTGTGCTAGTTTGTTATTTGCTATTTTTGCCAGGGAAGAGTTACCTCAATGACAAGGTCCTTTAATGCCTCTTTATTTTTATTTTTTTGCTTAATAATAAAAAACTAAATGTTTATCTTATTACCTATAATTCTTTGCTGGGGCATAAATCTACATTATATTTCATATTCAGATATGCAAATCATTACCCATAGTGCTCGGCGGTGCCTATAGTTCTTTGCTTAGATTCATTTTTTTCTCTGTGATTTTTTTTTTTAAATATCCAAGTCAATAATTACCAGTATGAAAAGGCTCTTTAAAATGTTTTATTTTCTTTGCTTACTTTCTTTGGTTAATATTCATATATATAAATGTATATCTCATTACCCATAATTCTTTGCTGGGGCATAAATCTACATTTTATTTCATATGCAGATAAGTAAATCATTACCCATGATGATCGGTGGTGCTTGTAGTTCTTTCTTTAAATTAATTTTTTTTATTTGGGAGTTTTTTTTATTTAATAATTAAGACAAGAAACACCAATATGAAAAGGACCTTTAATGCTTTTTTTTTTTTTTTTCTATCTTTGATTAATATTCTTATGTATGTAAATGTATTTCTCATTACCCATAATTCTTTGCTAGGGCTAGATCTACATTTCATATTTAAATTCATTTTTTTGTTTGTGAGTTGTTTTATTTAATTCCCAAGAAAAAAAAAACACCCATATGAAAAGGCCTTTACATGCTTTTTTAATTTTATTTATTATTTTTTTTATTATTCTTGTATACATAAATGTGTTTCTCATTACCCATAATTCTTTGCTGGGGCTAAATATACATTTATTACATATGCAGATGTGCTAATCATTACCCATAGTTCTTTTTTTTTTTTTTTGTCTCTGTGAGCTAACAATTATACATAGGATGTGGGATGCTACTTGTTACAGGTATAATTTAATCCAGGTGCAAATTTGCATATGGTGATGGTTGGGTGTTGTTATATCTCCATCTCACTATTTTCACTACACTTTTAAATTTGCATCTCATTACACAATTTAATTCCCATCTCATTACATGTTCCATTTTGCATCTCATTACACGTTTAAATTTGCATCTCATTACATGTTCCATTTTGCATCTCATTACACATTTAAATTTGCATCTCATTACACGTTTACATTCGCATCTCATTACATTTTGCATCTCATTACATGTTATATTCTGCATCTCATTACATGTTATATTTTGCATCTCATTACAGGTTTAAATTCGCATCTCATTACAGGTTTAAATTCGCATCTCATTACAGGTTTAAATTCGCATCTCATTACACGTTTAAATTCGCATCTCATTACATGTTATATTTTGCATCTCATTACATGTTATATTTTGCATCTCATTACACGTTTAAATTCGCATCTCATTACACGTTTAAATTCGCATCTCATTACATGTTTAAATTCGCATCTCATTACACTTTCACTTTTGCATCTCATTACATGTTCAAATTCGCATCTCATTACATGTTCAAATATGCAAAATCTTTACCCATAATTCTTATGTGGCTTCCACTTCAATGTTTGGGTGTATTGTTTTCTTTTTGACTCAGTGACTTTTTAGGGTAAACCCAAAATGTGAGTAATGTGTCTTTGTAAAAAAAAAATGCTGCCTTCTAAATTTTGTGGAACACCTTTAAGGATTGTGCTAGTTTGTTATTTGCTATTTTTGCCAGGGAAGAGTTACCTCAATGACAAGGTCCTTTAATGCCTCTTTATTTTTATTTTTTTGCTTAATAATAAAAAACTAAATGTTTATCTTATTACCTATAATTCTTTGCTGGGGCATAAATCTACATTATATTTCATATTCAGATATGCAAATCATTACCCATAGTGCTCGGCGGTGCCTATAGTTCTTTGCTTAGATTCATTTTTTTCTCTGTGATTTTTTTTTTTAAATATCCAAGTCAATAATTACCAGTATGAAAAGGCTCTTTAAAATGTTTTATTTTCTTTGCTTACTTTCTTTGGTTAATATTCATATATATAAATGTATATCTCATTACCCATAATTCTTTGCTGGGGCATAAATCTACATTTTATTTCATATGCAGATAAGTAAATCATTACCCATGATGATCGGTGGTGCTTGTAGTTCTTTCTTTAAATTAATTTTTTTTATTTGGGAGTTTTTTTTATTTAATAATTAAGACAAGAAACACCAATATGAAAAGGACCTTTAATGCTTTTTTTTTTTTTTTTCTATCTTTGATTAATATTCTTATGTATGTAAATGTATTTCTCATTACCCATAATTCTTTGCTAGGGCTAGATCTACATTTCATATTTAAATTCATTTTTTTGTTTGTGAGTTGTTTTATTTAATTCCCAAGAAAAAAAAACACCCATATGAAAAGGCCTTTACATGCTTTTTTAATTTTATTTATTATTTTTTTTATTATTCTTGTATACATAAATGGGTTTCTCATTACCCATAATTCTTTGCTGGGGCTAAATATACATTTATTACATATGCAGATGTGCTAATCATTACCCATAGTTCTTTTTTTTTTTTTTTGTCTCTGTGAGCTAACAATTATACATAGGATGTGGGATGCTACTTGTTACAGGTATAATTTAATCCAGGTGCAAATTTGCATGTGGTGATGGTTGGGTGTTGTTATATCTCCATCTCACTATTTTCACTACACTTTTAAATTTGCATCTCATTACACAATTTAATTCCCATCTCATTACATGTTCCATTTTGCATCTCATTACACGTTTAAATTTGCATCTCATTACACGTTTACATTCGCATCTCATTACATTTTCCATTTTGCATCTCATTACATGTTATATTCTGCATCTCATTACATGTTATATTTTGCATCTCATTACAGGTTTAAATTCGCATCTCATTACAGGTTTAAATTCGCATCTCATTACAGGTTTAAATTCGCATCTCATTACACGTTTAAATTCGCATCTCATTACATGTTATATTTTGCATCTCATTACATGTTATATTTTGCATCTCATTACACGTTTAAATTCGCATCTCATTACACGTTTAAATTCGCATCTCATTACATGTTTAAATTCGCATCTCATTACACTTTCACTTTTGCATCTCATTACATGTTCAAATTCGCATCTCATTACATGTTCAAATATGCAAAATCTTTACCCATAATTCTTATGTGGCTTCCACTTCAATGTTTGGGTGTATTGTTTTCTTTTTGACTCAGTGACTTTTTAGGGTAAACCCAAAATGTGAGTAATGTGTCTTTGTAAAAAAAAAAATGCTGCCTTCTAAATTTTGTGGAACACCTTTAAGGATTGTGCTAGTTTGTTATTTGCTATTTTTGCCAGGGAAGAGTTACCTCAATGACAAGGTCCTTTAATGCCTCTTTATTTTTATTTTTTTGCTTAATAATAAAAAACTAAATGTTTATCTTATTACCTATAATTCTTTGCTGGGGCATAAATCTACATTATATTTCATATTCAGATATGCAAATCATTACCCATAGTGCTCGGCGGTGCCTATAGTTCTTTGCTTAGATTCATTTTTTTCTCTGTGATTTTTTTTTTTAAATATCCAAGTCAATAATTACCAGTATGAAAAGGCTCTTTAAAATGTTTTATTTTCTTTGCTTACTTTCTTTGGTTAATATTCATATATATAAATGTATATCTCATTACCCATAATTCTTTGCTGGGGCATAAATCTACATTTTATTTCATATGCAGATAAGTAAATCATTACCCATGATGATCGGTGGTGCTTGTAGTTCTTTCTTTAAATTAATTTTTTTTATTTGGGAGTTTTTTTTATTTAATAATTAAGACAAGAAACACCAATATGAAAAGGACCTTTAATGCTTTTTTTTTTTTTTTTCTATCTTTGATTAATATTCTTATGTATGTAAATGTATTTCTCATTACCCATAATTCTTTGCTAGGGCTAGATCTACATTTCATATTTAAATTCATTTTTTTGTTTGTGAGTTGTTTTATTTAATTCCCAAGAAAAAAAAACACCCATATGAAAAGGCCTTTACATGCTTTTTTAATTTTATTTATTATTTTTTTTATTATTCTTGTATACATAAATGTGTTTCTCATTACCCATAATTCTTTGCTGGGGCTAAATATACATTTATTACATATGCAGATGTGCTAATCATTACCCATAGTTCTTTTTTTTTTTTTTTGTCTCTGTGAGCTAACAATTATACATAGGATGTGGGATGCTACTTGTTACAGGTATAATTTAATCCAGGTGCAAATTTGCATATGGTGATGGTTGTGTGTTGTTATATCTCCATCTCACTATTTTCACTACACTTTTAAATTTGCATCTCATTACACAATTTAATTCCCATCTCATTACATGTTCCATTTTGCATCTCATTACACGTTTAAATTTGCATCTCATTACATGTTCCATTTTGCATCTCATTACACGTTTACATTCGCATCTCATTACATTTTCCATTTTGCATCTCATTACATGTTATATTCTGCATCTCATTACATGTTATATTTTGCATCTCATTACAGGTTTAAATTCGCATCTCATTACAGGTTTAAATTCGCATCTCATTACACGTTTAAATTCGCATCTCATTACATGTTATATTTTGCATCTCATTACATGTTATATTTTGCATCTCATTACACGTTTAAATTCGCATCTCATTACACGTTTAAATTCGCATCTCATTACATGTTTAAATTCGCATCTCATTACACTTTCACTTTTGCATCTCATTACATGTTCAAATTCGCATCTCATTACATGTTCAAATATGCAAAATCTTTACCCATAATTCTTATGTGGCTTCCACTTCAATGTTTGGGTGTATTGTTTTCTTTTTGACTCAGTGACTTTTTAGGGTAAACCCAAAATGTGAGTAATGTGTCTTTGTAAAAAAAAAAAATGCTGCCTTCTAAATTTTGTGGAACACCTTTAAGGATTGTGCTAGTTTGTTATTTGCTATTTTTGCCAGGGAAGAGTTACCTCAATGACAAGGTCCTTTAATGCCTCTTTATTTTTATTTTTTTGCTTAATAATAAAAAACTAAATGTTTATCTTATTACCTATAATTCTTTGCTGGGGCATAAATCTACATTATATTTCATATTCAGATATGCAAATCATTACCCATAGTGCTCGGCGGTGCCTATAGTTCTTTGCTTAGATTCATTTTTTTCTCTGTGATTTTTTTTTTTAAATATCCAAGTCAATAATTACCAGTATGAAAAGGCTCTTTAAAATGTTTTATTTTCTTTGCTTACTTTCTTTGGTTAATATTCATATATATAAATGTATATCTCATTACCCATAATTCTTTGCTGGGGCATAAATCTACATTTTATTTCATATGCAGATAAGTAAATCATTACCCATGATGATCGGTGGTGCTTGTAGTTCTTTCTTTAAATTAATTTTTTTTATTTGGGAGTTTTTTTTATTTAATAATTAAGACAAGAAACACCAATATGAAAAGGACCTTTAATGCTTTTTTTTTTTTTTTTTCTATCTTTGATTAATATTCTTATGTATGTAAATGTATTTCTCATTACCCATAATTCTTTGCTAGGGCTAGATCTACATTTCATATTTAAATTCATTTTTTTGTTTGTGAGTTGTTTTATTTAATTCCCAAGAAAAAAAAACACCCATATGAAAAGGCCTTTACATGCTTTTTTAATTTTATTTATTATTTTTTTTATTATTCTTGTATACATAAATGTGTTTCTCATTACCCATAATTCTTTGCTGGGGCTAAATATACATTTATTACATATGCAGATGTGCTAATCATTACCCATAGTTCTTTTTTTTTTTTTTTTGTCTCTGTGAGCTAACAATTATACATAGGATGTGGGATGCTACTTGTTACAGGTATAATTTAATCCAGGTGCAAATTTGCATATGGTGATGGTTGTGTGTTGTTATATCTCCATCTCACTATTTTCACTACACTTTTAAATTTGCATCTCATTACACAATTTAATTCCCATCTCATTACATGTTCCATTTTGCATCTCATTACACGTTTAAATTTGCATCTTATTACACATTTAAATTTGCATCTCATTACACGTTTACATTCGCATCTCATTACATTTTCCATTTTGCATCTCATTACATGTTATATTCTGCATCTCATTACATGTTATATTTTGCATCTCATTACAGGTTTAAATTCGCATCTCATTACAGGTTTAAATTCGCATCTCATTACAGGTTTAAATTCGCATCTCATTACACGTTTAAATTCGCATCTCATTACATGTTATATTTTGCATCTCATTACATGTTATATTTTGCATCTCATTACACGTTTAAATTCGCATCTCATTACACGTTTAAATTCGCATCTCATTACATGTTTAAATTCGCATCTCATTACACTTTCACTTTTGCATCTCATTACATGTTCAAATTCGCATCTCATTACATGTTCAAATATGCAAAATCTTTACCCATAATTCTTATGTGGCTTCCACTTCAATGTTTGGGTGTATTGTTTTCTTTTTGACTCAGTGACTTTTTAGGGTAAACCCAAAATGTGAGTAATGTGTCTTTGTAAAAAAAAAATGCTGCCTTCTAAATTTTGTGGAACACCTTTAAGGATTGTGCTAGTTTGTTATTTGCTATTTTTGCCAGGGAAGAGTTACCTCAATGACAAGGTCCTTTAATGCCTCTTTATTTTTATTTTTTTGCTTAATAATAAAAAACTAAATGTTTATCTTATTACCTATAATTCTTTGCTGGGGCATAAATCTACATTATATTTCATATTCAGATATGCAAATCATTACCCATAGTGCTCGGCGGTGCCTATAGTTCTTTGCTTAGATTCATTTTTTTCTCTGTGATTTTTTTTTTTAAATATCCAAGTCAATAATTACCAGTATGAAAAGGCTCTTTAAAATGTTTTATTTTCTTTGCTTACTTTCTTTGGTTAATATTCATATATATAAATGTATATCTCATTACCCATAATTCTTTGCTGGGGCATAAATCTACATTTTATTTCATATGCAGATAAGTAAATCATTACCCATGATGATCGGTGGTGCTTGTAGTTCTTTCTTTAAATTAATTTTTTTTATTTGGGAGTTTTTTTTATTTAATAATTAAGACAAGAAACACCAATATGAAAAGGACCTTTAATGCTTTTTTTTTTTTTTTTCTATCTTTGATTAATATTCTTATGTATGTAAATGTATTTCTCATTACCCATAATTCTTTGCTAGGGCTAGATCTACATTTCATATTTAAATTCATTTTTTTGTTTGTGAGTTGTTTTATTTAATTCCCAAGAAAAAAAAACACCCATATGAAAAGGCCTTTACATGCTTTTTTAATTTTATTTATTATTTTTTTTATTATTCTTGTATACATAAATGTGTTTCTCATTACCCATAATTCTTTGCTGGGGCTAAATATACATTTATTACATATGCAGATGTGCTAATCATTACCCATAGTTCTTTTTTTTTTTTTTGTCTCTGTGAGCTAACAATTATACATAGGATGTGGGATGCTACTTGTTACAGGTATAATTTAATCCAGGTGCAAATTTGCATATGGTGATGGTTGGGTGTTGTTATATCTCCATCTCACTATTTTCACTACACTTTTAAATTTGCATCTCATTACACAATTTAATTCCCATCTCATTACATGTTCCATTTTGCATCTCATTACACGTTTAAATTTGCATCTCATTACATGTTCCATTTTGCATCTCATTACACAATTAAATTTGCATCTCATTACACGTTTACATTCGCATCTCATTACAGGTTTAAATTCGCATCTCATTACAGGTTTAAATTCGCATCTCATTACAGGTTTAAATTCGCATCTCATTACACGTTTAAATTCGCATCTCATTACATGTTATATTTTGCATCTCATTACATGTTATATTTTGCATCTCATTACACGTTTAAATTCGCATCTCATTACACGTTTAAATTCGCATCTCATTACATGTTTAAATTCGCATCTCATTACACTTTCACTTTTGCATCTCATTACATGTTCAAATTCGCATCTCATTACATGTTCAAATATGCAAAATCTTTACCCATAATTCTTATGTGGCTTCCACTTCAATGTTTGGGTGTATTGTTTTCTTTTTGACTCAGTGACTTTTTAGGGTAAACCCAAAATGTGAGTAATGTGTCTTTGTAAAAAAAAAAATGCTGCCTTCTAAATTTTGTGGAACACCTTTAAGGATTGTGCTAGTTTGTTATTTGCTATTTTTGCCAGGGAAGAGTTACCTCAATGACAAGGTCCTTTAATGCCTCTTTATTTTTATTTTTTTGCTTAATAATAAAAAACTAAATGTTTATCTTATTACCTATAATTCTTTGCTGGGGCATAAATCTACATTATATTTCATATTCAGATATGCAAATCATTACCCATAGTGCTCGGCGGTGCCTATAGTTCTTTGCTTAGATTCATTTTTTTCTCTGTGATTTTTTTTTTTAAATATCCAAGTCAATAATTACCAGTATGAAAAGGCTCTTTAAAATGTTTTATTTTCTTTGCTTACTTTCTTTGGTTAATATTCATATATATAAATGTATATCTCATTACCCATAATTCTTTGCTGGGGCATAAATCTACATTTTATTTCATATGCAGATAAGTAAATCATTACCCATGATGATCGGTGGTGCTTGTAGTTCTTTCTTTAAATTAATTTTTTTTATTTGGGAGTTTTTTTTATTTAATAATTAAGACAAGAAACACCAATATGAAAAGGACCTTTAATGCTTTTTTTTTTTTTTTTTCTATCTTTGATTAATATTCTTATGTATGTAAATGTATTTCTCATTACCCATAATTCTTTGCTAGGGCTAGATCTACATTTCATATTTAAATTCATTTTTTTGTTTGTGAGTTGTTTTATTTAATTCCCAAGAAAAAAAAACACCCATATGAAAAGGCCTTTACATGCTTTTTTAATTTTATTTATTATTTTTTTTATTATTCTTGTATACATAAATGTGTTTCTCATTACCCATAATTCTTTGCTGGGGCTAAATATACATTTATTACATATGCAGATGTGCTAATCATTACCCATAGTTCTTTTTTTTTTTTTTTGTCTCTGTGAGCTAACAATTATACATAGGATGTGGGATGCTACTTGTTACAGGTATAATTTAATCCAGGTGCAAATTTGCATATGGTGATGGTTGTGTGTTGTTATATCTCCATCTCACTATTTTCACTACACTTTTAAATTTGCATCTCATTACACAATTTAATTCCCATCTCATTACATGTTCCATTTTGCATCTCATTACACGTTTAAATTTGCATCTCATTACATGTTCCATTTTGCATCTCATTACACGTTTACATTCGCATCTCATTACATTTTCCATTTTGCATCTCATTACATGTTATATTCTGCATCTCATTACATGTTATATTTTGCATCTCATTACAGGTTTAAATTCGCATCTCATTACAGGTTTAAATTCGCATCTCATTACACGTTTAAATTCGCATCTCATTACATGTTATATTTTGCATCTCATTACATGTTATATTTTGCATCTCATTACACGTTTAAATTCGCATCTCATTACACGTTTAAATTCGCATCTCATTACATGTTTAAATTCGCATCTCATTACACTTTCACTTTTGCATCTCATTACATGTTCAAATTCGCATCTCATTACATGTTCAAATATGCAAAATCTTTACCCATAATTCTTATGTGGCTTCCACTTCAATGTTTGGGTGTATTGTTTTCTTTTTGACTCAGTGACTTTTTAGGGTAAACCCAAAATGTGAGTAATGTGTCTTTGTAAAAAAAAAAAATGCTGCCTTCTAAATTTTGTGGAACACCTTTAAGGATTGTGCTAGTTTGTTATTTGCTATTTTTGCCAGGGAAGAGTTACCTCAATGACAAGGTCCTTTAATGCCTCTTTATTTTTATTTTTTTGCTTAATAATAAAAAACTAAATGTTTATCTTATTACCTATAATTCTTTGCTGGGGCATAAATCTACATTATATTTCATATTCAGATATGCAAATCATTACCCATAGTGCTCGGCGGTGCCTATAGTTCTTTGCTTAGATTCATTTTTTTCTCTGTGATTTTTTTTTTTAAATATCCAAGTCAATAATTACCAGTATGAAAAGGCTCTTTAAAATGTTTTATTTTCTTTGCTTACTTTCTTTGGTTAATATTCATATATATAAATGTATATCTCATTACCCATAATTCTTTGCTGGGGCATAAATCTACATTTTATTTCATATGCAGATAAGTAAATCATTACCCATGATGATCGGTGGTGCTTGTAGTTCTTTCTTTAAATTAATTTTTTTTATTTGGGAGTTTTTTTTATTTAATAATTAAGACAAGAAACACCAATATGAAAAGGACCTTTAATGCTTTTTTTTTTTTTTTTTCTATCTTTGATTAATATTCTTATGTATGTAAATGTATTTCTCATTACCCATAATTCTTTGCTAGGGCTAGATCTACATTTCATATTTAAATTCATTTTTTTGTTTGTGAGTTGTTTTATTTAATTCCCAAGAAAAAAAAACACCCATATGAAAAGGCCTTTACATGCTTTTTTAATTTTATTTATTATTTTTTTTATTATTCTTGTATACATAAATGTGTTTCTCATTACCCATAATTCTTTGCTGGGGCTAAATATACATTTATTACATATGCAGATGTGCTAATCATTACCCATAGTTCTTTTTTTTTTTTTTTTGTCTCTGTGAGCTAACAATTATACATAGGATGTGGGATGCTACTTGTTACAGGTATAATTTAATCCAGGTGCAAATTTGCATATGGTGATGGTTGTGTGTTGTTATATCTCCATCTCACTATTTTCACTACACTTTTAAATTTGCATCTCATTACACAATTTAATTCCCATCTCATTACATGTTCCATTTTGCATCTCATTACACGTTTAAATTTGCATCTTATTACACATTTAAATTTGCATCTCATTACACGTTTACATTCGCATCTCATTACATTTTCCATTTTGCATCTCATTACATGTTATATTCTGCATCTCATTACATGTTATATTTTGCATCTCATTACAGGTTTAAATTCGCATCTCATTACAGGTTTAAATTCGCATCTCATTACAGGTTTAAATTCGCATCTCATTACACGTTTAAATTCGCATCTCATTACATGTTATATTTTGCATCTCATTACATGTTATATTTTGCATCTCATTACACGTTTAAATTCGCATCTCATTACACGTTTAAATTCGCATCTCATTACATGTTTAAATTCGCATCTCATTACACTTTCACTTTTGCATCTCATTACATGTTCAAATTCGCATCTCATTACATGTTCAAATATGCAAAATCTTTACCCATAATTCTTATGTGGCTTCCACTTCAATGTTTGGGTGTATTGTTTTCTTTTTGACTCAGTGACTTTTTAGGGTAAACCCAAAATGTGAGTAATGTGTCTTTGTAAAAAAAAAATGCTGCCTTCTAAATTTTGTGGAACACCTTTAAGGATTGTGCTAGTTTGTTATTTGCTATTTTTGCCAGGGAAGAGTTACCTCAATGACAAGGTCCTTTAATGCCTCTTTATTTTTATTTTTTTGCTTAATAATAAAAAACTAAATGTTTATCTTATTACCTATAATTCTTTGCTGGGGCATAAATCTACATTATATTTCATATTCAGATATGCAAATCATTACCCATAGTGCTCGGCGGTGCCTATAGTTCTTTGCTTAGATTCATTTTTTTCTCTGTGATTTTTTTTTTTAAATATCCAAGTCAATAATTACCAGTATGAAAAGGCTCTTTAAAATGTTTTATTTTCTTTGCTTACTTTCTTTGGTTAATATTCATATATATAAATGTATATCTCATTACCCATAATTCTTTGCTGGGGCATAAATCTACATTTTATTTCATATGCAGATAAGTAAATCATTACCCATGATGATCGGTGGTGCTTGTAGTTCTTTCTTTAAATTAATTTTTTTTATTTGGGAGTTTTTTTTATTTAATAATTAAGACAAGAAACACCAATATGAAAAGGACCTTTAATGCTTTTTTTTTTTTTTTTCTATCTTTGATTAATATTCTTATGTATGTAAATGTATTTCTCATTACCCATAATTCTTTGCTAGGGCTAGATCTACATTTCATATTTAAATTCATTTTTTTGTTTGTGAGTTGTTTTATTTAATTCCCAAGAAAAAAAAACACCCATATGAAAAGGCCTTTACATGCTTTTTTAATTTTATTTATTATTTTTTTTATTATTCTTGTATACATAAATGTGTTTCTCATTACCCATAATTCTTTGCTGGGGCTAAATATACATTTATTACATATGCAGATGTGCTAATCATTACCCATAGTTCTTTTTTTTTTTTTTGTCTCTGTGAGCTAACAATTATACATAGGATGTGGGATGCTACTTGTTACAGGTATAATTTAATCCAGGTGCAAATTTGCATATGGTGATGGTTGGGTGTTGTTATATCTCCATCTCACTATTTTCACTACACTTTTAAATTTGCATCTCATTACACAATTTAATTCCCATCTCATTACATGTTCCATTTTGCATCTCATTACACGTTTAAATTTGCATCTCATTACATGTTCCATTTTGCATCTCATTACACAATTAAATTTGCATCTCATTACACGTTTACATTCGCATCTCATTACAGGTTTAAATTCGCATCTCATTACAGGTTTAAATTCGCATCTCATTACAGGTTTAAATTCGCATCTCATTACACGTTTAAATTCGCATCTCATTACATGTTATATTTTGCATCTCATTACATGTTATATTTTGCATCTCATTACACGTTTAAATTCGCATCTCATTACACGTTTAAATTCGCATCTCATTACATGTTTAAATTCGCATCTCATTACACTTTCACTTTTGCATCTCATTACATGTTCAAATTCGCATCTCATTACATGTTCAAATATGCAAAATCTTTACCCATAATTCTTATGTGGCTTCCACTTCAATGTTTGGGTGTATTGTTTTCTTTTTGACTCAGTGACTTTTTAGGGTAAACCCAAAATGTGAGTAATGTGTCTTTGTAAAAAAAAATGCTGCCTTCTAAATTTTGTGGAACACCTTTAAGGATTGTGCTAGTTTGTTATTTGCTATTTTTGCCAGGGAAGAGTTACCTCAATGACAAGGTCCTTTAATGCCTCTTTATTTTTATTTTTTTGCTTAATAATAAAAAACTAAATGTTTATCTTATTACCTATAATTCTTTGCTGGGGCATAAATCTACATTATATTTCATATTCAGATATGCAAATCATTACCCATAGTGCTCGGCGGTGCCTATAGTTCTTTGCTTAGATTCATTTTTTTCTCTGTGATTTTTTTTTTTAAATATCCAAGTCAATAATTACCAGTATGAAAAGGCTCTTTAAAATGTTTTATTTTCTTTGCTTACTTTCTTTGGTTAATATTCATATATATAAATGTATATCTCATTACCCATAATTCTTTGCTGGGGCATAAATCTACATTTTATTTCATATGCAGATAAGTAAATCATTACCCATGATGATCGGTGGTGCTTGTAGTTCTTTCTTTAAATTAATTTTTTTTATTTGGGAGTTTTTTTTATTTAATAATTAAGACAAGAAACACCAATATGAAAAGGACCTTTAATGCTTTTTTTTTTTTTTTTCTATCTTTGATTAATATTCTTATGTATGTAAATGTATTTCTCATTACCCATAATTCTTTGCTAGGGCTAGATCTACATTTCATATTTAAATTCATTTTTTTGTTTGTGAGTTGTTTTATTTAATTCCCAAGAAAAAAAAACACCCATATGAAAAGGCCTTTACATGCTTTTTTAATTTTATTTATTATTTTTTTTATTATTCTTGTATACATAAATGTGTTTCTCATTACCCATAATTCTTTGCTGGGGCTAAATATACATTTATTACATATGCAGATGTGCTAATCATTACCCATAGTTCTTTTTTTTTTTTTTTGTCTCTGTGAGCTAACAATTATACATAGGATGTGGGATGCTACTTGTTACAGGTATAATTTAATCCAGGTGCAAATTTGCATATGGTGATGGTTGTGTGTTGTTATATCTCCATCTCACTATTTTCACTACACTTTTAAATTTGCATCTCATTACACAATTTAATTCCCATCTCATTACATGTTCCATTTTGCATCTCATTACACGTTTAAATTTGCATCTCATTACATGTTCCATTTTGCATCTCATTACACGTTTACATTCGCATCTCATTACATTTTCCATTTTGCATCTCATTACATGTTATATTCTGCATCTCATTACATGTTATATTTTGCATCTCATTACAGGTTTAAATTCGCATCTCATTACAGGTTTAAATTCGCATCTCATTACACGTTTAAATTCGCATCTCATTACATGTTATATTTTGCATCTCATTACATGTTATATTTTGCATCTCATTACACGTTTAAATTCGCATCTCATTACACGTTTAAATTCGCATCTCATTACATGTTTAAATTCGCATCTCATTACACTTTCACTTTTGCATCTCATTACATGTTCAAATTCGCATCTCATTACATGTTCAAATATGCAAAATCTTTACCCATAATTCTTATGTGGCTTCCACTTCAATGTTTGGGTGTATTGTTTTCTTTTTGACTCAGTGACTTTTTAGGGGAAACCCAAAATGTGAGTAATGTGTCTTTGTAAAAAAAAAAATGCTGCCTTCTAAATTTTGTGGAACACCTTTAAGGATTGTGCTAGTTTGTTATTTGCTATTTTTGCCAGGGAAGAGTTACCTCAATGACAAGGTCCTTTAATGCCTCTTTATTTTTATTTTTTTGCTTAATAATAAAAAACTAAATGTTTATCTTATTACCTATAATTCTTTGCTGGGGCATAAATCTACATTATATTTCATATTCAGATATGCAAATCATTACCCATAGTGCTCGGCGGTGCCTATAGTTCTTTGCTTAGATTCATTTTTTTCTCTGTGATTTTTTTTTTTAAATATCCAAGTCAATAATTACCAGTATGAAAAGGCTCTTTAAAATGTTTTATTTTCTTTGCTTACTTTCTTTGGTTAATATTCATATATATAAATGTATATCTCATTACCCATAATTCTTTGCTGGGGCATAAATCTACATTTTATTTCATATGCAGATAAGTAAATCATTACCCATGATGATCGGTGGTGCTTGTAGTTCTTTCTTTAAATTAATTTTTTTTATTTGGGAGTTTTTTTTATTTAATAATTAAGACAAGAAACACCAATATGAAAAGGACCTTTAATGCTTTTTTTTTTTTTTTTCTATCTTTGATTAATATTCTTATGTATGTAAATGTATTTCTCATTACCCATAATTCTTTGCTAGGGCTAGATCTACATTTCATATTTAAATTCATTTTTTTGTTTGTGAGTTGTTTTATTTAATTCCCAAGAAAAAAAAACACCCATATGAAAAGGCCTTTACATGCTTTTTTAATTTTATTTATTATTTTTTTTATTATTCTTGTATACATAAATGTGTTTCTCATTACCCATAATTCTTTGCTGGGGCTAAATATACATTTATTACATATGCAGATGTGCTAATCATTACCCATAGTTCTTTTTTTTTTTTTTTTTGTCTCTGTGAGCTAACAATTATACATAGGATGTGGGATGCTACTTGTTACAGGTATAATTTAATCCAGGTGCAAATTTGCATATGGTGATGGTTGGGTGTTGTTATATCTCCATCTCACTATTTTCACTACACTTTTAAATTTGCATCTCATTACACAATTTAATTCCCATCTCATTACATGTTCCATTTTGCATCTCATTACACGTTTAAATTTGCATCTCATTACATGTTCCATTTTGCATCTCATTACACATTTAAATTTGCATCTCATTACACGTTTACATTCGCATCTCATTACATTTTCCATTTTGCATCTCATTACATGTTATATTCTGCATCTCATTACATGTTATATTTTGCATCTCATTACAGGTTTAAATTCGCATCTCATTACAGGTTTAAATTCGCATCTCATTACAGGTTTAAATTCGCATCTCATTACACGTTTAAATTCGCATCTCATTACATGTTATATTTTGCATCTCATTACATGTTATATTTTGCATCTCATTACACGTTTAAATTCGCATCTCATTACACGTTTAAATTCGCATCTCATTACATGTTTAAATTCGCATCTCATTACACTTTCACTTTTGCATCTCATTACATGTTCAAATTCGCATCTCATTACATGTTCAAATATGCAAAATCTTTACCCATAATTCTTATGTGGCTTCCACTTCAATGTTTGGGTGTATTGTTTTCTTTTTGACTCAGTGACTTTTTAGGGTAAACCCAAAATGTGAGTAATGTGTCTTTGTAAAAAAAAAATGCTGCCTTCTAAATTTTGTGGAACACCTTTAAGGATTGTGCTAGTTTGTTATTTGCTATTTTTGCCAGGGAAGAGTTACCTCAATGACAAGGTCCTTTAATGCCTCTTTATTTTTATTTTTTTGCTTAATAATAAAAAACTAAATGTTTATCTTATTACCTATAATTCTTTGCTGGGGCATAAATCTACATTATATTTCATATTCAGATATGCAAATCATTACCCATAGTGCTCGGCGGTGCCTATAGTTCTTTGCTTAGATTCATTTTTTTCTCTGTGATTTTTTTTTTTAAATATCCAAGTCAATAATTACCAGTATGAAAAGGCTCTTTAAAATGTTTTATTTTCTTTGCTTACTTTCTTTGGTTAATATTCATATATATAAATGTATATCTCATTACCCATAATTCTTTGCTGGGGCATAAATCTACATTTTATTTCATATGCAGATAAGTAAATCATTACCCATGATGATCGGTGGTGCTTGTAGTTCTTTCTTTAAATTAATTTTTTTTATTTGGGAGTTTTTTTTATTTAATAATTAAGACAAGAAACACCAATATGAAAAGGACCTTTAATGCTTTTTTTTTTTTTTTTCTATCTTTGATTAATATTCTTATGTATGTAAATGTATTTCTCATTACCCATAATTCTTTGCTAGGGCTAGATCTACATTTCATATTTAAATTCATTTTTTTGTTTGTGAGTTGTTTTATTTAATTCCCAAGAAAAAAAAACACCCATATGAAAAGGCCTTTACATGCTTTTTTAATTTTATTTATTATTTTTTTTATTATTCTTGTATACATAAATGTGTTTCTCATTACCCATAATTCTTTGCTGGGGCTAAATATACATTTATTACATATGCAGATGTGCTAATCATTACCCATAGTTCTTTTTTTTTTTTTTTGTCTCTGTGAGCTAACAATTATACATAGGATGTGGGATGCTACTTGTTACAGGTATAATTTAATCCAGGTGCAAATTTGCATATGGTGATGGTTGTGTGTTGTTATATCTCCATCTCACTATTTTCACTACACTTTTAAATTTGCATCTCATTACACAATTTAATTCCCATCTCATTACATGTTCCATTTTGCATCTCATTACACGTTTAAATTTGCATCTCATTACATGTTCCATTTTGCATCTCATTACACATTTAAATTTGCATCTCATTACATTTTCTATTTTGCATCTCATTACATGTTATATTCTGCATCTCATTACATGTTATATTTTGCATCTCATTACAGGTTTAAATTCGCATCTCATTACAGGTTTAAATTCGCATCTCATTACAGGTTCAAATTCGCATCTCATTACACGTTTAAATTCGCATCTCATTACATGTTATATTTTGCATCTCATTACATGTTATATTTTGCATCTCATTACACGTTTAAATTCGCATCTCATTACACGTTTAAATTCGCATCTCATTACATGTTTAAATTCGCATCTCATTACACTTTCACTTTTGCATCTCATTACATGTTCAAATTCGCATCTCATTACATGTTCAAATATGCAAAATCTTTACCCATAATTCTTATGTGGCTTCCACTTCAATGTTTGGGTGTATTGTTTTCTTTTTGACTCAGTGACTTTTTAGGGTAAACCCAAAATGTGAGTAATGTGTCTTTGTAAAAAAAAAAATGCTGCCTTCTAAATTTTGTGGAACACCTTTAAGGATTGTGCTAGTTTGTTATTTGCTATTTTTGCCAGGGAAGAGTTACCTCAATGACAAGGTCCTTTAATGCCTCTTTATTTTTATTTTTTTGCTTAATAATAAAAAACTAAATGTTTATCTTATTACCTATAATTCTTTGCTGGGGCATAAATCTACATTATATTTCATATTCAGATATGCAAATCATTACCCATAGTGCTCGGCGGTGCCTATAGTTCTTTGCTTAGATTCATTTTTTTCTCTGTGATTTTTTTTTTTAAATATCCAAGTCAATAATTACCAGTATGAAAAGGCTCTTTAAAATGTTTTATTTTCTTTGCTTACTTTCTTTGGTTAATATTCATATATATAAATGTATATCTCATTACCCATAATTCTTTGCTGGGGCATAAATCTACATTTTATTTCATATGCAGATAAGTAAATCATTACCCATGATGATCGGTGGTGCTTGTAGTTCTTTCTTTAAATTAATTTTTTTTATTTGGGAGTTTTTTTTATTTAATAATTAAGACAAGAAACACCAATATGAAAAGGACCTTTAATGCTTTTTTTTTTTTTTTTCTATCTTTGATTAATATTCTTATGTATGTAAATGTATTTCTCATTACCCATAATTCTTTGCTAGGGCTAGATCTACATTTCATATTTAAATTCATTTTTTTGTTTGTGAGTTGTTTTATTTAATTCCCAAGAAAAAAAAACACCCATATGAAAAGGCCTTTACATGCTTTTTTAATTTTATTTATTATTTTTTTTATTATTCTTGTATACATAAATGTGTTTCTCATTACCCATAATTCTTTGCTGGGGCTAAATATACATTTATTACATATGCAGATGTGCTAATCATTACCCATAGTTCTTTTTTTTTTTTTTTTTGTCTCTGTGAGCTAACAATTATACATAGGATGTGGGATGCTACTTGTTACAGGTATAATTTAATCCAGGTGCAAATTTGCATATGGTGATGGTTGGGTGTTGTTATATCTCCATCTCACTATTTTCACTACACTTTTAAATTTGCATCTCATTACACAATTTAATTCCCATCTCATTACATGTTCCATTTTGCATCTCATTACACGTTTAAATTTGCATCTCATTACATGTTCCATTTTGCATCTCATTACACATTTAAATTTGCATCTCATTACACGTTTACATTCGCATCTCATTACATTTTCCATTTTGCATCTCATTACATGTTATATTCTGCATCTCATTACATGTTATATTTTGCATCTCATTACAGGTTTAAATTCGCATCTCATTACAGGTTTAAATTCGCATCTCATTACAGGTTTAAATTCGCATCTCATTACACGTTTAAATTCGCATCTCATTACATGTTATATTTTGCATCTCATTACATGTTATATTTTGCATCTCATTACACGTTTAAATTCGCATCTCATTACATGTTTAAATTCGCATCTCATTACACTTTCACTTTTGCATCTCATTACATGTTCAAATTCGCATCTCATTACATGTTCAAATATGCAAAATCTTTACCCATAATTCTTATGTGGCTTCCACTTCAATGTTTGGGTGTATTGTTTTCTTTTTGACTCAGTGACTTTTTAGGGTAAACCCAAAATGTGAGTAATGTGTCTTTGTAAAAAAAAAATGCTGCCTTCTAAATTTTGTGGAACACCTTTAAGGATTGTGCTAGTTTGTTATTTGCTATTTTTGCCAGGGAAGAGTTACCTCAATGACAAGGTCCTTTAATGCCTCTTTATTTTTATTTTTTTGCTTAATAATAAAAAACTAAATGTTTATCTTATTACCTATAATTCTTTGCTGGGGCATAAATCTACATTATATTTCATATTCAGATATGCAAATCATTACCCATAGTGCTCGGCGGTGCCTATAGTTCTTTGCTTAGATTCATTTTTTTCTCTGTGATTTTTTTTTTTAAATATCCAAGTCAATAATTACCAGTATGAAAAGGCTCTTTAAAATGTTTTATTTTCTTTGCTTACTTTCTTTGGTTAATATTCATATATATAAATGTATATCTCATTACCCATAATTCTTTGCTGGGGCATAAATCTACATTTTATTTCATATGCAGATAAGTAAATCATTACCCATGATGATCGGTGGTGCTTGTAGTTCTTTCTTTAAATTAATTTTTTTTATTTGGGAGTTTTTTTTATTTAATAATTAAGACAAGAAACACCAATATGAAAAGGACCTTTAATGCTTTTTTTTTTTTTTTTCTATCTTTGATTAATATTCTTATGTATGTAAATGTATTTCTCATTACCCATAATTCTTTGCTAGGGCTAGATCTACATTTCATATTTAAATTCATTTTTTTGTTTGTGAGTTGTTTTATTTAATTCCCAAGAAAAAAAAACACCCATATGAAAAGGCCTTTACATGCTTTTTTAATTTTATTTATTATTTTTTTTATTATTCTTGTATACATAAATGTGTTTCTCATTACCCATAATTCTTTGCTGGGGCTAAATATACATTTATTACATATGCAGATGTGCTAATCATTACCCATAGTTCTTTTTTTTTTTTTTTGTCTCTGTGAGCTAACAATTATACATAGGATGTGGGATGCTACTTGTTACAGGTATAATTTAATCCAGGTGCAAATTTGCATATGGTGATGGTTGTGTGTTGTTATATCTCCATCTCACTATTTTCACTACACTTTTAAATTTGCATCTCATTACACAATTTAATTCCCATCTCATTACATGTTCCATTTTGCATCTCATTACACGTTTAAATTTGCATCTCATTACATGTTCCATTTTGCATCTCATTACACATTTAAATTTGCATCTCATTACATTTTCTATTTTGCATCTCATTACATGTTATATTCTGCATCTCATTACATGTTATATTTTGCATCTCATTACAGGTTTAAATTCGCATCTCATTACAGGTTTAAATTCGCATCTCATTACAGGTTCAAATTCGCATCTCATTACACGTTTAAATTCGCATCTCATTACATGTTATATTTTGCATCTCATTACATGTTATATTTTGCATCTCATTACACGTTTAAATTCGCATCTCATTACACGTTTAAATTCGCATCTCATTACATGTTTAAATTCGCATCTCATTACACTTTCACTTTTGCATCTCATTACATGTTCAAATTCGCATCTCATTACATGTTCAAATATGCAAAATCTTTACCCATAATTCTTATGTGGCTTCCACTTCAATGTTTGGGTGTATTGTTTTCTTTTTGACTCAGTGACTTTTTAGGGTAAACCCAAAATGTGAGTAATGTGTCTTTGTAAAAAAAAAAAAATGCTGCCTTCTAAATTTTGTGGAACACCTTTAAGGATTGTGCTAGTTTGTTATTTGCTATTTTTGCCAGGGAAGAGTTACCTCAATGACAAGGTCCTTTAATGCCTCTTTATTTTTATTTTTTTGCTTAATAATAAAAAACTAAATGTTTATCTTATTACCTATAATTCTTTGCTGGGGCATAAATCTACATTATATTTCATATTCAGATATGCAAATCATTACCCATAGTGCTCGGCGGTGCCTATAGTTCTTTGCTTAGATTCATTTTTTTCTCTGTGATTTTTTTTTTAAATATCCAAGTCAATAATTACCAGTATGAAAAGGCTCTTTAAAATGTTTTATTTTCTTTGCTTTTTTTTTTTTGGTTAATATTCATATATATAAATGTATATCTCATTTATCTCATTACCCATAATTCTTTGCTGGGGCATAAATCTACATTTTATTTCATATGCAGATAAGTAAATCATTACCCATGATGATCGGTGGTGCTTGTAGTTCTTTCTTTAAATTAATTTTTTTTATTTGGGAGTTTTTTTTATTTAATAATTAAGACAAGAAACACCAATATGAAAAGGACCTTTAATGCTTTTTTTTTTTTTTTTCTATCTTTGATTAATATTCTTATGTATGTAAATGTATTTCTCATTACCCATAATTCTTTGCTAGGGCTAGATCTACATTTCATATTTAAATTCATTTTTTTGTTTGTGAGTTGTTTTATTTAATTCCCAAGAAAAAAAAACACCCATATGAAAAGGCCTTTACATGCTTTTTTAATTTTATTTATTATTTTTTTTATTATTCTTGTATACATAAATGTGTTTCTCATTACCCATAATTCTTTGCTGGGGCTAAATATACATTTATTACATATGCAGATGTGCTAATCATTACCCATAGTTCTTTTTTTTTTTTTTTGTCTCTGTGAGCTAACAATTATACATAGGATGTGGGATGCTACTTGTTACAGGTATAATTTAATCCAGGTGCAAATTTGCATATGGTGATGGTTGGGTGTTGTTATATCTCCATCTCACTATTTTCACTTTTTTTTAAATTTGCATCTCATTACACAATTTAATTCCCATCTCATTACATGTTCCATTTTGCATCTCATTACACGGTTAAATTTGCATCTCATTACATGTTCCATTTTGCATCTCATTACACGTTTACATTCGCATCTCATTACATTTTCCATTTTGCATCTCATTACATGTTATATTCTGCATCTCATTACATGTTATATTTTGCATCTCATTACAGGTTTAAATTCGCATCTCATTACAGGTTTAAATTCGCATCTCATTACAGGTTTAAATTCGCATCTCATTACACGTTTAAATTCGCATCTCATTACATGTTATATTTTGCATCTCATTACATGTTATATTTTGCATCTCATTACACGTTTAAATTCGCATCTCATTACACGTTTAAATTCGCATCTCATTACACGTTTAAATTCGCATCTCATTACATGTTTAAATTCGCATCTCATTACACTTTCACTTTTGCATCTCATTACATGTTCAAATTCGCATCTCATTACATGTTCAAATATGCAAAATCTTTACCCATAATTCTTATGTGGCTTCCACTTCAATGTTTGGGTGTATTGTTTTCTTTTTGACTCAGTGACTTTTTAGGGTAAACCCAAAATGTGAGTAATGTGTCTTTGTAAAAAAAAAAAAATGCTGCCTTCTAAATTTTGTGGAACACCTTTAAGGATTGTGCTAGTTTGTTATTTGCTATTTTTGCCAGGGAAGAGTTACCTCAATGACAAGGTCCTTTAATGCCTCTTTATTTTTATTTTTTTGCTTAATAATAAAAAACTAAATGTTTATCTTATTACCTATAATTCTTTGCTGGGGCATAAATCTACATTATATTTCATATTCAGATATGCAAATCATTACCCATAGTGCTCGGCGGTGCCTATAGTTCTTTGCTTAGATTAATTTTTTTCTCTGTGATTTTTTTTTTAAATATCCAAGTCAATAATTACCAGTATGAAAAGGCTCTTTAAAATGTTTTATTTTCTTTGCTTTTTTTTTTTTGGTTAATATTCATATATATAAATGTATATCTCATTACCCATAATTCTTTGCTGGGGCATAAATCTACATTTTATTTCATATGCAGATAAGTAAATCATTACCCATGATGATCGGTGGTGCTTGTAGTTCTTTCTTTAAATTAATTTTTTTTATTTGGGAGTTTTTTTTATTTAATAATTAAGACAAGAAACACCAATATGAAAAGGACCTTTAATGCTTTTTTTTTTTTTTTTCTATCTTTGATTAATATTCTTATGTATGTAAATGTATTTCTCATTACCCATAATTCTTTGCTAGGGCTAGATCTACATTTCATATTTAAATTCATTTTTTTGTTTGTGAGTTGTTTTATTTAATTCCCAAGAAAAAAAAACACCCATATGAAAAGGCCTTTACATGCTTTTTTAATTTTATTTATTATTTTTTTTATTATTCTTGTATACATAAATGTGTTTCTCATTACCCATAATTCTTTGCTGGGGCTAAATATACATTTATTACATATGCAGATGTGCTAACCATTACCCATTTTTTTTTTTTTCTCTCTGTGAGCTAACAATTATACATAGGATGTGGGATGCTACTTGTTACAGGTATAATTTAATCCAGGTGCAAATTTGCATATGGTGATGGTTGGGTGTTGTTATATCTCCATCTCACTATTTTCACTACACTTTTAAATTTGCATCTCATTACACAATTTAATTCCCATCTCATTACATGTTCCATTTTGCATCTCATTACACGTTTAAATTTGCATCTCATTACATGTTCCATTTTGCATCTCATTACACATTTAAATTTGCATCTCATTACACGTTTACATTCGCATCTCATTACATTTTCCATTTTGCATCTCATTACATGTTATATTCTGCATCTCATTACATGTTATATTTTGCATCTCATTACAGGTTTAAATTCGCATCTCATTACAGGTTTAAATTCGCATCTCATTACAGGTTTAAATTCGCATCTCATTACACGTTTAAATTCGCATCTCATTACACGTTTAAATTCGCATCTCATTACATGTTATATTTTGCATCTCATTACATGTTATATTTTGCATCTCATTACACGTTTAAATTCGCATCTCATTACATGTTTAAATTCGCATCTCATTACACTTTCACTTTTGCATCTCATTACATGTTCAAATTCGCATCTCATTACATGTTCAAATATGCAAAATCTTTACCCATAATTCTTATGTGGCTTCCACTTCAATGTTTGGGTGTATTGTTTTCTTTTTGACTCAGTGACTTTTTAGGGTAAACCCAAAATGTGAGTAATGTGTCTTTGTAAAAAAAAAATGCTGCCTTCTAAATTTTGTGGAACACCTTTAAGGATTGTGCTAGTTTGTTATTTGCTATTTTTGCCAGGGAAGAGTTACCTCAATGACAAGGTCCTTTAATGCCTCTTTATTTTTATTTTTTTGCTTAATAATAAAAAACTAAATGTTTATCTTATTACCTATAATTCTTTGCTGGGGCATAAATCTACATTATATTTCATATTCAGATATGCAAATCATTACCCATAGTGCTCGGCGGTGCCTATAGTTCTTTGCTTAGATTCATTTTTTTCTCTGTGATTTTTTTTTTAAATATCCAAGTCAATAATTACCAGTATGAAAAGGCTCTTTAAAATGTTTTATTTTCTTTGCTTTTTTTTTTTTGGTTAATATTCATATATATAAATGTATATCTCATTACCCATAATTCTTTGCTGGGGCATAAATCTACATTTTATTTCATATGCAGATAAGTAAATCATTACCCATGATGATCGGTGGTGCTTGTAGTTCTTTCTTTAAATTAATTTTTTTTATTTGGGAGTTTTTTTTATTTAATAATTAAGACAAGAAACACCAATATGAAAAGGACCTTTAATGCTTTTTTTTTTTTTTTTCTATCTTTGATTAATATTCTTATGTATGTAAATGTATTTCTCATTACCCATAATTCTTTGCTAGGGCTAGATCTACATTTCATATTTAAATTCATTTTTTTGTTTGTGAGTTGTTTTATTTAATTCCCAAGAAAAAAAAACACCCATATGAAAAGGCCTTTACATGCTTTTTTAATTTTATTTATTATTTTTTTTATTATTCTTGTATACATAAATGTGTTTCTCATTACCCATAATTCTTTGCTGGGGCTAAATATACATTTATTACATATGCAGATGTGCTAATCATTACCCATAGTTCTTTTTTTTTTTTTTTGTCTCTGTGAGCTAACAATTATACATAGGATGTGGGATGCTACTTGTTACAGGTATAATTTAATCCAGGTGCAAATTTGCATATGGTGATGGTTGGGTGTTGTTATATCTCCATCTCACTATTTTCACTTTTTTTTAAATTTGCATCTCATTACACAATTTAATTCCCATCTCATTACATGTTCCATTTTGCATCTCATTACACGGTTAAATTTGCATCTCATTACATGTTCCATTTTGCATCTCATTACACGTTTACATTCGCATCTCATTACATTTTCCATTTTGCATCTCATTACATGTTATATTCTGCATCTCATTACATGTTATATTTTGCATCTCATTACAGGTTTAAATTCGCATCTCATTACAGGTTTAAATTCGCATCTCATTACAGGTTTAAATTCGCATCTCATTACACGTTTAAATTCGCATCTCATTACATGTTATATTTTGCATCTCATTACATGTTATATTTTGCATCTCATTACACGTTTAAATTCGCATCTCATTACACGTTTAAATTCGCATCTCATTACACGTTTAAATTCGCATCTCATTACATGTTTAAATTCGCATCTCATTACACTTTCACTTTTGCATCTCATTACATGTTCAAATTCGCATCTCATTACATGTTCAAATATGCAAAATCTTTACCCATAATTCTTATGTGGCTTCCACTTCAATGTTTGGGTGTATTGTTTTCTTTTTGACTCAGTGACTTTTTAGGGTAAACCCAAAATGTGAGTAATGTGTCTTTGTAAAAAAAAAAAAAATGCTGCCTTCTAAATTTTGTGGAACACCTTTAAGGATTGTGCTAGTTTGTTATTTGCTATTTTTGCCAGGGAAGAGTTACCTCAATGACAAGGTCCTTTAATGCCTCTTTATTTTTATTTTTTTGCTTAATAATAAAAAACTAAATGTTTATCTTATTACCTATAATTCTTTGCTGGGGCATAAATCTACATTATATTTCATATTCAGATATGCAAATCATTACCCATAGTGCTCGGCGGTGCCTATAGTTCTTTGCTTAGATTAATTTTTTTCTCTGTGATTTTTTTTTTAAATATCCAAGTCAATAATTACCAGTATGAAAAGGCTCTTTAAAATGTTTTATTTTCTTTGCTTTTTTTTTTTTGGTTAATATTCATATATATAAATGTATATCTCATTACCCATAATTCTTTGCTGGGGCATAAATCTACATTTTATTTCATATGCAGATAAGTAAATCATTACCCATGATGATCGGTGGTGCTTGTAGTTCTTTCTTTAAATTAATTTTTTTTATTTGGGAGTTTTTTTTATTTAATAATTAAGACAAGAAACACCAATATGAAAAGGACCTTTAATGCTTTTTTTTTTTTTTTTCTATCTTTGATTAATATTCTTATGTATGTAAATGTATTTCTCATTACCCATAATTCTTTGCTAGGGCTAGATCTACATTTCATATTTAAATTCATTTTTTTGTTTGTGAGTTGTTTTATTTAATTCCCAAGAAAAAAAAACACCCATATGAAAAGGCCTTTACATGCTTTTTTAATTTTATTTATTATTTTTTTTATTATTCTTGTATACATAAATGTGTTTCTCATTACCCATAATTCTTTGCTGGGGCTAAATATACATTTATTACATATGCAGATGTGCTAATCATTACCCATTTTTTTTTTTTTCTCTCTGTGAGCTAACAATTATACATAGGATGTGGGATGCTACTTGTTACAGGTATAATTTAATCCAGGTGCAAATTTGCATATGGTGATGGTTGGGTGTTGTTATATCTCCATCTCACTATTTTCACTACACTTTTAAATTTGCATCTCATTACACAATTTAATTCCCATCTCATTACATGTTCCATTTTGCATCTCATTACACGTTTAAATTTGCATCTCATTACATGTTCCATTTTGCATCTCATTACACATTTAAATTTGCATCTCATTACACGTTTACATTCGCATCTCATTACATTTTCCATTTTGCATCTCATTACATGTTATATTCTGCATCTCATTACATGTTATATTTTGCATCTCATTACAGGTTTAAATTCGCATCTCATTACAGGTTTAAATTCGCATCTCATTACAGGTTTAAATTCGCATCTCATTACACGTTTAAATTCGCATCTCATTACATGTTATATTTTGCATCTCATTACATGTTATATTTTGCATCTCATTACACGTTTAAATTCGCATCTCATTACACGTTTAAATTCGCATCTCATTACATGTTTAAATTCGCATCTCATTACACTTTCACTTTTGCATCTCATTACATGTTCAAATTCGCATCTCATTACATGTTCAAATATGCAAAATCTTTACCCATAATTCTTATGTGGCTTCCACTTCAATGTTTGGGTGTATTGTTTTCTTTTTGACTCAGTGACTTTTTAGGGTAAACCCAAAATGTGAGTAATGTGTCTTTGTAAAAAAAAAAATGCTGCCTTCTAAATTTTGTGGAACACCTTTAAGGATTGTGCTAGTTTGTTATTTGCTATTTTTGCCAGGGAAGAGTTACCTCAATGACAAGGTCCTTTAATGCCTCTTTATTTTTATTTTTTTGCTTAATAATAAAAAACTAAATGTTTATCTTATTACCTATAATTCTTTGCTGGGGCATAAATCTACATTATATTTCATATTCAGATATGCAAATCATTACCCATAGTGCTCGGCGGTGCCTATAGTTCTTTGCTTAGATTCATTTTTTTCTCTGTGATTTTTTTTTTTAAATATCCAAGTCAATAATTACCAGTATGAAAAGGCTCTTTAAAATGTTTTATTTTCTTTGCTTACTTTCTTTGGTTAATATTCATATATATAAATGTATATCTCATTACCCATAATTCTTTGCTGGGGCATAAATCTACATTTTATTTCATATGCAGATAAGTAAATCATTACCCATGATGATCGGTGGTGCTTGTAGTTCTTTCTTTAAATTAATTTTTTTTATTTGGGAGTTTTTTTTATTTAATAATTAAGACAAGAAACACCAATATGAAAAGGACCTTTAATGCTTTTTTTTTTTTTTTTTCTATCTTTGATTAATATTCTTATGTATGTAAATGTATTTCTCATTACCCATAATTCTTTGCTAGGGCTAGATCTACATTTCATATTTAAATTCATTTTTTTGTTTGTGAGTTGTTTTATTTAATTCCCAAGAAAAAAAAACACCCATATGAAAAGGCCTTTACATGCTTTTTTAATTTTATTTATTATTTTTTTTATTATTCTTGTATACATAAATGTGTTTCTCATTACCCATAATTCTTTGCTGGGGCTAAATATACATTTATTACATATGCAGATGTGCTAATCATTACCCATAGTTCTTTTTTTTTTTTTTTGTCTCTGTGAGCTAACAATTATACATAGGATGTGGGATGCTACTTGTTACAGGTATAATTTAATCCAGGTGCAAATTTGCATATGGTGATGGTTGTGTGTTGTTATATCTCCATCTCACTATTTTCACTACACTTTTAAATTTGCATCTCATTACACAATTTAATTCCCATCTCATTACATGTTCCATTTTGCATCTCATTACACGTTTAAATTTGCATCTCATTACATGTTCCATTTTGCATCTCATTACACGTTTACATTCGCATCTCATTACATTTTCTATTTTGCATCTCATTACATGTTATATTCTGCATCTCATTACATGTTATATTTTGCATCTCATTACAGGTTTAAATTCGCATCTCATTACAGGTTTAAATTCGCATCTCATTACACGTTTAAATTCGCATCTCATTACATGTTATATTTTGCATCTCATTACATGTTATATTTTGCATCTCATTACACGTTTAAATTCGCATCTCATTACACGTTTAAATTCGCATCTCATTACATGTTTAAATTCGCATCTCATTACACTTTCACTTTTGCATCTCATTACATGTTCAAATTCGCATCTCATTACATGTTCAAATATGCAAAATCTTTACCCATAATTCTTATGTGGCTTCCACTTCAATGTTTGGGTGTATTGTTTTCTTTTTGACTCAGTGACTTTTTAGGGTAAACCCAAAATGTGAGTAATGTGTCTTTGTAAAAAAAAAAATGCTGCCTTCTAAATTTTGTGGAACACCTTTAAGGATTGTGCTAGTTTGTTATTTGCTATTTTTGCCAGGGAAGAGTTACCTCAATGACAAGGTCCTTTAATGCCTCTTTATTTTTATTTTTTTGCTTAATAATAAAAAACTAAATGTTTATCTTATTACCTATAATTCTTTGCTGGGGCATAAATCTACATTATATTTCATATTCAGATATGCAAATCATTACCCATAGTGCTCGGCGGTGCCTATAGTTCTTTGCTTAGATTCATTTTTTTCTCTGTGATTTTTTTTTTTAAATATCCAAGTCAATAATTACCAGTATGAAAAGGCTCTTTAAAATGTTTTATTTTCTTTGCTTACTTTCTTTGGTTAATATTCATATATATAAATGTATATCTCATTACCCATAATTCTTTGCTGGGGCATAAATCTACATTTTATTTCATATGCAGATAAGTAAATCATTACCCATGATGATCGGTGGTGCTTGTAGTTCTTTCTTTAAATTAATTTTTTTTATTTGGGAGTTTTTTTTATTTAATAATTAAGACAAGAAACACCAATATGAAAAGGACCTTTAATGCTTTTTTTTTTTTTTTTCTATCTTTGATTAATATTCTTATGTATGTAAATGTATTTCTCATTACCCATAATTCTTTGCTAGGGCTAGATCTACATTTCATATTTAAATTCATTTTTTTGTTTGTGAGTTGTTTTATTTAATTCCCAAGAAAAAAAAACACCCATATGAAAAGGCCTTTACATGCTTTTTTAATTTTATTTATTATTTTTTTTATTATTCTTGTATACATAAATGTGTTTCTCATTACCCATAATTCTTTGCTGGGGCTAAATATACATTTATTACATATGCAGATGTGCTAATCATTACCCATAGTTCTTTTTTTTTTTTTTTTTGTCTCTGTGAGCTAACAATTATACATAGGATGTGGGATGCTACTTGTTACAGGTATAATTTAATCCAGGTGCAAATTTGCATATGGTGATGGTTGGGTGTTGTTATATCTCCATCTCACTATTTTCACTACACTTTTAAATTTGCATCTCATTACACAATTTAATTCCCATCTCATTACATGTTCCATTTTGCATCTCATTACACGTTTAAATTTGCATCTCATTACATGTTCCATTTTGCATCTCATTACACATTTAAATTTGCATCTCATTACACGTTTACATTCGCATCTCATTACATTTTCCATTTTGCATCTCATTACATGTTATATTCTGCATCTCATTACATGTTATATTTTGCATCTCATTACAGGTTTAAATTCGCATCTCATTACAGGTTTAAATTCGCATCTCATTACAGGTTTAAATTCGCATCTCATTACACGTTTAAATTCGCATCTCATTACATGTTATATTTTGCATCTCATTACATGTTATATTTTGCATCTCATTACACGTTTAAATTCGCATCTCATTACATGTTTAAATTCGCATCTCATTACACTTTCACTTTTGCATCTCATTACATGTTCAAATTCGCATCTCATTACATGTTCAAATATGCAAAATCTTTACCCATAATTCTTATGTGGCTTCCACTTCAATGTTTGGGTGTATTGTTTTCTTTTTGACTCAGTGACTTTTTAGGGTAAACCCAAAATGTGAGTAATGTGTCTTTGTAAAAAAAAAATGCTGCCTTCTAAATTTTGTGGAACACCTTTAAGGATTGTGCTAGTTTGTTATTTGCTATTTTTGCCAGGGAAGAGTTACCTCAATGACAAGGTCCTTTAATGCCTCTTTATTTTTATTTTTTTGCTTAATAATAAAAAACTAAATGTTTATCTTATTACCTATAATTCTTTGCTGGGGCATAAATCTACATTATATTTCATATTCAGATATGCAAATCATTACCCATAGTGCTCGGCGGTGCCTATAGTTCTTTGCTTAGATTCATTTTTTTCTCTGTGATTTTTTTTTTTAAATATCCAAGTCAATAATTACCAGTATGAAAAGGCTCTTTAAAATGTTTTATTTTCTTTGCTTACTTTCTTTGGTTAATATTCATATATATAAATGTATATCTCATTACCCATAATTCTTTGCTGGGGCATAAATCTACATTTTATTTCATATGCAGATAAGTAAATCATTACCCATGATGATCGGTGGTGCTTGTAGTTCTTTCTTTAAATTAATTTTTTTTATTTGGGAGTTTTTTTTATTTAATAATTAAGACAAGAAACACCAATATGAAAAGGACCTTTAATGCTTTTTTTTTTTTTTTTCTATCTTTGATTAATATTCTTATGTATGTAAATGTATTTCTCATTACCCATAATTCTTTGCTAGGGCTAGATCTACATTTCATATTTAAATTCATTTTTTTGTTTGTGAGTTGTTTTATTTAATTCCCAAGAAAAAAAAACACCCATATGAAAAGGCCTTTACATGCTTTTTTAATTTTATTTATTATTTTTTTTATTATTCTTGTATACATAAATGTGTTTCTCATTACCCATAATTCTTTGCTGGGGCTAAATATACATTTATTACATATGCAGATGTGCTAATCATTACCCATAGTTCTTTTTTTTTTTTTTTGTCTCTGTGAGCTAACAATTATACATAGGATGTGGGATGCTACTTGTTACAGGTATAATTTAATCCAGGTGCAAATTTGCATATGGTGATGGTTGTGTGTTGTTATATCTCCATCTCACTATTTTCACTACACTTTTAAATTTGCATCTCATTACACAATTTAATTCCCATCTCATTACATGTTCCATTTTGCATCTCATTACACGTTTAAATTTGCATCTCATTACATGTTCCATTTTGCATCTCATTACACATTTAAATTTGCATCTCATTACATTTTCTATTTTGCATCTCATTACATGTTATATTCTGCATCTCATTACATGTTATATTTTGCATCTCATTACAGGTTTAAATTCGCATCTCATTACAGGTTTAAATTCGCATCTCATTACAGGTTCAAATTCGCATCTCATTACACGTTTAAATTCGCATCTCATTACATGTTATATTTTGCATCTCATTACATGTTATATTTTGCATCTCATTACACGTTTAAATTCGCATCTCATTACACGTTTAAATTCGCATCTCATTACATGTTTAAATTCGCATCTCATTACACTTTCACTTTTGCATCTCATTACATGTTCAAATTCGCATCTCATTACATGTTCAAATATGCAAAATCTTTACCCATAATTCTTATGTGGCTTCCACTTCAATGTTTGGGTGTATTGTTTTCTTTTTGACTCAGTGACTTTTTAGGGTAAACCCAAAATGTGAGTAATGTGTCTTTGTAAAAAAAAAAAAATGCTGCCTTCTAAATTTTGTGGAACACCTTTAAGGATTGTGCTAGTTTGTTATTTGCTATTTTTGCCAGGGAAGAGTTACCTCAATGACAAGGTCCTTTAATGCCTCTTTATTTTTATTTTTTTGCTTAATAATAAAAAACTAAATGTTTATCTTATTACCTATAATTCTTTGCTGGGGCATAAATCTACATTATATTTCATATTCAGATATGCAAATCATTACCCATAGTGCTCGGCGGTGCCTATAGTTCTTTGCTTAGATTCATTTTTTTCTCTGTGATTTTTTTTTTAAATATCCAAGTCAATAATTACCAGTATGAAAAGGCTCTTTAAAATGTTTTATTTTCTTTGCTTTTTTTTTTTTGGTTAATATTCATATATATAAATGTATATCTCATTACCCATAATTCTTTGCTGGGGCATAAATCTACATTTTATTTCATATGCAGATAAGTAAATCATTACCCATGATGATCGGTGGTGCTTGTAGTTCTTTCTTTAAATTAATTTTTTTTATTTGGGAGTTTTTTTTATTTAATAATTAAGACAAGAAACACCAATATGAAAAGGACCTTTAATGCTTTTTTTTTTTTTTTTCTATCTTTGATTAATATTCTTATGTATGTAAATGTATTTCTCATTACCCATAATTCTTTGCTAGGGCTAGATCTACATTTCATATTTAAATTCATTTTTTTGTTTGTGAGTTGTTTTATTTAATTCCCAAGAAAAAAAAACACCCATATGAAAAGGCCTTTACATGCTTTTTTAATTTTATTTATTATTTTTTTTATTATTCTTGTATACATAAATGGGTTTCTCATTACCCATAATTCTTTGCTGGGGCTAAATATACATTTATTACATATGCAGATGTGCTAATCATTACCCATAGTTCTTTTTTTTTTTTTTTGTCTCTGTGAGCTAACAATTATACATAGGATGTGGGATGCTACTTGTTACAGGTATAATTTAATCCAAGTGCAAATTTGCATGTGGTGATGGTTGGGTGTTGTTATATCTCCATCTCACTATTTTCACTACACTTTTAAATTTGCATCTCATTACACAATTTAATTCCCATCTCATTACATGTTCCATTTTGCATCTCATTACACGTTTAAATTTGCATCTCATTACACGTTTACATTCGCATCTCATTACATTTTCCATTTTGCATCTCATTACATGTTATATTCTGCATCTCATTACATGTTATATTTTGCATCTCATTACAGGTTTAAATTCGCATCTCATTACAGGTTTAAATTCGCATCTCATTACAGGTTTAAATTCGCATCTCATTACATGTTATATTTTGCATCTCATTACATGTTATATTTTGCATCTCATTACACGTTTAAATTCGCATCTCATTACACGTTTAAATTCGCATCTCATTACATGTTTAAATTCGCATCTCATTACACTTTCACTTTTGCATCTCATTACATGTTCAAATTCGCATCTCATTACATGTTCAAATATGCAAAATCTTTACCCATAATTCTTATGTGGCTTCCACTTCAATGTTTGGGTGTATTGTTTTCTTTTTGACTCAGTGACTTTTTAGGGTAAACCCAAAATGTGAGTAATGTGTCTTTGTAAAAAAAAAAATGCTGCCTTCTAAATTTTGTGGAACACCTTTAAGGATTGTGCTAGTTTGTTATTTGCTATTTTTGCCAGGGAAGAGTTACCTCAATGACAAGGTCCTTTAATGCCTCTTTATTTTTATTTTTTTGCTTAATAATAAAAAACTAAATGTTTATCTTATTACCTATAATTCTTTGCTGGGGCATAAATCTACATTATATTTCATATTCAGATATGCAAATCATTACCCATAGTGCTCGGCGGTGCCTATAGTTCTTTGCTTAGATTCATTTTTTTCTCTGTGATTTTTTTTTTTAAATATCCAAGTCAATAATTACCAGTATGAAAAGGCTCTTTAAAATGTTTTATTTTCTTTGCTTACTTTCTTTGGTTAATATTCATATATATAAATGTATATCTCATTACCCATAATTCTTTGCTGGGGCATAAATCTACATTTTATTTCATATGCAGATAAGTAAATCATTACCCATGATGATCGGTGGTGCTTGTAGTTCTTTCTTTAAATTAATTTTTTTTATTTGGGAGTTTTTTTTATTTAATAATTAAGACAAGAAACACCAATATGAAAAGGACCTTTAATGCTTTTTTTTTTTTTTTTTCTATCTTTGATTAATATTCTTATGTATGTAAATGTATTTCTCATTACCCATAATTCTTTGCTAGGGCTAGATCTACATTTCATATTTAAATTCATTTTTTTGTTTGTGAGTTGTTTTATTTAATTCCCAAGAAAAAAAAACACCCATATGAAAAGGCCTTTACATGCTTTTTTAATTTTATTTATTATTTTTTTTATTATTCTTGTATACATAAATGTGTTTCTCATTACCCATAATTCTTTGCTGGGGCTAAATATACATTTATTACATATGCAGATGTGCTAATCATTACCCATAGTTCTTTTTTTTTTTTTTTGTCTCTGTGAGCTAACAATTATACATAGGATGTGGGATGCTACTTGTTACAGGTATAATTTAATCCAGGTGCAAATTTGCATATGGTGATGGTTGTGTGTTGTTATATCTCCATCTCACTATTTTCACTACACTTTTAAATTTGCATCTCATTACACAATTTAATTCCCATCTCATTACATGTTCCATTTTGCATCTCATTACACGTTTAAATTTGCATCTCATTACATGTTCCATTTTGCATCTCATTACACGTTTACATTCGCATCTCATTACATTTTCCATTTTGCATCTCATTACATGTTATATTCTGCATCTCATTACATGTTATATTTTGCATCTCATTACAGGTTTAAATTCGCATCTCATTACAGGTTTAAATTCGCATCTCATTACACGTTTAAATTCGCATCTCATTACATGTTATATTTTGCATCTCATTACATGTTATATTTTGCATCTCATTACACGTTTAAATTCGCATCTCATTACACGTTTAAATTCGCATCTCATTACATGTTTAAATTCGCATCTCATTACACTTTCACTTTTGCATCTCATTACATGTTCAAATTCGCATCTCATTACATGTTCAAATATGCAAAATCTTTACCCATAATTCTTATGTGGCTTCCACTTCAATGTTTGGGTGTATTGTTTTCTTTTTGACTCAGTGACTTTTTAGGGTAAACCCAAAATGTGAGTAATGTGTCTTTGTAAAAAAAAAAATGCTGCCTTCTAAATTTTGTGGAACACCTTTAAGGATTGTGCTAGTTTGTTATTTGCTATTTTTGCCAGGGAAGAGTTACCTCAATGACAAGGTCCTTTAATGCCTCTTTATTTTTATTTTTTTGCTTAATAATAAAAAACTAAATGTTTATCTTATTACCTATAATTCTTTGCTGGGGCATAAATCTACATTATATTTCATATTCAGATATGCAAATCATTACCCA
Organism: Pelodytes ibericus; assembly: GCA_036172795.1. Lineage (NCBI taxonomy): Eukaryota > Metazoa > Chordata > Amphibia > Anura > Pelodytidae > Pelodytes > Pelodytes ibericus. Next base: position 137,291,031 of record CM069863.1, on the reverse strand, counting down.
TAGTGCTCGGCGGTGCCTATAGTTCTTTGCTTAGATTCATTTTTTTCTCTGTGATTTTTTTTTTTAAATATCCAAGTCAATAATTACCAGTATGAAAAGGCTCTTTAAAATGTTTTATTTTCTTTGCTTACTTTCTTTGGTTAATATTCATATATATAAATGTATATCTCATTACCCATAATTCTTTGCTGGGGCATAAATCTACATTTTATTTCATATGCAGATAAGTAAATCATTACCCATGATGATCGGTGGTGCTTGTAGTTCTTTCTTTAAATTAATTTTTTTTATTTGGGAGTTTTTTTTATTTAATAATTAAGACAAGAAACACCAATATGAAAAGGACCTTTAATGCTTTTTTTTTTTTTTTTCTATCTTTGATTAATATTCTTATGTATGTAAATGTATTTCTCATTACCCATAATTCTTTGCTAGGGCTAGATCTACATTTCATATTTAAATTCATTTTTTTGTTTGTGAGTTGTTTTATTTAATTCCCAAGAAAAAAAAACACCCATATGAAAAGGCCTTTACATGCTTTTTTAATTTTATTTATTATTTTTTTTATTATTCTTGTATACATAAATGGGTTTCTCATTACCCATAATTCTTTGCTGGGGCTAAATATACATTTATTACATATGCAGATGTGCTAATCATTACCCATAGTTCTTTTTTTTTTTTTTTGTCTCTGTGAGCTAACAATTATACATAGGATGTGGGATGCTACTTGTTACAGGTATAATTTAATCCAGGTGCAAATTTGCATGTGGTGATGGTTGGGTGTTGTTATATCTCCATCTCACTATTTTCACTACACTTTTAAATTTGCATCTCATTACACAATTTAATTCCCATCTCATTACATGTTCCATTTTGCATCTCATTACACGTTTAAATTTGCATCTCATTACACGTTTACATTCGCATCTCATTACATTTTCCATTTTGCATCTCATTACATGTTATATTCTGCATCTCACTACATGTTATATTTTGCATCTCATTACAGGTTTAAATTCGCATCTCATTACAGGTTTAAATTCGCATCTCATTACAGGTTTAAATTCGCATCTCATTACACGTTTAAATTCGCATCTCATTACATGTTATATTTTGCATCTCATTACATGTTATATTTTGCATCTCATTACACGTTTAAATTCGCATCTCATTACACGTTTAAATTCGCATCTCATTACATGTTTAAATTCGCATCTCATTACACTTTCACTTTTGCATCTCATTACATGTTCAAATTCGCATCTCATTACATGTTCAAATATGCAAAATCTTTACCCATAATTCTTATGTGGCTTCCACTTCAATGTTTGGGTGTATTGTTTTCTTTTTGACTCAGTGACTTTTTAGGGTAAACCCAAAATGTGAGTAATGTGTCTTTGTAAAAAAAAAAAATGCTGCCTTCTAAATTTTGTGGAACACCTTTAAGGATTGTGCTAGTTTGTTATTTGCTATTTTTGCCAGGGAAGAGTTACCTCAATGACAAGGTCCTTTAATGCCTCTTTATTTTTATTTTTTTGCTTAATAATAAAAAACTAAATGTTTATCTTATTACCTATAATTCTTTGCTGGGGCATAAATCTACATTATATTTCATATTCAGATATGCAAATCATTACCCATAGTGCTCGGCGGTGCCTATAGTTCTTTGCTTAGATTCATTTTTTTCTCTGTGATTTTTTTTTTTAAATATCCAAGTCAATAATTACCAGTATGAAAAGGCTCTTTAAAATGTTTTATTTTCTTTGCTTACTTTCTTTGGTTAATATTCATATATATAAATGTATATCTCATTACCCATAATTCTTTGCTGGGGCATAAATCTACATTTTATTTCATATGCAGATAAGTAAATCATTACCCATGATGATCGGTGGTGCTTGTAGTTCTTTCTTTAAATTAATTTTTTTTATTTGGGAGTTTTTTTTATTTAATAATTAAGACAAGAAACACCAATATGAAAAGGACCTTTAATGCTTTTTTTTTTTTTTTTTCTATCTTTGATTAATATTCTTATGTATGTAAATGTATTTCTCATTACCCATAATTCTTTGCTAGGGCTAGATCTACATTTCATATTTAAATTCATTTTTTTGTTTGTGAGTTGTTTTATTTAATTCCCAAGAAAAAAAAACACCCATATGAAAAGGCCTTTACATGCTTTTTTAATTTTATTTATTATTTTTTTTATTATTCTTGTATACATAAATGTGTTTCTCATTACCCATAATTCTTTGCTGGGGCTAAATATACATTTATTACATATGCAGATGTGCTAATCATTACCCATAGTTCTTTTTTTTTTTTTTTGTCTCTGTGAGCTAACAATTATACATAGGATGTGGGATGCTACTTGTTACAGGTATAATTTAATCCAGGTGCAAATTTGCATTTGGTGATGGTTGTGTGTTGTTATATCTCCATCTCACTATTTTCACTACACTTTTAAATTTGCATCTCATTACACAATTTAATTCCCATCTCATTACATGTTCCATTTTGCATCTCATTACACGTTTAAATTTGCATCTCATTACATGTTCCATTTTGCATCTCATTACACGTTTACATTCGCATCTCATTACATTTTCCATTTTGCATCTCATTACATGTTATATTCTGCATCTCATTACATGTTATATTTTGCATCTCATTACAGGTTTAAATTCGCATCTCATTACAGGTTTAAATTCGCATCTCATTACACGTTTAAATTCGCATCTCATTACATGTTATATTTTGCATCTCATTACATGTTATATTTTGCATCTCATTACACGTTTAAATTCGCATCTCATTACACGTTTAAATTCGCATCTCATTACATGTTTAAATTCGCATCTCATTACACTTTCACTTTTGCATCTCATTACATGTTCAAATTCGCATCTCATTACATGTTCAAATATGCAAAATCTTTACCCATAATTCTTATGTGGCTTCCACTTCAATGTTTGGGTGTATTGTTTTCTTTTTGACTCAGTGACTTTTTAGGGTAAACCCAAAATGTGAGTAATGTGTCTTTGTAAAAAAAAAATGCTGCCTTCTAAATTTTGTGGAACACCTTTAAGGATTGTGCTAGTTTGTTATTTGCTATTTTTGCCAGGGAAGAGTTACCTCAATGACAAGGTCCTTTAATGCCTCTTTATTTTTATTTTTTTGCTTAATAATAAAAAACTAAATGTTTATCTTATTACCTATAATTCTTTGCTGGGGCATAAATCTACATTATATTTCATATTCAGATATGCAAATCATTACCCATAGTGCTCGGCGGTGCCTATAGTTCTTTGCTTAGATTCATTTTTTTCTCTGTGATTTTTTTTTTTAAATATCCAAGTCAATAATTACCAGTATGAAAAGGCTCTTTAAAATGTTTTATTTTCTTTGCTTACTTTCTTTGGTTAATATTCATATATATAAATGTATATCTCATTACCCATAATTCTTTGCTGGGGCATAAATCTACATTTTATTTCATATGCAGATAAGTAAATCATTACCCATGATGATCGGTGGTGCTTGTAGTTCTTTCTTTAAATTAATTTTTTTTATTTGGGAGTTTTTTTTATTTAATAATTAAGACAAGAAACACCAATATGAAAAGGACCTTTAATGCTTTTTTTTTTTTTTTTCTATCTTTGATTAATATTCTTATGTATGTAAATGTATTTCTCATTACCCATAATTCTTTGCTAGGGCTAGATCTACATTTCATATTTAAATTCATTTTTTTGTTTGTGAGTTGTTTTATTTAATTCCCAAGAAAAAAAAACACCCATATGAAAAGGCCTTTACATGCTTTTTTAATTTTATTTATTATTTTTTTTATTATTCTTGTATACATAAATGGGTTTCTCATTACCCATAATTCTTTGCTGGGGCTAAATATACATTTATTACATATGCAGATGTGCTAATCATTACCCATAGTTCTTTTTTTTTTTTTTTGTCTCTGTGAGCTAACAATTATACATAGGATGTGGGATGCTACTTGTTACAGGTATAATTTAATCCAGGTGCAAATTTGCATGTGGTGATGGTTGGGTGTTGTTATATCTCCATCTCACTATTTTCACTACACTTTTAAATTTGCATCTCATTACACAATTTAATTCCCATCTCATTACATGTTCCATTTTGCATCTCATTACACGTTTAAATTTGCATCTCATTACACGTTTACATTCGCATCTCATTACATTTTCCATTTTGCATCTCATTACATGTTATATTCTGCATCTCATTACATGTTATATTTTGCATCTCATTACAGGTTTAAATTCGCATCTCATTACAGGTTTAAATTCGCATCTCATTACAGGTTTAAATTCGCATCTCATTACACGTTTAAATTCGCATCTCATTACATGTTATATTTTGCATCTCATTACATGTTATATTTTGCATCTCATTACACGTTTAAATTCGCATCTCATTACACGTTTAAATTCGCATCTCATTACATGTTTAAATTCGCATCTCATTACACTTTCACTTTTGCATCTCATTACATGTTCAAATTCGCATCTCATTACATGTTCAAATATGCAAAATCTTTACCCATAATTCTTATGTGGCTTCCACTTCAATGTTTGGGTGTATTGTTTTCTTTTTGACTCAGTGACTTTTTAGGGTAAACCCAAAATGTGAGTAATGTGTCTTTGTAAAAAAAAAAAATGCTGCCTTCTAAATTTTGTGGAACACCTTTAAGGATTGTGCTAGTTTGTTATTTGCTATTTTTGCCAGGGAAGAGTTACCTCAATGACAAGGTCCTTTAATGCCTCTTTATTTTTATTTTTTTGCTTAATAATAAAAAACTAAATGTTTATCTTATTACCTATAATTCTTTGCTGGGGCATAAATCTACATTATATTTCATATTCAGATATGCAAATCATTACCCATAGTGCTCGGCGGTGCCTATAGTTCTTTGCTTAGATTCATTTTTTTCTCTGTGATTTTTTTTTTTAAATATCCAAGTCAATAATTACCAGTATGAAAAGGCTCTTTAAAATGTTTTATTTTCTTTGCTTACTTTCTTTGGTTAATATTCATATATATAAATGTATATCTCATTACCCATAATTCTTTGCTGGGGCATAAATCTACATTTTATTTCATATGCAGATAAGTAAATCATTACCCATGATGATCGGTGGTGCTTGTAGTTCTTTCTTTAAATTAATTTTTTTTATTTGGGAGTTTTTTTTATTTAATAATTAAGACAAGAAACACCAATATGAAAAGGACCTTTAATGCTTTTTTTTTTTTTTTTTCTATCTTTGATTAATATTCTTATGTATGTAAATGTATTTCTCATTACCCATAATTCTTTGCTAGGGCTAGATCTACATTTCATATTTAAATTCATTTTTTTGTTTGTGAGTTGTTTTATTTAATTCCCAAGAAAAAAAAACACCCATATGAAAAGGCCTTTACATGCTTTTTTAATTTTATTTATTATTTTTTTTATTATTCTTGTATACATAAATGTGTTTCTCATTACCCATAATTCTTTGCTGGGGCTAAATATACATTTATTACATATGCAGATGTGCTAATCATTACCCATAGTTCTTTTTTTTTTTTTTTGTCTCTGTGAGCTAACAATTATACATAGGATGTGGGATGCTACTTGTTACAGGTATAATTTAATCCAGGTGCAAATTTGCATATGGTGATGGTTGTGTGTTGTTATATCTCCATCTCACTATTTTCACTACACTTTTAAATTTGCATCTCATTACACAATTTAATTCCCATCTCATTACATGTTCCATTTTGCATCTCATTACACGTTTAAATTTGCATCTCATTACATGTTCCATTTTGCATCTCATTACACGTTTACATTCGCATCTCATTACATTTTCCATTTTGCATCTCATTACATGTTATATTCTGCATCTCATTACATGTTATATTTTGCATCTCATTACAGGTTTAAATTCGCATCTCATTACAGGTTTAAATTCGCATCTCATTACACGTTTAAATTCGCATCTCATTACATGTTATATTTTGCATCTCATTACATGTTATATTTTGCATCTCATTACACGTTTAAATTCGCATCTCATTACACGTTTAAATTCGCATCTCATTACATGTTTAAATTCGCATCTCATTACACTTTCACTTTTGCATCTCATTACATGTTCAAATTCGCATCTCATTACATGTTCAAATATGCAAAATCTTTACCCATAATTCTTATGTGGCTTCCACTTCAATGTTTGGGTGTATTGTTTTCTTTTTGACTCAGTGACTTTTTAGGGGAAACCCAAAATGTGAGTAATGTGTCTTTGTAAAAAAAAAAAATGCTGCCTTCTAAATTTTGTGGAACACCTTTAAGGATTGTGCTAGTTTGTTATTTGCTATTTTTGCCAGGGAAGAGTTACCTCAATGACAAGGTCCTTTAATGCCTCTTTATTTTTATTTTTTTGCTTAATAATAAAAAACTAAATGTTTATCTTATTACCTATAATTCTTTGCTGGGGCATAAATCTACATTATATTTCATATTCAGATATGCAAATCATTACCCATAGTGCTCGGCGGTGCCTATAGTTCTTTGCTTAGATTCATTTTTTTCTCTGTGATTTTTTTTTTTAAATATCCAAGTCAATAATTACCAGTATGAAAAGGCTCTTTAAAATGTTTTATTTTCTTTGCTTACTTTCTTTGGTTAATATTCATATATATAAATGTATATCTCATTACCCATAATTCTTTGCTGGGGCATAAATCTACATTTTATTTCATATGCAGATAAGTAAATCATTACCCATGATGATCGGTGGTGCTTGTAGTTCTTTCTTTAAATTAATTTTTTTTATTTGGGAGTTTTTTTTATTTAATAATTAAGACAAGAAACACCAATATGAAAAGGACCTTTAATGCTTTTTTTTTTTTTTTTCTATCTTTGATTAATATTCTTATGTATGTAAATGTATTTCTCATTACCCATAATTCTTTGCTAGGGCTAGATCTACATTTCATATTTAAATTCATTTTTTTGTTTGTGAGTTGTTTTATTTAATTCCCAAGAAAAAAAAACACCCATATGAAAAGGCCTTTACATGCTTTTTTAATTTTATTTATTATTTTTTTTATTATTCTTGTATACATAAATGTGTTTCTCATTACCCATAATTCTTTGCTGGGGCTAAATATACATTTATTACATATGCAGATGTGCTAATCATTACCCATAGTTCTTTTTTTTTTTTTTTTTGTCTCTGTGAGCTAACAATTATACATAGGATGTGGGATGCTACTTGTTACAGGTATAATTTAATCCAGGTGCAAATTTGCATATGGTGATGGTTGGGTGTTGTTATATCTCCATCTCACTATTTTCACTACACTTTTAAATTTGCATCTCATTACACAATTTAATTCCCATCTCATTACATGTTCCATTTTGCATCTCATTACACGTTTAAATTTGCATCTCATTACATGTTCCATTTTGCATCTCATTACACATTTAAATTTGCATCTCATTACACGTTTACATTCGCATCTCATTACATTTTCCATTTTGCATCTCATTACATGTTATATTCTGCATCTCATTACATGTTATATTTTGCATCTCATTACAGGTTTAAATTCGCATCTCATTACAGGTTTAAATTCGCATCTCATTACACGTTTAAATTCGCATCTCATTACATGTTATATTTTGCATCTCATTACATGTTATATTTTGCATCTCATTACACGTTTAAATTCGCATCTCATTACACGTTTAAATTCGCATCTCATTACATGTTTAAATTCGCATCTCATTACACTTTCACTTTTGCATCTCATTACATGTTCAAATTCGCATCTCATTACATGTTCAAATATGCAAAATCTTTACCCATAATTCTTATGTGGCTTCCACTTCAATGTTTGGGTGTATTGTTTTCTTTTTGACTCAGTGACTTTTTAGGGTAAACCCAAAATGTGAGTAATGTGTCTTTGTAAAAAAAAAAATGCTGCCTTCTAAATTTTGTGGAACACCTTTAAGGATTGTGCTAGTTTGTTATTTGCTATTTTTGCCAGGGAAGAGTTACCTCAATGACAAGGTCCTTTAATGCCTCTTTATTTTTATTTTTTTGCTTAATAATAAAAAACTAAATGTTTATCTTATTACCTATAATTCTTTGCTGGGGCATAAATCTACATTATATTTCATATTCAGATATGCAAATCATTACCCATAGTGCTCGGCGGTGCCTATAGTTCTTTGCTTAGATTCATTTTTTTCTCTGTGATTTTTTTTTTTTAAATATCCAAGTCAATAATTACCAGTATGAAAAGGCTCTTTAAAATGTTTTATTTTCTTTGCTTACTTTCTTTGGTTAATATTCATATATATAAATGTATATCTCATTACCCATAATTCTTTGCTGGGGCATAAATCTACATTTTATTTCATATGCAGATAAGTAAATCATTACCCATGATGATCGGTGGTGCTTGTAGTTCTTTCTTTAAATTAATTTTTTTTATTTGGGAGTTTTTTTTATTTAATAATTAAGACAAGAAACACCAATATGAAAAGGACCTTTAATGCTTTTTTTTTTTTTTTCTATCTTTGATTAATATTCTTATGTATGTAAATGTATTTCTCATTACCCATAATTCTTTGCTAGGGCTAGATCTACATTTCATATTTAAATTCATTTTTTTGTTTGTGAGTTGTTTTATTTAATTCCCAAGAAAAAAAAACACCCATATGAAAAGGCCTTTACATGCTTTTTTAATTTTATTTATTATTTTTTTTATTATTCTTGTATACATAAATGTGTTTCTCATTACCCATAATTCTTTGCTGGGGCTAAATATACATTTATTACATATGCAGATGTGCTAATCATTACCCATAGTTCTTTTTTTTTTTTTTTGTCTCTGTGAGCTAACAATTATACATAGGATGTGGGATGCTACTTGTTACAGGTATAATTTAATCCAGGTGCAAATTTGCATATGGTGATGGTTGTGTGTTGTTATATCTCCATCTCACTATTTTCACTACACTTTTAAATTTGCATCTCATTACACAATTTAATTCCCATCTCATTACATGTTCCATTTTGCATCTCATTACACGTTTAAATTTGCATCTCATTACATGTTCCATTTTGCATCTCATTACACATTTAAATTTGCATCTCATTACATTTTCTATTTTGCATCTCATTACATGTTATATTCTGCATCTCATTACATGTTATATTTTGCATCTCATTACAGGTTTAAATTCGCATCTCATTACAGGTTTAAATTCGCATCTCATTACAGGTTCAAATTCGCATCTCATTACACGTTTAAATTCGCATCTCATTACATGTTATATTTTGCATCTCATTACATGTTATATTTTGCATCTCATTACACGTTTAAATTCGCATCTCATTACACGTTTAAATTCGCATCTCATTACATGTTTAAATTCGCATCTCATTACACTTTCACTTTTGCATCTCATTACATGTTCAAATTCGCATCTCATTACATGTTCAAATATGCAAAATCTTTACCCATAATTCTTATGTGGCTTCCACTTCAATGTTTGGGTGTATTGTTTTCTTTTTGACTCAGTGACTTTTTAGGGTAAACCCAAAATGTGAGTAATGTGTCTTTGTAAAAAAAAAAATGCTGCCTTCTAAATTTTGTGGAACACCTTTAAGGATTGTGCTAGTTTGTTATTTGCTATTTTTGCCAGGGAAGAGTTACCTCAATGACAAGGTCCTTTAATGCCTCTTTATTTTTATTTTTTTGCTTAATAATAAAAAACTAAATGTTTATCTTATTACCTATAATTCTTTGCTGGGGCATAAATCTACATTATATTTCATATTCAGATATGCAAATCATTACCCATAGTGCTCGGCGGTGCCTATAGTTCTTTGCTTAGATTCATTTTTTTCTCTGTGATTTTTTTTTTTAAATATCCAAGTCAATAATTACCAGTATGAAAAGGCTCTTTAAAATGTTTTATTTTCTTTGCTTACTTTCTTTGGTTAATATTCATATATATAAATGTATATCTCATTACCCATAATTCTTTGCTGGGGCATAAATCTACATTTTATTTCATATGCAGATAAGTAAATCATTACCCATGATGATCGGTGGTGCTTGTAGTTCTTTCTTTAAATTAATTTTTTTTATTTGGGAGTTTTTTTTATTTAATAATTAAGACAAGAAACACCAATATGAAAAGGACCTTTAATGCTTTTTTTTTTTTTTTTCTATCTTTGATTAATATTCTTATGTATGTAAATGTATTTCTCATTACCCATAATTCTTTGCTAGGGCTAGATCTACATTTCATATTTAAATTCATTTTTTTGTTTGTGAGTTGTTTTATTTAATTCCCAAGAAAAAAAAACACCCATATGAAAAGGCCTTTACATGCTTTTTTAATTTTATTTATTATTTTTTTTATTATTCTTGTATACATAAATGTGTTTCTCATTACCCATAATTCTTTGCTGGGGCTAAATATACATTTATTACATATGCAGATGTGCTAATCATTACCCATAGTTCTTTTTTTTTTTTTTTTTGTCTCTGTGAGCTAACAATTATACATAGGATGTGGGATGCTACTTGTTACAGGTATAATTTAATCCAGGTGCAAATTTGCATATGGTGATGGTTGGGTGTTGTTATATCTCCATCTCACTATTTTCACTACACTTTTAAATTTGCATCTCATTACACAATTTAATTCCCATCTCATTACATGTTCCATTTTGCATCTCATTACACGTTTAAATTTGCATCTCATTACATGTTCCATTTTGCATCTCATTACACATTTAAATTTGCATCTCATTACACGTTTACATTCGCATCTCATTACATTTTCCATTTTGCATCTCATTACATGTTATATTCTGCATCTCATTACATGTTATATTTTGCATCTCATTACAGGTTTAAATTCGCATCTCATTACAGGTTTAAATTCGCATCTCATTACAGGTTTAAATTCGCATCTCATTACACGTTTAAATTCGCATCTCATTACATGTTATATTTTGCATCTCATTACATGTTATATTTTGCATCTCATTACACGTTTAAATTCGCATCTCATTACACGTTTAAATTCGCATCTCATTACATGTTTAAATTCGCATCTCATTACACTTTCACTTTTGCATCTCATTACATGTTCAAATTCGCATCTCATTACATGTTCAAATATGCAAAATCTTTACCCATAATTCTTATGTGGCTTCCACTTCAATGTTTGGGTGTATTGTTTTCTTTTTGACTCAGTGACTTTTTAGGGTAAACCCAAAATGTGAGTAATGTGTCTTTGTAAAAAAAAAATGCTGCCTTCTAAATTTTGTGGAACACCTTTAAGGATTGTGCTAGTTTGTTATTTGCTATTTTTGCCAGGGAAGAGTTACCTCAATGACAAGGTCCTTTAATGCCTCTTTATTTTTATTTTTTTGCTTAATAATAAAAAACTAAATGTTTATCTTATTACCTATAATTCTTTGCTGGGGCATAAATCTACATTATATTTCATATTCAGATATGCAAATCATTACCCATAGTGCTCGGCGGTGCCTATAGTTCTTTGCTTAGATTCATTTTTTTCTCTGTGATTTTTTTTTTTAAATATCCAAGTCAATAATTACCAGTATGAAAAGGCTCTTTAAAATGTTTTATTTTCTTTGCTTACTTTCTTTGGTTAATATTCATATATATAAATGTATATCTCATTACCCATAATTCTTTGCTGGGGCATAAATCTACATTTTATTTCATATGCAGATAAGTAAATCATTACCCATGATGATCGGTGGTGCTTGTAGTTCTTTCTTTAAATTAATTTTTTTTATTTGGGAGTTTTTTTTATTTAATAATTAAGACAAGAAACACCAATATGAAAAGGACCTTTAATGCTTTTTTTTTTTTTTTTCTATCTTTGATTAATATTCTTATGTATGTAAATGTATTTCTCATTACCCATAATTCTTTGCTAGGGCTAGATCTACATTTCATATTTAAATTCATTTTTTTGTTTGTGAGTTGTTTTATTTAATTCCCAAGAAAAAAAAACACCCATATGAAAAGGCCTTTACATGCTTTTTTAATTTTATTTATTATTTTTTTTATTATTCTTGTATACATAAATGTGTTTCTCATTACCCATAATTCTTTGCTGGGGCTAAATATACATTTATTACATATGCAGATGTGCTAATCATTACCCATAGTTCTTTTTTTTTTTTTTTGTCTCTGTGAGCTAACAATTATACATAGGATGTGGGATGCTACTTGTTACAGGTATAATTTAATCCAGGTGCAAATTTGCATATGGTGATGGTTGTGTGTTGTTATATCTCCATCTCACTATTTTCACTACACTTTTAAATTTGCATCTCATTACACAATTTAATTCCCATCTCATTACATGTTCCATTTTGCATCTCATTACACGTTTAAATTTGCATCTCATTACATGTTCCATTTTGCATCTCATTACACATTTAAATTTGCATCTCATTACATTTTCTATTTTGCATCTCATTACATGTTATATTCTGCATCTCATTACATGTTATATTTTGCATCTCATTACAGGTTTAAATTCGCATCTCATTACAGGTTTAAATTCGCATCTCATTACAGGTTCAAATTCGCATCTCATTACACGTTTAAATTCGCATCTCATTACATGTTATATTTTGCATCTCATTACATGTTATATTTTGCATCTCATTACACGTTTAAATTCGCATCTCATTACACGTTTAAATTCGCATCTCATTACATGTTTAAATTCGCATCTCATTACACTTTCACTTTTGCATCTCATTACATGTTCAAATTCGCATCTCATTACATGTTCAAATATGCAAAATCTTTACCCATAATTCTTATGTGGCTTCCACTTCAATGTTTGGGTGTATTGTTTTCTTTTTGACTCAGTGACTTTTTAGGGTAAACCCAAAATGTGAGTAATGTGTCTTTGTAAAAAAAAAAATGCTGCCTTCTAAATTTTGTGGAACACCTTTAAGGATTGTGCTAGTTTGTTATTTGCTATTTTTGCCAGGGAAGAGTTACCTCAATGACAAGGTCCTTTAATGCCTCTTTATTTTTATTTTTTTGCTTAATAATAAAAAACTAAATGTTTATCTTATTACCTATAATTCTTTGCTGGGGCATAAATCTACATTATATTTCATATTCAGATATGCAAATCATTACCCATAGTGCTCGGCGGTGCCTATAGTTCTTTGCTTAGATTCATTTTTTTCTCTGTGATTTTTTTTTTAAATATCCAAGTCAATAATTACCAGTATGAAAAGGCTCTTTAAAATGTTTTATTTTCTTTGCTTTTTTTTTTTTGGTTAATATTCATATATATAAATGTATATCTCATTACCCATAATTCTTTGCTGGGGCATAAATCTACATTTTATTTCATATGCAGATAAGTAAATCATTACCCATGATGATCGGTGGTGCTTGTAGTTCTTTCTTTAAATTAATTTTTTTTATTTGGGAGTTTTTTTTATTTAATAATTAAGACAAGAAACACCAATATGAAAAGGACCTTTAATGCTTTTTTTTTTTTTTTTCTATCTTTGATTAATATTCTTATGTATGTAAATGTATTTCTCATTACCCATAATTCTTTGCTAGGGCTAGATCTACATTTCATATTTAAATTCATTTTTTTGTTTGTGAGTTGTTTTATTTAATTCCCAAGAAAAAAAAACACCCATATGAAAAGGCCTTTACATGCTTTTTTAATTTTATTTATTATTTTTTTTATTATTCTTGTATACATAAATGTGTTTCTCATTACCCATAATTCTTTGCTGGGGCTAAATATACATTTATTACATATGCAGATGTGCTAATCATTACCCATAGTTCTTTTTTTTTTTTTTTGTCTCTGTGAGCTAACAATTATACATAGGATGTGGGATGCTACTTGTTACAGGTATAATTTAATCCAGGTGCAAATTTGCATATGGTGATGGTTGGGTGTTGTTATATCTCCATCTCACTATTTTCACTTTTTTTTAAATTTGCATCTCATTACACAATTTTATTCCCATCTCATTACATGTTCCATTTTGCATCTCATTACACGGTTAAATTTGCATCTCATTACATGTTCCATTTTGCATCTCATTACACGTTTACATTCGCATCTCATTACATTTTCCATTTTGCATCTCATTACATGTTATATTCTGCATCTCATTACATGTTATATTTTGCATCTCATTACAGGTTTAAATTCGCATCTCATTACAGGTTTAAATTCGCATCTCATTACAGGTTTAAATTCGCATCTCATTACACGTTTAAATTCGCATCTCATTACATGTTATATTTTGCATCTCATTACATGTTATATTTTGCATCTCATTACACGTTTAAATTCGCATCTCATTACACGTTTAAATTCGCATCTCATTACATGTTTAAATTCGCATCTCATTACACTTTCACTTTTGCATCTCATTACATGTTCAAATTCGCATCTCATTACATGTTCAAATATGCAAAATCTTTACCCATAATTCTTATGTGGCTTCCACTTCAATGTTTGGGTGTATTGTTTTCTTTTTGACTCAGTGACTTTTTAGGGTAAACCCAAAATGTGAGTAATGTGTCTTTGTAAAAAAAAAAAAATGCTGCCTTCTAAATTTTGTGGAACACCTTTAAGGATTGTGCTAGTTTGTTATTTGCTATTTTTGCCAGGGAAGAGTTACCTCAATGACAAGGTCCTTTAATGCCTCTTTATTTTTATTTTTTTGCTTAATAATAAAAAACTAAATGTTTATCTTATTACCTATAATTCTTTGCTGGGGCATAAATCTACATTATATTTCATATTCAGATATGCAAATCATTACCCATAGTGCTCGGCGGTGCCTATAGTTCTTTGCTTAGATTAATTTTTTTCTCTGTGATTTTTTTTTTAAATATCCAAGTCAATAATTACCAGTATGAAAAGGCTCTTTAAAATGTTTTATTTTCTTTGCTTTTTTTTTTTTGGTTAATATTCATATATATAAATGTATATCTCATTACCCATAATTCTTTGCTGGGGCATAAATCTACATTTTATTTCATATGCAGATAAGTAAATCATTACCCATGATGATCGGTGGTGCTTGTAGTTCTTTCTTTAAATTAATTTTTTTTATTTGGGAGTTTTTTTTATTTAATAATTAAGACAAGAAACACCAATATGAAAAGGACCTTTAATGCTTTTTTTTTTTTTTTTCTATCTTTGATTAATATTCTTATGTATGTAAATGTATTTCTCATTACCCATAATTCTTTGCTAGGGCTAGATCTACATTTCATATTTAAATTCATTTTTTTGTTTGTGAGTTGTTTTATTTAATTCCCAAGAAAAAAAAACACCCATATGAAAAGGCCTTTACATGCTTTTTTAATTTTATTTATTATTTTTTTTATTATTCTTGTATACATAAATGTGTTTCTCATTACCCATAATTCTTTGCTGGGGCTAAATATACATTTATTACATATGCAGATGTGCTAATCATTACCCATAGTTCTTTTTTTTTTTTTTTGTCTCTGTGAGCTAACAATTATACATAGGATGTGGGATGCTACTTGTTACAGGTATAATTTAATCCAGGTGCAAATTTGCATATGGTGATGGTTGGGTGTTGTTATATCTCCATCTCACTATTTTCACTTTTTTTTAAATTTGCATCTCATTACACAATTTAATTCCCATCTCATTACATGTTCCATTTTGCATCTCATTACACGGTTAAATTTGCATCTCATTACATGTTCCATTTTGCATCTCATTACACGTTTACATTCGCATCTCATTACATTTTCCATTTTGCATCTCATTACATGTTATATTCTGCATCTCATTACATGTTATATTTTGCATCTCATTACAGGTTTAAATTCGCATCTCATTACAGGTTTAAATTCGCATCTCATTACAGGTTTAAATTCGCATCTCATTACACGTTTAAATTCGCATCTCATTACATGTTATATTTTGCATCTCATTACATGTTATATTTTGCATCTCATTACACGTTTAAATTCGCATCTCATTACACGTTTAAATTCGCATCTCATTACATGTTTAAATTCGCATCTCATTACACTTTCACTTTTGCATCTCATTACATGTTCAAATTCGCATCTCATTACATGTTCAAATATGCAAAATCTTTACCCATAATTCTTATGTGGCTTCCACTTCAATGTTTGGGTGTATTGTTTTCTTTTTGACTCAGTGACTTTTTAGGGTAAACCCAAAATGTGAGTAATGTGTCTTTGTAAAAAAAAAAAAATGCTGCCTTCTAAATTTTGTGGAACACCTTTAAGGATTGTGCTAGTTTGTTATTTGCTATTTTTGCCAGGGAAGAGTTACCTCAATGACAAGGTCCTTTAATGCCTCTTTATTTTTATTTTTTTGCTTAATAATAAAAAACTAAATGTTTATCTTATTACCTATAATTCTTTGCTGGGGCATAAATCTACATTATATTTCATATTCAGATATGCAAATCATTACCCATAGTGCTCGGCGGTGCCTATAGTTCTTTGCTTAGATTCATTTTTTTCTCTGTGATTTTTTTTTTTAAATATCCAAGTCAATAATTACCAGTATGAAAAGGCTCTTTAAAATGTTTTATTTTCTTTGCTTACTTTCTTTGGTTAATATTCATATATATAAATGTATATCTCATTACCCATAATTCTTTGCTGGGGCATAAATCTACATTTTATTTCATATGCAGATAAGTAAATCATTACCCATGATGATCGGTGGTGCTTGTAGTTCTTTCTTTAAATTAATTTTTTTTATTTGGGAGTTTTTTTTATTTAATAATTAAGACAAGAAACACCAATATGAAAAGGACCTTTAATGCTTTTTTTTTTTTTTTTCTATCTTTGATTAATATTCTTATGTATGTAAATGTATTTCTCATTACCCATAATTCTTTGCTAGGGCTAGATCTACATTTCATATTTAAATTCATTTTTTTGTTTGTGAGTTGTTTTATTTAATTCCCAAGAAAAAAAAACACCCATATGAAAAGGCCTTTACATGCTTTTTTAATTTTATTTATTATTTTTTTTATTATTCTTGTATACATAAATGTGTTTCTCATTACCCATAATTCTTTGCTGGGGCTAAATATACATTTATTACATATGCAGATGTGCTAATCATTACCCATAGTTCTTTTTTTTTTTTTTTGTCTCTGTGAGCTAACAATTATACATAGGATGTGGGATGCTACTTGTTACAGGTATAATTTAATCCAGGTGCAAATTTGCATATGGTGATGGTTGTGTGTTGTTATATCTCCATCTCACTATTTTCACTACACTTTTAAATTTGCATCTCATTACACAATTTAATTCCCATCTCATTACATGTTCCATTTTGCATCTCATTACACGTTTAAATTTGCATCTCATTACATGTTCCATTTTGCATCTCATTACACATTTAAATTTGCATCTCATTACATTTTCTATTTTGCATCTCATTACATGTTATATTCTGCATCTCATTACATGTTATATTTTGCATCTCATTACAGGTTTAAATTCGCATCTCATTACAGGTTTAAATTCGCATCTCATTACAGGTTCAAATTCGCATCTCATTACACGTTTAAATTCGCATCTCATTACATGTTATATTTTGCATCTCATTACATGTTATATTTTGCATCTCATTACACGTTTAAATTCGCATCTCATTACACGTTTAAATTCGCATCTCATTACATGTTTAAATTCGCATCTCATTACACTTTCACTTTTGCATCTCATTACATGTTCAAATTCGCATCTCATTACATGTTCAAATATGCAAAATCTTTACCCATAATTCTTATGTGGCTTCCACTTCAATGTTTGGGTGTATTGTTTTCTTTTTGACTCAGTGACTTTTTAGGGTAAACCCAAAATGTGAGTAATGTGTCTTTGTAAAAAAAAAAATGCTGCCTTCTAAATTTTGTGGAACACCTTTAAGGATTGTGCTAGTTTGTTATTTGCTATTTTTGCCAGGGAAGAGTTACCTCAATGACAAGGTCCTTTAATGCCTCTTTATTTTTATTTTTTTGCTTAATAATAAAAAACTAAATGTTTATCTTATTACCTATAATTCTTTGCTGGGGCATAAATCTACATTATATTTCATATTCAGATATGCAAATCATTACCCATAGTGCTCGGCGGTGCCTATAGTTCTTTGCTTAGATTCATTTTTTTCTCTGTGATTTTTTTTTTAAATATCCAAGTCAATAATTACCAGTATGAAAAGGCTCTTTAAAATGTTTTATTTTCTTTGCTTTTTTTTTTTTGGTTAATATTCATATATATAAATGTATATCTCATTACCCATAATTCTTTGCTGGGGCATAAATCTACATTTTATTTCATATGCAGATAAGTAAATCATTACCCATGATGATCGGTGGTGCTTGTAGTTCTTTCTTTAAATTAATTTTTTTTATTTGGGAGTTTTTTTTATTTAATAATTAAGACAAGAAACACCAATATGAAAAGGACCTTTAATGCTTTTTTTTTTTTTTTTCTATCTTTGATTAATATTCTTATGTATGTAAATGTATTTCTCATTACCCATAATTCTTTGCTAGGGCTAGATCTACATTTCATATTTAAATTCATTTTTTTGTTTGTGAGTTGTTTTATTTAATTCCCAAGAAAAAAAAACACCCATATGAAAAGGCCTTTACATGCTTTTTTAATTTTATTTATTATTTTTTTTATTATTCTTGTATACATAAATGTGTTTCTCATTACCCATAATTCTTTGCTGGGGCTAAATATACATTTATTACATATGCAGATGTGCTAATCATTACCCATAGTTCTTTTTTTTTTTTTTTGTCTCTGTGAGCTAACAATTATACATAGGATGTGGGATGCTACTTGTTACAGGTATAATTTAATCCAGGTGCAAATTTGCATATGGTGATGGTTGGGTGTTGTTATATCTCCATCTCACTATTTTCACTTTTTTTTAAATTTGCATCTCATTACACAATTTTATTCCCATCTCATTACATGTTCCATTTTGCATCTCATTACACGGTTAAATTTGCATCTCATTACATGTTCCATTTTGCATCTCATTACACGTTTACATTCGCATCTCATTACATTTTCCATTTTGCATCTCATTACATGTTATATTCTGCATCTCATTACATGTTATATTTTGCATCTCATTACAGGTTTAAATTCGCATCTCATTACAGGTTTAAATTCGCATCTCATTACAGGTTTAAATTCGCATCTCATTACACGTTTAAATTCGCATCTCATTACATGTTATATTTTGCATCTCATTACATGTTATATTTTGCATCTCATTACACGTTTAAATTCGCATCTCATTACACGTTTAAATTCGCATCTCATTACATGTTTAAATTCGCATCTCATTACACTTTCACTTTTGCATCTCATTACATGTTCAAATTCGCATCTCATTACATGTTCAAATATGCAAAATCTTTACCCATAATTCTTATGTGGCTTCCACTTCAATGTTTGGGTGTATTGTTTTCTTTTTGACTCAGTGACTTTTTAGGGTAAACCCAAAATGTGAGTAATGTGTCTTTGTAAAAAAAAAAAAAATGCTGCCTTCTAAATTTTGTGGAACACCTTTAAGGATTGTGCTAGTTTGTTATTTGCTATTTTTGCCAGGGAAGAGTTACCTCAATGACAAGGTCCTTTAATGCCTCTTTATTTTTATTTTTTTGCTTAATAATAAAAAACTAAATGTTTATCTTATTACCTATAATTCTTTGCTGGGGCATAAATCTACATTATATTTCATATTCAGATATGCAAATCATTACCCATAGTGCTCGGCGGTGCCTATAGTTCTTTGCTTAGATTAATTTTTTTCTCTGTGATTTTTTTTTTAAATATCCAAGTCAATAATTACCAGTATGAAAAGGCTCTTTAAAATGTTTTATTTTCTTTGCTTTTTTTTTTTTGGTTAATATTCATATATATAAATGTATATCTCATTACCCATAATTCTTTGCTGGGGCATAAATCTACATTTTATTTCATATGCAGATAAGTAAATCATTACCCATGATGATCGGTGGTGCTTGTAGTTCTTTCTTTAAATTAATTTTTTTTATTTGGGAGTTTTTTTTATTTAATAATTAAGACAAGAAACACCAATATGAAAAGGACCTTTAATGCTTTTTTTTTTTTTTTTCTATCTTTGATTAATATTCTTATGTATGTAAATGTATTTCTCATTACCCATAATTCTTTGCTAGGGCTAGATCTACATTTCATATTTAAATTCATTTTTTTGTTTGTGAGTTGTTTTATTTAATTCCCAAGAAAAAAAAACACCCATATGAAAAGGCCTTTACATGCTTTTTTAATTTTATTTATTATTTTTTTTATTATTCTTGTATACATAAATGTGTTTCTCATTACCCATAATTCTTTGCTGGGGCTAAATATACATTTATTACATATGCAGATGTGCTAATCATTACCCATAGTTCTTTTTTTTTTTTTTTGTCTCTGTGAGCTAACAATTATACATAGGATGTGGGATGCTACTTGTTACAGGTATAATTTAATCCAGGTGCAAATTTGCATATGGTGATGGTTGGGTGTTGTTATATCTCCATCTCACTATTTTCACTTTTTTTTAAATTTGCATCTCATTACACAATTTAATTCCCATCTCATTACATGTTCCATTTTGCATCTCATTACACGGTTAAATTTGCATCTCATTACATGTTCCATTTTGCATCTCATTACACGTTTACATTCGCATCTCATTACATTTTCCATTTTGCATCTCATTACATGTTATATTCTGCATCTCATTACATGTTATATTTTGCATCTCATTACAGGTTTAAATTCGCATCTCATTACAGGTTTAAATTCGCATCTCATTACAGGTTTAAATTCGCATCTCATTACACGTTTAAATTCGCATCTCATTACATGTTATATTTTGCATCTCATTACATGTTATATTTTGCATCTCATTACACGTTTAAATTCGCATCTCATTACACGTTTAAATTCGCATCTCATTACATGTTTAAATTCGCATCTCATTACACTTTCACTTTTGCATCTCATTACATGTTCAAATTCGCATCTCATTACATGTTCAAATATGCAAAATCTTTACCCATAATTCTTATGTGGCTTCCACTTCAATGTTTGGGTGTATTGTTTTCTTTTTGACTCAGTGACTTTTTAGGGTAAACCCAAAATGTGAGTAATGTGTCTTTGTAAAAAAAAAAAAATGCTGCCTTCTAAATTTTGTGGAACACCTTTAAGGATTGTGCTAGTTTGTTATTTGCTATTTTTGCCAGGGAAGAGTTACCTCAATGACAAGGTCCTTTAATGCCTCTTTATTTTTATTTTTTTGCTTAATAATAAAAAACTAAATGTTTATCTTATTACCTATAATTCTTTGCTGGGGCATAAATCTACATTATATTTCATATTCAGATATGCAAATCATTACCCATAGTGCTCGGCGGTGCCTATAGTTCTTTGCTTAGATTCATTTTTTTCTCTGTGATTTTTTTTTTTAAATATCCAAGTCAATAATTACCAGTATGAAAAGGCTCTTTAAAATGTTTTATTTTCTTTGCTTACTTTCTTTGGTTAATATTCATATATATAAATGTATATCTCATTACCCATAATTCTTTGCTGGGGCATAAATCTACATTTTATTTCATATGCAGATAAGTAAATCATTACCCATGATGATCGGTGGTGCTTGTAGTTCTTTCTTTAAATTAATTTTTTTTATTTGGGAGTTTTTTTTATTTAATAATTAAGACAAGAAACACCAATATGAAAAGGACCTTTAATGCTTTTTTTTTTTTTTTTCTATCTTTGATTAATATTCTTATGTATGTAAATGTATTTCTCATTACCCATAATTCTTTGCTAGGGCTAGATCTACATTTCATATTTAAATTCATTTTTTTGTTTGTGAGTTGTTTTATTTAATTCCCAAGAAAAAAAAACACCCATATGAAAAGGCCTTTACATGCTTTTTTAATTTTATTTATTATTTTTTTTATTATTCTTGTATACATAAATGTGTTTCTCATTACCCATAATTCTTTGCTGGGGCTAAATATACATTTATTACATATGCAGATGTGCTAATCATTACCCATAGTTCTTTTTTTTTTTTTTTCTCTCTGTGAGCTAACAATTATACATAGGATGTGGGATGCTACTTGTTACAGGTATAATTTAATCCAGGTGCAAATTTGCATATGGTGATGGTTGGGTGTTGTTATATCTCCATCTCACTATTTTCACTACACTTTTAAATTTGCATCTCATTACACAATTTAATTCCCATCTCATTACATGTTCCATTTTGCATCTCATTACACGTTTAAATTTGCATCTCATTACATGTTCCATTTTGCATCTCATTACACATTTAAATTTGCATCTCATTACACGTTTACATTCGCATCTCATTACATTTTCCATTTTGCATCTCATTACATGTTATATTCTGCATCTCATTACATGTTATATTTTGCATCTCATTACAGGTTTAAATTCGCATCTCATTACAGGTTTAAATTCGCATCTCATTACACGTTTAAATTCGCATCTCATTACATGTTATATTTTGCATCTCATTACATGTTATATTTTGCATCTCATTACACGTTTAAATTCGCATCTCATTACACGTTTAAATTCGCATCTCATTACACGTTTAAATTCGCATCTCATTACATGTTTAAATTCGCATCTCATTACACTTTCACTTTTGCATCTCATTACATGTTCAAATTCGCATCTCATTACATGTTCAAATATGCAAAATCTTTACCCATAATTCTTATGTGGCTTCCACTTCAATGTTTGGGTGTATTGTTTTCTTTTTGACTCAGTGACTTTTTAGGGTAAACCCAAAATGTGAGTAATGTGTCTTTGTAAAAAAAAATGCTGCCTTCTAAATTTTGTGGAACACCTTTAAGGATTGTGCTAGTTTGTTATTTGCTATTTTTGCCAGGGAAGAGTTACCTCAATGACAAGGTCCTTTAATGCCTCTTTATTTTTATTTTTTTGCTTAATAATAAAAAACTAAATGTTTATCTTATTACCTATAATTCTTTGCTGGGGCATAAATCTACATTATATTTCATATTCAGATATGCAAATCATTACCCATAGTGCTCGGCGGTGCCTATAGTTCTTTGCTTAGATTCATTTTTTTCTCTGTGATTTTTTTTTTTAAATATCCAAGTCAATAATTACCAGTATGAAAAGGCTCTTTAAAATGTTTTATTTTCTTTGCTTACTTTCTTTGGTTAATATTCATATATATAAATGTATATCTCATTACCCATAATTCTTTGCTGGGGCATAAATCTACATTTTATTTCATATGCAGATAAGTAAATCATTACCCATGATGATCGGTGGTGCTTGTAGTTCTTTCTTTAAATTAATTTTTTTTATTTGGGAGTTTTTTTTATTTAATAATTAAGACAAGAAACACCAATATGAAAAGGACCTTTAATGCTTTTTTTTTTTTTTTTCTATCTTTGATTAATATTCTTATGTATGTAAATGTATTTCTCATTACCCATAATTCTTTGCTAGGGCTAGATCTACATTTCATATTTAAATTCATTTTTTTGTTTGTGAGTTGTTTTATTTAATTCCCAAGAAAAAAAAACACCCATATGAAAAGGCCTTTACATGCTTTTTTAATTTTTATTTATTAATTTTTTTATTATTCTTGTATACATAAATGTGTTTCTCATTACCCATAATTCTTTGCTGGGGCTAAATATACATTTATTACATATGCAGATGTGCTAATCATTACCCATAGTTCTTTTTTTTTTTTTTTTTTGTC
Source organism: Pelodytes ibericus (assembly GCA_036172795.1). Classification (NCBI taxonomy): domain Eukaryota; kingdom Metazoa; phylum Chordata; class Amphibia; order Anura; family Pelodytidae; genus Pelodytes; species Pelodytes ibericus. The sequence goes on along the minus strand of CM069863.1, from coordinate 137,267,051 downwards.
TCTGTGAGCTAACAATTATACATAGGATGTGGGATGCTACTTGTTACAGGTATAATTTAATCCAGGTGCAAATTTGCATATGGTGATGGTTGTGTGTTGTTATATCTCCATCTCACTATTTTCACTACACTTTTAAATTTGCATCTCATTACACAATTTAATTCCCATCTCATTACATGTTCCATTTTGCATCTCATTACACGTTTAAATTTGCATCTCATTACACATTTAAATTTGCATCTCATTACACGTTTACATTCGCATCTCATTACATGTTATATTCTGCATCTCATTACATGTTATATTTTGCATCTCATTACAGGTTTAAATTCGCATCTCATTACAGGTTTAAATTCGCATCTCATTACAGGTTTAAATTCGCATCTCATTACATGTTATATTTTGCATCTCATTACATGTTATATTTTGCATCTCATTACATGTTATATTTTGCATCTCATTACACGTTTAAATTCGCATCTCATTACACGTTTAAATTCGCATCTCATTACACTTTCACTTTTGCATCTCATTACATGTTCAAATTCGCATCTCATTACATGTTCAAATATGCAAAATCTTTACCCAAAATTCTTATGTGGCTTCCACTTCAATGTTTGGGTGTATTGTTTTCTTTTTGACTCAGTGACTTTTTAGGGTAAACCCAAAATGTGAGTAATGTGTCTTTGTAAAAAAAATGCCTGCCTTCTAAATTTTGTGGAACACCTTTAAGGATTGTGCTAGTTTGTTATTTGCTATTTTTGCCAGGGAAGAGTTACCTCAATGACAAGGTCCTTTAATGCCTCTTTATTTTTATTTTTTTGCTTAATAATAAAAAACTAAATGTTTATCTTATTACCTATAATTCTTTGCTGGGGCATAAATCTACATTATATTTCATATTCAGATATGCAAATCATTACCCATAGTGCTCGGCGGTGCCTATAGTTCTTTGCTTAGATTCATTTTTTTCTCTGTGATTTTTTTTTTAAATATCCAAGTCAATAATTACCAGTATGAAAAGGCTCTTTAAAATGTTTTATTTTCTTTGCTTTTTTTTTTTTGGTTAATATTCATATATATAAATGTATATCTCATTACCCATAATTCTTTGCTGGGGCATAAATCTACATTTTATTTCATATGCAGATAAGTAAATCATTACCCATGATGATCGGTGGTGCTTGTAGTTCTTTCTTTAAATTAATTTTTTTTATTTGGGAGTTTTTTTTATTTAATAATTAAGACAAGAAACACCAATATGAAAAGGACCTTTAATGCTTTTTTTTTTTTTTTTCTATCTTTGATTAATATTCTTATGTATGTAAATGTATTTCTCATTACCCATAATTCTTTGCTAGGGCTAGATCTACATTTCATATTTAAATTCATTTTTTTGTTTGTGAGTTGTTTTATTTAATTCCCAAGAAAAAAAAACACCCATATGAAAAGGCCTTTACATGCTTTTTTAATTTTATTTATTATTTTTTTTATTATTCTTGTATACATAAATGTGTTTCTCATTACCCATAATTCTTTGCTGGGGCTAAATATACATTTATTACATATGCAGATGTGCTAATCATTACCCATAGTTCTTTTTTTTTTTTTTTTTTGTCTCTGTGAGCTAACAATTATACATAGGATGTGGGATTCTACTTGTTACAGGTATAATTTAATCCAGGTGCAAATTTGCATATGGTGATGGTTGGGTGTTGTTATATCTCCATCTCACTATTTTCACTACACTTTTAAATTTGCATCTCATTACACAATTTAATTCCCATCTCATTACATGTTCCATTTTGCATCTCATTACACGTTTAAATTTGCATCTCATTACATGTTCCATTTTGCATCTCATTACACATTTAAATTTGCATCTCATTACACGTTTACATTCGCATCTCATTACATTTTCCATTTTGCATCTCATTACATGTTATATTCTGCATCTCATTACATGTTATATTTTGCATCTCATTACAGGTTTAAATTCGCATCTCATTACAGGTTTAAATTCGCATCTCATTACAGGTTTAAATTCGCATCTCATTACACGTTTAAATTCGCATCTCATTACATGTTATATTTTGCATCTCATTACACGTTTAAATTCGCATCTCATTACACGTTTAAATTCGCATCTCATTACATGTTTAAATTCGCATCTCATTACACTTTCACTTTTGCATCTCATTACATGTTCAAATTCGCAACTCATTACATGTTCAAATATGCAAAATCTTTACCCATAATTCTTATGTGGCATCCACTTCAATGTTTGGGTGTATTGTTTTCTTTTTGACTCAGTGACTTTTTAGGGTAAACCCAAAATGTGAGTAATGTGTCTTTGTAAAAAAAAATGCTGCCTTCTAAATTTTGTGGAACACCTTTAAGGATTGTGCTAGTTTGTTATTTGCTATTTTTGCCAGGGAAGAGTTACCTCAATGACAAGGTCCTTTAATGCCTCTTTATTTTTATTTTTTTGCTTAATAATAAAAAACTAAATGTTTATCTTATTACCTATAATTCTTTGCTGGGGCATAAATCTACATTATATTTCATATTCAGATATGCAAATCATTACCCATAGTGCTCGGCGGTGCCTATAGTTCTTTGCTTAGATTCATTTTTTTCTCTGTGATTTTTTTTTTTAAATATCCAAGTCAATAATTACCAGTATGAAAAGGCTCTTTAAAATGTTTTATTTTCTTTGCTTACTTTCTTTGGTTAATATTCATATATATAAATGTATATCTCATTACCCATAATTCTTTGCTGGGGCATAAATCTACATTTTATTTCATATGCAGATAAGTAAATCATTACCCATGATGATCGGTGGTGCTTGTAGTTCTTTCTTTAAATTAATTTTTTTTATTTGGGAGTTTTTTTTATTTAATAATTAAGACAAGAAACACCAATATGAAAAGGACCTTTAATGCTTTTTTTTTTTTTTTTTCTATCTTTGATTAATATTCCTATGTATGTAAATGTATTTCTCATTACCCATAATTCTTTGCTAGGGCTAGATCTACATTTCATATTTAAATTCATTTTTTTGTTTGTGAGTTGTTTTATTTAATTCCCAAGAAAAAAAAACACCCATATGAAAAGGCCTTTACATGCTTTTTTAATTTTATTTATTAATTTTTTTATTATTCTTGTATACATAAATGTGTTTCTCATTACCCATAATTCTTTGCTGGGGCTAAATATACATTTATTACATATGCAGATGTGCTAATCATTACCCATAGTTCTTTTTTTTTTTTTTTTTTGTCTCTGTGAGCTAACAATTATACATAGGATGTGGGATGCTACTTGTTACAGGTATAATTTAATCCAGGTGCAAATTTGCATATGGTGATGGTTGGGTGTTGTTATATCTCCATCTCACTATTTTCACTACACTTTTAAATTTGCATCTCATTACACAATTTAATTCCCATCTCATTACACGTTCCATTTTGCATCTCATTACACGTTTAAATTTGCATCTCATTACACATTTAAATTTGCATCTCATTACACGTTTACATTCGCATCTCATTACATTTTCCATTTTGCATCTCATTACATGTTATATTCTGCATCTCATTACATGTTATATTTTGCATCTCATTACAGGTTTAAATTCGCATCTCATTACAGGTTTAAATTCGCATCTTATTACACGTTTACATTCGCATCTCATTACACGTTTAAATTCGCATCTCATTACATGTTATATTTTGAATCTCATTACATGTTATATTTTGCATCTCATTACACGTTTAAATTCGCATCTCATTACACGTTTAAATTCGCATCTCATTACATGTTATATTTTGCATCTCATTACACGTTTAAATTCGCATCTCATTACACGTTTAAATTCGCATCTCATTACATGTTTAAATTCGCATCTCATTACACTTTCACTTTTGCATCTCATTACATGTTCAAATTCGCATCTCATTACATGTTCAAATATGCAAAATCTTTACCCATAATTCTTATGTGGCATCCACTTCAATGTTTGGGTGTATTGTTTTCTTTTTGACTCAGTGACTTTTTAGGGTAAACCCAAAATGTGAGTAATGTGTCTTTGTAAAAAAAAAAATGCTGCCTTCTAAATTTTGTGGAACACCTTTAAGGATTGTGCTAGTTTGTTATTTGCTATTTTTGCCAGGGAAGAGTTACCTCAATGACAAGGTCCTTTAATGCCTCTTTATTTTTATTTTTTTGCTTAATAATAAAAAACTAAATGTTTATCTTATTACCTATAATTCTTTGCTGGGGCATAAATCTACATTATATTTCATATTCAGATATGCAAATCATTACCCATAGTGCTCGGCGGTGCCTATAGTTCTTTGCTTAGATTCATTTTTTTCTCTGTGATTTTTTTTTTTAAATATCCAAGTCAATAATTACCAGTATGAAAAGGCTCTTTAAAATGTTTTATTTTCTTTGCTTACTTTCTTTGGTTAATATTCATATATATAAATGTATATCTCATTACCCATAATTCTTTGCTGGGGCATAAATCTACATTTTATTTCATATGCAGATAAGTAAATCATTACCCATGATGATCGGTGGTGCTTGTAGTTCTTTCTTTAAATTAATTTTTTTTATTTGGGAGTTTTTTTTATTTAATAATTAAGACAAGAAACACCAATATGAAAAGGACCTTTAATGCTTTTTTTTTTTTTTTTCTATCTTTGATTAATATTCCTATGTATGTAAATGTATTTCTCATTACCCATAATTCTTTGCTAGGGCTAGATCTACATTTCATATTTAAATTCATTTTTTTGTTTGTGAGTTGTTTTATTTAATTCCCAAGAAAAAAAAACACCCATATGAAAAGGCCTTTACATGCTTTTTTAATTTTATTTATTAATTTTTTTAATATTCTTGTATACATAAATGTGTTTCTCATTACCCATAATTCTTTGCTGGGGCTAAATCTACATTTATTACATATGCAGATGTGCTAATCATTACCAATAGTTCTTTTTTTTTTTTTTTTGTCTCTGTGAGCTAACAATTATACATAGGATGTGGGATGCTACTTGTTACAGGTATAATTTAATCCAGGTGCAAATTTGCATATGGTGATGGTTGGGTGTTGTTATATCTCCATCTCACTATTTTCACTACACTTTTAAATTTGCATCTCATTACACAATTTAATTCCCATCTCATTACATGTTCCATTTTGCATCTCATTACACGTTTAAATTTGCATCTCATTACATGTTCCATTTTGCATCTCATTACACGTTTACATTCGCATCTCATTACATTTTCCATTTTGCATCTCATTACATGTTATATTCTGCATCTCATTACATGTTATATTTTGCATCTCATTACAGGTTTAAATTCGCATCTCATTACAGGTTTAAATTCGCATCTCATTACAGGTTTAAATTCGCATCTCATTACACGTTATATTTTGCATCTCATTACATGTTATATTTTGCATCTCATTACACGTTTAAATTCGCATCTCATTACACGTTTAAATTCGCATCTCATTACACTTTCACTTTTGCATCTCATTACATGTTCAAATTCGCATCTCATTACATGTTCAAATATGCAAAATCTTTACCCATAATTCTTATGTGGCTTCCACTTCAATGTTTGGGTGTATTGTTTTCTTTTTGACTCAGTGACTTTTTAGGGTAAACCCAAAATGTGAGTAATGTGTCTTTGTAAAAAAAAATGCTGCCTTCTAAATTTTGTGGAACACCTTTAAGGATTGTGCTAGTTTGTTATTTGCTATTTTTGCCAGGGAAGAGTTACCTCAATGACAAGGTCCTTTAATGCCTCTTTATTTTTATTTTTTTGCTTAATAATAAAAAACTAAATGTTTATCTTATTACCTATAATTCTTTGCTGGGGCATAAATCTACATTATATTTCATATTCAGATATGCAAATCATTACCCATAGTGCTCGGCGGTGCCTATAGTTCTTTGCTTAGATTCATTTTTTTCTCTGTGATTTTTTTTTTTAAATATCCAAGTCAATAATTACCAGTATGAAAAGGCTCTTTAAAATGTTTTATTTTCTTTGCTTACTTTCTTTGGTTAATATTCATATATATAAATGTATATCTCATTACCCATAATTCTTTGCTGGGGCATAAATCTACATTTTATTTCATATGCAGATAAGTAAATCATTACCCATGATGATCGGTGGTGCTTGTAGTTCTTTCTTTAAATTAATTTTTTTTATTTGGGAGTTTTTTTTATTTAATAATTAAGACAAGAAACACCAATATGAAAAGGACCTTTAATGCTTTTTTTTTTTTTTTTCTATCTTTGATTAATATTCTTATGTATGTAAATGTATTTCTCATTACCCATAATTCTTTGCTAGGGCTAGATCTACATTTCATATTTAAATTCATTTTTTTGTTTGTGAGTTGTTTTATTTAATTCCCAAGAAAAAAAAACACCCATATGAAAAGGCCTTTACATGCTTTTTTAATTTTATTTATTAATTTTTTTATTATTCTTGTATACATAAATGTGTTTCTCATTACCCATAATTCTTTGCTGGTGCTAAATATACATTTATTACATATGCAGATGTGCTAATCATTACCCATAGTTCTTTTTTTTTTTTTTTTTTGTCTCTGTGAGCTAACAATTATACATAGGATGTGGGATGCTACTTGTTACAGGTATAATTTAATCCAGGTGCAAATTTGCATATGGTGATGGTTGTGTGTTGTTATATCTCCATCTCACTATTTTCACTACACTTTTAAATTTGCATCTCATTACACAATTTTATTCCCATCTCATTACATGTTCCATTTTGCATCTCATTACACGTTTAAATTTGCATCTCATTACATGTTCCATTTTGCATCTCATTACACATTTAAATTTGCATCTCATTACACGTTTACATTCGCATCTCATTACATTTTCCATTTTGCATCTCATTACATGTTATATTCTGCATCTCATTACATGTTATATTTTGCATCTCATTACAGGTTTAAATTCGCATCTCATTACAGGTTTAAATTCGCATCTCATTACACGTTTAAATTCGCATCTCATTACATGTTATATTTTGCATCTCATTACATGTTATATTTTGCATCTCATTACACGTTTAAATTCGCATCTCATTACACGTTTAAATTCGCATCTCATTACATGTTTAAATTCGCATCTCATTACACTTTCACTTTTGCATCTCATTACATGTTCAAATTCGCATCTCATTACATGTTCAAATATGCAAAATCTTTACCCATAATTCTTATGTGGCTTCCACTTCAATGTTTGGGTGTATTGTTTTCTTTTTGACTCAGTGACTTTTTAGGGTAAACCCAAAATGTGAGTAATGTGTCTTTGTAAAAAAAAAAAAAATGCTGCCTTCTAAATTTTGTGGAACACCTTTAAGGATTGTGCTAGTTTGTTATTTGCTATTTTTGCCAGGGAAGAGTTACCTCAATGACAAGGTCCTTTAATGCCTCTTTATTTTTATTTTTTTGCTTAATAATAAAAAACTAAATGTTTATCTTATTACCTATAATTCTTTGCTGGGGCATAAATCTACATTATATTTCATATTCAGATATGCAAATCATTACCCATAGTGCTCGGCGGTGCCTATAGTTCTTTGCTTAGATTCATTTTTTTCTCTGTGATTTTTTTTTTAAATATCCAAGTCAATAATTACCAGTATGAAAAGGCTCTTTAAAATGTTTTATTTTCTTTGCTTTTTTTTTTTTGGTTAATATTCATATATATAAATGTATATCTCATTACCCATAATTCTTTGCTGGGGCATAAATCTACATTTTATTTCATATGCAGATAAGTAAATCATTACCCATGATGATCGGTGGTGCTTGTAGTTCTTTCTTTAAATTAATTTTTTTTATTTGGGAGTTTTTTTTATTTAATAATTAAGACAAGAAACACCAATATGAAAAGGACCTTTAATGCTTTTTTTTTTTTTTTTCTATCTTTGATTAATATTCTTATGTATGTAAATGTATTTCTCATTACCCATAATTCTTTGCTAGGGCTAGATCTACATTTCATATTTAAATTCATTTTTTTGTTTGTGAGTTGTTTTATTTAATTCCCAAGAAAAAAAAACACCCATATGAAAAGGCCTTTACATGCTTTTTTAATTTTATTTATTATTTTTTTTATTATTCTTGTATACATAAATGTGTTTCTCATTACCCATAATTCTTTGCTGGGGCTAAATATACATTTATTACATATGCAGATGTGCTAATCATTACCCATAGTTCTTTTTTTTTTTTTTTGTCTCTGTGAGCTAACAATTATACATAGGATGTGGGATGCTACTTGTTACAGGTATAATTTAATCCAGGTGCAAATTTGCATATGGTGATGGTTGGGTGTTGTTATATCTCCATCTCACTATTTTCACTACACTTTTAAATTTGCATCTCATTACACAATTTAATTCCCATCTCATTACATGTTCCATTTTGCATCTCATTACACGTTTAAATTTGCATCTCATTACATGTTCCATTTTGCATCTCATTACACATTTAAATTTGCATCTCATTACACGTTTACATTCGCATCTCATTACATTTTCCATTTTGCATCTCATTACATGTTATATTCTGCATCTCATTACATGTTATATTTTGCATCTCATTACAGGTTTAAATTCGCATCTCATTACAGGTTTAAATTCGCATCTCATTACAGGTTTAAATTCGCATCTCATTACACGTTTAAATTCGCATCTCATTACATGTTATATTTTGCATCTCATTACATGTTATATTTTGCATCTCATTACACGTTTAAATTCGCATCTCATTACACGTTTAAATTCGCATCTCATTACATGTTTAAATTCGCATCTCATTACACTTTCACTTTTGCATCTCATTACATGTTCAAATTCGCATCTCATTACATGTTCAAATATGCAAAATCTTTACCCATAATTCTTATGTGGCTTCCACTTCAATGTTTGGGTGTATTGTTTTCTTTTTGACTCAGTGACTTTTTAGGGTAAACCCAAAATGTGAGTAATGTGTCTTTGTAAAAAAAAAAAAATGCTGCCTTCTAAATTTTGTGGAACACCTTTAAGGATTGTGCTAGTTTGTTATTTGCTATTTTTGCCAGGGAAGAGTTACCTCAATGACAAGGTCCTTTAATGCCTCTTTATTTTTATTTTTTTGCTTAATAATAAAAAACTAAATGTTTATCTTATTACCTATAATTCTTTGCTGGGGCATAAATCTACATTATATTTCATATTCAGATATGCAAATCATTACCCATAGTGCTCGGCGGTGCCTATAGTTCTTTGCTTAGATTCATTTTTTTCTCTGTGATTTTTTTTTTTAAATATCCAAGTCAATAATTACCAGTATGAAAAGGCTCTTTAAAATGTTTTATTTTCTTTGCTTACTTTCTTTGGTTAATATTCATATATATAAATGTATATCTCATTACCCATAATTCTTTGCTGGGGCATAAATCTACATTTTATTTCATATGCAGATAAGTAAATCATTACCCATGATGATCGGTGGTGCTTGTAGTTCTTTCTTTAAATTAATTTTTTTTATTTGGGAGTTTTTTTAATTTAATAATTAAGACAAGAAACACCAATATGAAAAGGACCTTTAATGCTTTTTTTTTTTTTTTTCTATCTTTGATTAATATTCTTATGTATGTAAATGTATTTCTCATTACCCATAATTCTTTGCTAGGGCTAGATCTACATTTCATATTTAAATTCATTTTTTTGTTTGTGAGTTGTTTTATTTAATTCCCAAGAAAAAAAAACACCCATATGAAAAGGCCTTTACATGCTTTTTTAATTTTATTTATTATTTTTTTTATTATTCTTGTATACATAAATGTGTTTCTCATTACCCATAATTCTTTGCTGGTGCTAAATATACATTTATTACATATGCAGATGTGCTAATCATTACCCATAGTTCTTTTTTTTTTTTTTTTTTGTCTCTGTGAGCTAACAATTATACATAGGATGTGGGATGCTACTTGTTACAGGTATAATTTAATACAGGTGCAAATTTGCATATGGTGATGGTTGTGTGTTGTTATATCTCCATCTCACTATTTTCACTACACTTTTAAATTTGCATCTCATTACACAATTTAATTCCCATCTCATTACATGTTCCATTTTGCATCTCATTACATGTTTAAATTTGCATCTCATTACATGTTCCATTTTGCATCTCATTACACATTTAAATTTGCATCTCATTACACGTTTACATTCGCATCTCATTACATTTTCCATTTTGCATCTCATTACATGTTATATTCTGCATCTCATTACATGTTATATTTTGCATCTCATTACAGGTTTAAATTCGCATCTCATTACAGGTTTAAATTCGCATCTCATTACAGGTTTAAATTCGCATCTCATTACACGTTTAAATTCGCATCTCATTACATGTTATATTTTGCATCTCATTACATGTTATATTTTGCATCTCATTACACGTTTAAATTCGCATCTCATTACACGTTTAAATTCGCATCTCATTACATGTTTAAATTCGCATCTCATTACATGTTCAAATTCGCATCTCATTACATGTTCAAATATGCAAAATCTTTACCCATAATTCTTATGTGGCTTCCACTTCAATGTTTGGGTGTATTGTTTTCTTTTTGACTCAGTGACTTTTTAGGGTAAACCCAAAATGTGAGTAATGTGTCTTTGTAAAAAAAAAAAAAATGCTGCCTTCTAAATTTTGTGGAACACCTTTAAGGATTGTGCTAGTTTGTTATTTGCTATTTTTGCCAGGGAAGAGTTACCTCAATGACAAGGTCCTTTAATGCCTCTTTATTTTTATTTTTTTGCTTAATAATAAAAAACTAAATGTTTATCTTATTACCTATAATTCTTTGCTGGGGCATAAATCTACATTATATTTCATATTCAGATATGCAAATCATTACCCATAGTGCTCGGCGGTGCCTATAGTTCTTTGCTTAGATTCATTTTTTTCTCTGTGATTTTTTTTTTAAATATCCAAGTCAATAATTACCAGTATGAAAAGGCTCTTTAAAATGTTTTATTTTCTTTGCTTACTTTCTTTGGTTAATATTCATATATATAAATGTATATCTCATTACCCATAATTCTTTGCTGGGGCATAAATCTACATTTTATTTCATATGCAGATAAGTAAATCATTACCCATGATGATCGGTGGTGCTTGTAGTTCTTTCTTTAAATTAATTTTTTTTATTTGGGAGTTTTTTTTATTTAATAATTAAGACAAGAAACACCAATATGAAAAGGACCTTTAATGCTTTTTTTTTTTTTTTTCTATCTTTGATTAATATTCTTATGTATGTAAATGTATTTCTCATTACCCATAATTCTTTGCTAGGGCTAGATCTACATTTCATATTTAAATTCATTTTTTTGTTTGTGAGTTGTTTTATTTAATTCCCAAGAAAAAAAAACACCCATATGAAAAGGCCTTTACATGCTTTTTTAATTTTATTTATTATTTTTTTTATTATTCTTGTATACATAAATGTGTTTCTCATTACCCATAATTCTTTGCTGGTGCTAAATATACATTTATTACATATGCAGATGTGCTAATCATTACCCATAGTTCTTTTTTTTTTTTTTTTTTGTCTCTGTGAGCTAACAATTATACATAGGATGTGGGATGCTACTTGTTACAGGTATAATTTAATCCAGGTGCAAATTTGCATATGGTGATGGTTGTGTGTTGTTATATCTCCATCTCACTATTTTCACTACACTTTTAAATTTGCATCTCATTACACAATTTAATTCCCATCTCATTACATGTTCCATTTTGCATCTCATTACATGTTTAAATTTGCATCTCATTACATGTTCCATTTTGCATCTCATTACACATTTAAATTTGCATCTCATTACACGTTTACATTCGCATCTCATTACATTTTCCATTTTGCATCTCATTACATGTTATATTCTGCATCTCATTACATGTTATATTTTGCATCTCATTACAGGTTTAAATTCGCATCTCATTACAGGTTTAAATTCGCATCTCATTACACGTTTAAATTCGCATCTCATTACATGTTATATTTTGCATCTCATTACATGTTATATTTTGCATCTCATTACACGTTTAAATTCGCATCTCATTACACGTTTAAATTCGCATCTCATTACATGTTTAAATTCGCATCTCATTACACTTTCACTTTTGCATCTCATTACATGTTCAAATTCGCATCTCATTACATGTTCAAATATGCAAAATCTTTACCCATAATTCTTATGTGGCTTCCACTTCAATGTTTGGGTGTATTGTTTTCTTTTTGACTCAGTGACTTTTTAGGGTAAACCCAAAATGTGAGTAATGTGTCTTTGTAAAAAAAAAAATGCTGCCTTCTAAATTTTGTGGAACACCTTTAAGGATTGTGCTAGTTTGTTATTTGCTATTTTTGCCAGGGAAGAGTTACCTCAATGACAAGGTCCTTTAATGCCTCTTTATTTTTATTTTTTTGCTTAATAATAAAAAACTAAATGTTTATCTTATTACCTATAATTCTTTCCTGGTGCATAAATCTACATTATATTTCATATTCAGATATGCAAATCATTACCCATAGTGCTCGGCGGTGCCTATAGTTCTTTGCTTAGATTCATTTTTTTCTCTGTGATTTTTTTTTTAAATATCCAAGTCAATAATTACCAGTATGAAAAGGCTCTTTAAAATGTTTTATTTTCTTTGCTTTTTTTTTTTTGGTTAATATTCATATATATAAATGTATATCTCATTACCCATAATTCTTTGCTGGGGCATAAATCTACATTTTATTTCATATGCAGATAAGTAAATCATTACCCATGATGATCGGTGGTGCTTGTAGTTCTTTCTTTAAATTAATTTTTTTTATTTGGGAGTTTTTTTTATTTAATAATTAAGACAAGAAACACCAATATGAAAAGGACCTTTAATGCTTTTTTTTTTTTTTTTCTATCTTTGATTAATATTCTTATGTATGTAAATGTATTTCTCATTACCCATAATTCTTTGCTAGGGCTAGATCTACATTTCATATTTAAATTCATTTTTTTGTTTGTGAGTTGTTTTATTTAATTCCCAAGAAAAAAAAACACCCATATGAAAAGGCCTTTACATGCTTTTTTAATTTTATTTATTATTTTTTTTATTATTCTTGTATACATAAATGTGTTTCTCATTACCCATAATTCTTTGCTGGGGCTAAATATACATTTATTACATATGCAGATGTGCTAATCATTACCCATAGTTCTTTTTTTTTTTTTTTTGTCTCTGTGAGCTAACAATTATACATAGGATGTGGGATGCTACTTGTTACAGGTATAATTTAATCCAGGTGCAAATTTGCATATGGTGATGGTTGGGTGTTGTTATATCTCCATCTCACTATTTTCACTACACTTTTAAATTTGCATCTCATTACACAATTTAATTCCCATCTCATTACATGTTCCATTTTGCATCTCATTACACGTTTAAATTTGCATCTCATTACATGTTCCATTTTGCATCTCATTACACATTTAAATTTGCATCTCATTACACGTTTACATTCGCATCTCATTACATTTTCCATTTTGCATCTCATTACATGTTATATTCTGCATCTCATTACATGTTATATTTTGCATCTCATTACAGGTTTAAATTCGCATCTCATTACAGGTTTAAATTCGCATCTCATTACACGTTTAAATTCGCATCTCATTACATGTTATATTTTGCATCTCATTACATGTTATATTTTGCATCTCATTACACGTTTAAATTCGCATCTCATTACACGTTTAAATTCGCATCTCATTACATGTTTAAATTCGCATCTCATTACACTTTCACTTTTGCATCTCATTACATGTTCAAATTCGCATCTCATTACATGTTCAAATATGCAAAATCTTTACCCATAATTCTTATGTGGCTTCCACTTCAATGTTTGGGTGTATTGTTTTCTTTTTGACTCAGTGACTTTTTAGGGTAAACCCAAAATGTGAGTAATGTGTCTTTGTAAAAAAAAAAAAATGCTGCCTTCTAAATTTTGTGGAACACCTTTAAGGATTGTGCTAGTTTGTTATTTGCTATTTTTGCCAGGGAAGAGTTACCTCAATGACAAGGTCCTTTAATGCCTCTTTATTTTTATTTTTTTGCTTAATAATAAAAAACTAAATGTTTATCTTATTACCTATAATTCTTTGCTGGGGCATAAATCTACATTATATTTCATATTCAGATATGCAAATCATTACCCATAGTGCTCGGCGGTGCCTATAGTTCTTTGCTTAGATTCATTTTTTTCTCTGTGATTTTTTTTTTTAAATATCCAAGTCAATAATTACCAGTATGAAAAGGCTCTTTAAAATGTTTTATTTTCTTTGCTTACTTTCTTTGGTTAATATTCATATATATAAATGTATATCTCATTACCCATAATTCTTTGCTGGGGCATAAATCTACATTTTATTTCATATGCAGATAAGTAAATCATTACCCATGATGATCGGTGGTGCTTGTAGTTCTTTCTTTAAATTAATTTTTTTTATTTGGGAGTTTTTTTAATTTAATAATTAAGACAAGAAACACCAATATGAAAAGGACCTTTAATGCTTTTTTTTTTTTTTTTCTATCTTTGATTAATATTCTTATGTATGTAAATGTATTTCTCATTACCCATAATTCTTTGCTAGGGCTAGATCTACATTTCATATTTAAATTCATTTTTTTGTTTGTGAGTTGTTTTATTTAATTCCCAAGAAAAAAAAACACCCATATGAAAAGGCCTTTACATGCTTTTTTAATTTTATTTATTATTTTTTTTATTATTCTTGTATACATAAATGTGTTTCTCATTACCCATAATTCTTTGCTGGTGCTAAATATACATTTATTACATATGCAGATGTGCTAATCATTACCCATAGTTCTTTTTTTTTTTTTTTTTTGTCTCTGTGAGCTAACAATTATACATAGGATGTGGGATGCTACTTGTTACAGGTATAATTTAATACAGGTGCAAATTTGCATATGGTGATGGTTGTGTGTTGTTATATCTCCATCTCACTATTTTCACTACACTTTTAAATTTGCATCTCATTACACAATTTAATTCCCATCTCATT
Source organism: Pelodytes ibericus (assembly GCA_036172795.1). NCBI lineage: Eukaryota > Metazoa > Chordata > Amphibia > Anura > Pelodytidae > Pelodytes > Pelodytes ibericus. The sequence continues at coordinate 137,251,859 of CM069863.1, read as the reverse complement.
ACATGTTCCATTTTGCATCTCATTACATGTTTAAATTTGCATCTCATTACATGTTCCATTTTGCATCTCATTACACATTTAAATTTGCATCTCATTACACGTTTACATTCGCATCTCATTACATTTTCCATTTTGCATCTCATTACATGTTATATTCTGCATCTCATTACATGTTATATTTTGCATCTCATTACAGGTTTAAATTCGCATCTCATTACAGGTTTAAATTCGCATCTCATTACACGTTTAAATTCGCATCTCATTACATGTTATATTTTGCATCTCATTACATGTTATATTTTGCATCTCATTACACGTTTAAATTCGCATCTCATTACACGTTTAAATTCGCATCTCATTACATGTTTAAATTCGCATCTCATTACATGTTCAAATTCGCATCTCATTACATGTTCAAATATGCAAAATCTTTACCCATAATTCTTATGTGGCTTCCACTTCAATGTTTGGGTGTATTGTTTTCTTTTTGACTCAGTGACTTTTTAGGGTAAACCCAAAATGTGAGTAATGTGTCTTTGTAAAAAAAAAAAAATGCTGCCTTCTAAATTTTGTGGAACACCTTTAAGGATTGTGCTAGTTTGTTATTTGCTATTTTTGCCAGGGAAGAGTTACCTCAATGACAAGGTCCTTTAATGCCTCTTTATTTTTATTTTTTTGCTTCATAATAAAAAACTAAATGTTTATCTTATTACCTATAATTCTTTGCTGGGGCATAAATCTACATTATATTTCATATTCAGATATGCAAATCATTACCCATAGTGCTCGGCGGTGCCTATAGTTCTTTGCTTAGATTCATTTTTTTCTCTGTGATTTTTTTTTTTAAATATCCAAGTCAATAATTACCAGTATGAAAAGGCTCTTTAAAATGTTTTATTTTCTTTGCTTACTTTCTTTGGTTAATATTCATATATATAAATGTATATCTCATTACCCATAATTCTTTGCTGGGGCATAAATCTACATTTTATTTCATATGCAGATAAGTAAATCATTACCCATGATGATCGGTGGTGCTTGTAGTTCTTTCTTTAAATTAATTTTTTTTATTTGGGAGTTTTTTTTATTTAATAATTAAGACAAGAAACACCAATATGAAAAGGACCTTTAATGCTTTTTTTTTTTTTTTTCTATCTTTGATTAATATTCTTATGTATGTAAATGTATTTCTCATTACCCATAATTCTTTGCTAGGGCTAGATCTACATTTCATATTTAAATTCATTTTTTTGTTTGTGAGTTGTTTTATTTAATTCCCAAGAAAAAAAAACACCCATATGAAAAGGCCTTTACATGCTTTTTTAATTTTATTTATTATTTTTTTTATTATTCTTGTATACATAAATGTGTTTCTCATTACCCATAATTCTTTGCTGGTGCTAAATATACATTTATTACATATGCAGATGTGCTAATCATTACCCATAGTTCTTTTTTTTTTTTTTTTTTGTCTCTGTGAGCTAACAATTATACATAGGATGTGGGATGCTACTTGTTACAGGTATAATTTAATACAGGTGCAAATTTGCATATGGTGATGGTTGTGTGTTGTTATATCTCCATCTCACTATTTTCACTACACTTTTAAATTTGCATCTCATTACACAATTTAATTCCCATCTCATTACATGTTCCATTTTGCATCTCATTACATGTTCCATTTTGCATCTCATTACACATTTAAATTTGCATCTCATTACACGTTTACATTCGCATCTCATTACATTTTGCATCTCATTACATGTTATATTCTGCATCTCATTACATGTTATATTTTGCATCTCATTACAGGTTTAAATTCGCATCTCATTACAGGTTTAAATTCGCATCTCATTACAGGTTTAAATTCGCATCTCATTACACGTTTAAATTCGCATCTCATTACATGTTATATTTTGCATCTCATTACACGTTTAAATTCGCATCTCATTACACGTTTAAATTCGCATCTCATTACATGTTTAAATTCGCATCTCATTACATGTTCAAATTCGCATCTCATTACATGTTCAAATATGCAAAATCTTTACCCATAATTCTTATGTGGCTTCCACTTCAATGTTTGGGTGTATTGTTTTCTTTTTGACTCAGTGACTTTTTAGGGTAAACCCAAAATGTGAGTAATGTGTCTTTGTAAAAAAAAAAAATGCTGCCTTCTAAATTTTGTGGAACACCTTTAAGGATTGTGCTAGTTTGTTATTCGCTATTTTTGCCAGGGAAGAGTTACCTCAATGACAAGGTCCTTTAATGCCTCTTTATTTTTATTTTTTTGCTTAATAATAAAAAACTAAATGTTTATCTTATTACCTATAATTCTTTGCTGGGGCATAAATCTACATTATATTTCATATTCAGATATGCAAGAAAAAAAAACACCCATATGAAAAGGCCTTTACATGCTTTTTTAATTTTATTTATTAATTTTTTTAATATTCTTGTATACATAAATGTGTTTCTCATTACCCATAATTCTTTGCTGGGGCTAAATCTACATTTATTACATATGCAGATGTACTAATCATTACCCATAGTTCTTTTTTTTTTTTTGGTCTCTGTGAGCTTACAATTATACATAGGATGTGGGATGCTACTTGTTACAGGTATAATTTATTCCAGGTGCAAATTTGCATATGGTGATGGTTGGGTGTTGTTATATCTCCATCTCACTATTTTCACTACACTTTTAAATTTGCATCTCATTACATGTTCCATTTTGAATTCATTACACGTTTAAATTTGCATCTCATTACATGTTCCATTTTGCATCTCATTACAAATTTAAATTTGCATCTCATTACACTTTCCATTTTGCATCTCATTACATGTTATATTCTGCATTTCATTACATGTTATATTCTGCATCTCATTACATGTTATATTTTGCATCTCATTACACGTTTAAATTCGCATCTCATTACACGTTTAAATTCGCATCTCATTACATTTTCCAATTTGCATCTCATTACATGTTATATTTTGTATCTCATTACACGTTTAAATTCGCATCTCATTACACGTTTAAATTCGCATCTCATTACACGTTTAAATTCGCATCTCATTACACGTTTAAATTCGCATCTCATTACACGTTTAAATTCGCATCTCATTACACGTTTAAATTCGCATCTCATTACATTTTCCAATTTGCATCTCATTACATGTTATATTTTGCATCTCATTACACGTTTAAATTCGCATCTCATTACACGTTTAAATTCGCATCTCATTACATTTTCCATTTTGCATCTCATTACATGTTATATTTTGCATCTCATTACATGTTATATTTTGTATCTCATTACACGTTTAAATTCGCATCTCATTACACGTTTAAATTCGCATCTCATTACATGTTATATTTTGCATCTCATTACACGTTTAAATTCGCATCTCATTACATGTTTAAATTCGCATCTCATTACACTTTCACTTTTGCATCTCATTACATGTTCAAATTCGCATCTCATTACATGTTCAAATATGCAAAATCTTTACCCATAATTCTTATGTGGCTTCCACTTCAATGTTTGGGTGTATTGTTTTCTTTTTGACTCAGTGACTTTTTAGGGTAAACCCAAAATGTGAGTAATGTGTCTTTGTAAAAAAAAAAATGCTGCCTTCTAAATTTTGTGGAACACCTTTAAGGATTGTGCTAGTTTGTTATTTGCTATTTTTGCCAGGGAAGAGTTACCTCAATGACAAGGTCCTTTAATGCCTCTTTATTTTTATTTTTTTGCTTAATAATAAAAAACTAAATGTTTATCTTATTACCTATAATTCTTTGCTGGGGCATAAATCTACATTATATTTCATATTCAGATATGCAAATCATTACCCATAGTGCTCGGCGGTGCCTATAGTTCTTTGCTTAGATTCATTTTTTTCTCTGTGATTTTTTTTTTTAAATATCCAAGTCAATAATTACCAGTATGAAAAGGCTCTTTAAAATGTTTTATTTTCTTTGCTTACTTTCTTTGGTTAATATTCATATATATAAATGTATATCTCATTACCCATAATTCTTTGCTGGGGCATAAATCTACATTTTATTTCATATGCAGATAAGTAAATCATTACCCATGATGATCGGTGGTGCTTGTAGTTCTTTCTTTAAATTAATTTTTTTTATTTGGGAGTTTTTTTTATTTAATAATTAAGACAAGAAACACCAATATGAAAAGGACCTTTAATGCTTTTTTTTTTTTTTTTCTATCTTTGATTAATATTCTTATGTATGTAAATGTATTTCTCATTACCCATAATTCTTTGCTAGGGCTAGATCTACATTTCATATTTAAATTCATTTTTTTGTTTGTGAGTTGTTTTATTTAATTCCCAAGAAAAAAAAACACCCATATGAAAAGGCCTTTACATGCTTTTTTAATTTTATTTATTATTTTTTTTATTATTCTTGTATACATAAATGTGTTTCTCATTACCCATAATTCTTTGCTGGGGCTAAATATACATTTATTACATATGCAGATGTGCTAATCATTACCCATAGTTCTTTTTTTTTTTTTTTTGTCTCTGTGAGCTAACAATTATACATAGGATGTGGGATGCTACTTGTTACAGGTATAATTTAATCCAGGTGCAAATTTGCATATGGTGATGGTTGTGTGTTGTTATATCTCCATCTCACTATTTTCACTACACTTTTAAATTTGCATCTCATTACACAATTTAATTCCCATCTCATTACATGTTCCATTTTGCATCTCATTACACGTTTAAATTTGCATCTCATTACATTTTCCATTTTGCATCTCATTACATGTTATATTCTGCATCTCATTACATGTTATATTTTGCATCTCATTACAGGTTTAAATTCGCATCTCATTACAGGTTTAAATTCGCATCTCATTACAGGTTTAAATTCGCATCTCATTACACGTTTAAATTCGCATCTCATTACATGTTATATTTTGCATCTCATTACATGTTATATTTTGCATCTCATTACACGTTTAAATTCGCATCTCATTACATGTTTAAATTCGCATCTCATTACACTTTCACTTTTGCATCTCATTACATGTTCAAATTCGCATCTCATTACATGTTCAAATATGCAAAATCTTTACCCATAATTCTTATGTGGCTTCCACTTCAATGTTTGGGTGTATTGTTTTCTTTTTGACTCAGTGACTTTTTAGGGTAAACCCAAAATGTGAGTAATGTGTCTTTGTAAAAAAAAAATGCTGCCTTCTAAATTTTGTGGAACACCTTTAAGGATTGTGCTAGTTTGTTATTTGCTATTTTTGCCAGGGAAGAGTTACCTCAATGACAAGGTCCTTTAATGCCTCTTTATTTTTATTTTTTTGCTTAATAATAAAAAACTAAATGTTTATCTTATTACCTATAATTCTTTGCTGGGGCATAAATCTACATTATATTTCATATTCAGATATGCAAATCATTACCCATAGTGCTCGGCGGTGCCTATAGTTCTTTGCTTAGATTCATTTTTTTCTCTGTGATTTTTTTTTTAAATATCCAAGTCAATAATTACCAGTATGAAAAGGCTCTTTAAAATGTTTTATTTTCTTTGCTTTTTTTTTTTTGGTTAATATTCATATATATAAATGTATATCTCATTACCCATAATTCTTTGCTGGGGCATAAATCTACATTTTATTTCATATGCAGATAAGTAAATCATTACCCATGATGATCGGTGGTGCTTGTAGTTCTTTCTTTAAATTAATTTTTTTTATTTGGGAGTTTTTTTTATTTAATAATTAAGACAAGAAACACCAATATGAAAAGGACCTTTAATGCTTTTTTTTTTTTTTTTCTATCTTTGATTAATATTCTTATGTATGTAAATGTATTTCTCATTACCCATAATTCTTTGCTAGGGCTAGATCTACATTTCATATTTAAATTCATTTTTTTGTTTGTGAGTTGTTTTATTTAATTCCCAAGAAAAAAAAACACCCATATGAAAAGGCCTTTACATGCTTTTTTAATTTTATTTATTATTTTTTTTATTATTCTTGTATACATAAATGTGTTTCTCATTACCCATAATTCTTTGCTGGGGCTAAATATACATTTATTACATATGCAGATGTGCTAATCATTACCCATAGTTCTTTTTTTTTTTTTTTGTCTCTGTGAGCTAACAATTATACATAGGATGTGGGATGCTACTTGTTACAGGTATAATTTAATCCAGGTGCAAATTTGCATATGGTGATGGTTGGGTGTTGTTATATCTCCATCTCACTATTTTCACTACACTTTTAAATTTGCATCTCATTACACAATTTAATTCCCATCTCATTACATGTTCCATTTTGCATCTCATTACACGTTTAAATTTGCATCTCATTACATGTTCCATTTTGCATCTCATTACACGTTTACATTCGCATCTCATTACATTTTGCATCTCATTACATGTTATATTCTGCATCTCATTACATGTTATATTTTGCATCTCATTACAGGTTTAAATTCGCATCTCATTACAGGTTTAAATTCGCATCTCATTACAGGTTTAAATTCGCATCTCATTACACGTTTAAATTCGCATCTCATTACATGTTATATTTTGCATCTCATTACATGTTATATTTTGCATCTCATTACACGTTTAAATTCGCATCTCATTACACGTTTAAATTCGCATCTCATTACATGTTTAAATTCGCATCTCATTACACTTTCACTTTTGCATCTCATTACATGTTCAAATTCGCATCTCATTACATGTTCAAATATGCAAAATCTTTACCCATAATTCTTATGTGGCTTCCACTTCAATGTTTGGGTGTATTGTTTTCTTTTTGACTCAGTGACTTTTTAGGGTAAACCCAAAATGTGAGTAATGTGTCTTTGAAAAAAAAAAATGCTGCCTTCTAAATTTTGTGGAACACCTTTAAGGATTGTGCTAGTTTGTTATTTGCTATTTTTGCCAGGGAAGAGTTACCTCAATGACAAGGTCCTTTAATGCCTCTTTATTTTTATTTTTTTGCTTAATAATAAAAAACTAAATGTTTATCTTATTACCTATAATTCTTTGCTGGGGCATAAATCTACATTATATTTCATATTCAGATATGCAAATCATTACCCATAGTGCTCGGCGGTGCCTATAGTTCTTTGCTTAGATTCATTTTTTTCTCTGTGATTTTTTTTTTTAAATATCCAAGTCAATAATTACCAGTATGAAAAGGCTCTTTAAAATGTTTTATTTTCTTTGCTTACTTTCTTTGGTTAATATTCATATATATAAATGTATATCTCATTACCCATAATTCTTTGCTGGGGCATAAATCTACATTTTATTTCATATGCAGATAAGTAAATCATTACCCATGATGATCGGTGGTGCTTGTAGTTCTTTCTTTAAATTAATTTTTTTTATTTGGGAGTTTTTTTTATTTAATAATTAAGACAAGAAACACCAATATGAAAAGGACCTTTAATGCTTTTTTTTTTTTTTTTTCTATCTTTGATTAATATTCTTATGTATGTAAATGTATTTCTCATTACCCATAATTCTTTGCTAGGGCTAGATCTACATTTCATATTTAAATTCATTTTTTTGTTTGTGAGTTGTTTTATTTAATTCCCAAGAAAAAAAAACACCCATATGAAAAGGCCTTTACATGCTTTTTTAATTTTATTTATTATTTTTTTTATTATTCTTGTATACATAAATGTGTTTCTCATTACCCATAATTCTTTGCTGGGGCTAAATATACATTTATTACATATGCAGATGTGCTAATCATTACCCATAGTTCTTTTTTTTTTTTTTTGTCTCTGTGAGCTAACAATTATACATAGGATGTGGGATGCTACTTGTTACAGGTATAATTTAATCCAGGTGCAAATTTGCATATGGTGATGGTTGTGTGTTGTTATATCTCCATCTCACTATTTTCACTACACTTTTAAATTTGCATCTCATTACACAATTTAATTCCCATCTCATTACATGTTCCATTTTGCATCTCATTACACGTTTAAATTTGCATCTCATTACATGTTCCATTTTGCATCTCATTACACGTTTACATTCGCATCTCATTACATTTTCCATTTTGCATCTCATTACATGTTATATTCTGCATCTCATTACATGTTATATTTTGCATCTCATTACAGGTTTAAATTCGCATCTCATTACAGGTTTAAATTCGCATCTCATTACACGTTTAAATTCGCATCTCATTACATGTTATATTTTGCATCTCATTACATGTTATATTTTGCATCTCATTACACGTTTAAATTCGCATCTCATTACACGTTTAAATTCGCATCTCATTACATGTTTAAATTCGCATCTCATTACACTTTCACTTTTGCATCTCATTACATGTTCAAATTCGCATCTCATTACATGTTCAAATATGCAAAATCTTTACCCATAATTCTTATGTGGCTTCCACTTCAATGTTTGGGTGTATTGTTTTCTTTTTGACTCAGTGACTTTTTAGGGTAAACCCAAAATGTGAGTAATGTGTCTTTGTAAAAAAAAAAATGCTGCCTTCTAAATTTTGTGGAACACCTTTAAGGATTGTGCTAGTTTGTTATTTGCTATTTTTGCCAGGGAAGAGTTACCTCAATGACAAGGTCCTTTAATGCCTCTTTATTTTTATTTTTTTGCTTAATAATAAAAAACTAAATGTTTATCTTATTACCTATAATTCTTTGCTGGGGCATAAATCTACATTATATTTCATATTCAGATATGCAAATCATTACCCATAGTGCTCGGCGGTGCCTATAGTTCTTTGCTTAGATTCATTTTTTTCTCTGTGATTTTTTTTTTTAAATATCCAAGTCAATAATTACCAGTATGAAAAGGCTCTTTAAAATGTTTTATTTTCTTTGCTTACTTTCTTTGGTTAATATTCATATATATAAATGTATATCTCATTACCCATAATTCTTTGCTGGGGCATAAATCTACATTTTATTTCATATGCAGATAAGTAAATCATTACCCATGATGATCGGTGGTGCTTGTAGTTCTTTCTTTAAATAAATTTTTTTTATTTGGGAGTTTTTTTTATTTAATAATTAAGACAAGAAACACCAATATGAAAAGGACCTTTAATGCTTTTTTTTTTTTTTTTCTATCTTTGATTAATATTCTTATGTATGTAAATGTATTTCTCATTACCCATAATTCTTTGCTAGGGCTAGATCTACATTTCATATTTAAATTCATTTTTTTGTTTGTGAGTTGTTTTATTTAATTCCCAAGAAAAAAAAACACCCATATGAAAAGGCCTTTACATGCTTTTTTAATTTTATTTATTATTTTTTTTATTATTCTTGTATACATAAATGTGTTTCTCATTACCCATAATTCTTTGCTGGGGCTAAATATACATTTATTACATATGCAGATGTGCTAATCATTACCCATAGTTCTTTTTTTTTTTTTTTGTCTCTGTGAGCTAACAATTATACATAGGATGTGGGATGCTACTTGTTACAGGTATAATTTAATCCAGGTGCAAATTTGCATATGGTGATGGTTGGGTGTTGTTATATCTCCATCTCACTATTTTCACTACACTTTTAAATTTGCATCTCATTACACAATTTAATTCCCATCTCATTACATGTTCCATTTTGCATCTCATTACACGTTTAAATTTGCATCTCATTACATGTTCCATTTTGCATCTCATTACACATTTAAATTTGCATCTCATTACACGTTTACATTCGCATCTCATTACATTTTCCATTTTGCATCTCATTACATGTTATATTCTGCATCTCATTACATGTTATATTTTGCATCTCATTACAGGTTTAAATTCGCATCTCATTACAGGTTTAAATTCGCATCTCATTACAGGTTTAAATTCGCATCTCATTACACGTTTAAATTCGCATCTCATTACATGTTATATTTTGCATCTCATTACATGTTATATTTTGCATCTCATTACACGTTTAAATTCGCATCTCATTACACGTTTAAATTCGCATCTCATTACATGTTTAAATTCGCATCTCATTACACTTTCACTTTTGCATCTCATTACATGTTCAAATTCGCATCTCATTACATGTTCAAATATGCAAAATCTTTACCCATAATTCTTATGTGGCTTCCACTTCAATGTTTGGGTGTATTGTTTTCTTTTTGACTCAGTGACTTTTTAGGGTAAACCCAAAATGTGAGTAATGTGTCTTTGTAAAAAAAAAAAATGCTGCCTTCTAAATTTTGTGGAACACCTTTAAGGATTGTGCTAGTTTGTTATTTGCTATTTTTGCCAGGGAAGAGTTACCTCAATGACAAGGTCCTTTAATGCCTCTTTATTTTTATTTTTTTGCTTAATAATAAAAAACTAAATGTTTATCTTATTACCTATAATTCTTTGCTGGGGCATAAATCTACATTATATTTCATATTCAGATATGCAAATCATTACCCATAGTGCTCGGCGGTGCCTATAGTTCTTTGCTTAGATTCATTTTTTTCTCTGTGATTTTTTTTTTTAAATATCCAAGTCAATAAATACCAGTATGAAAAGGCTCTTTAAAATGTTTTATTTTCTTTGCTTACTTTCTTTGGTTAATATTCATATATATAAATGTATATCTCATTACCCATAATTCTTTGCTGGGGCATAAATCTACATTTTATTTCATATGCAGATAAGTAAATCATTACCCATGATGATCGGTGGTGCTTGTAGTTCTTTCTTTAAATTAATTTTTTTTATTTGGGAGTTTTTTTTATTTAATAATTAAGACAAGAAACACCAATATGAAAAGGACCTTTAATGCTTTTTTTTTTTTTTTTCTATCTTTGATTAATATTCTTATGTATGTAAATGTATTTCTCATTACCCATAATTCTTTGCTAGGGCTAGATCTACATTTCATATTTAAATTCATTTTTTTGTTTGTGAGTTGTTTTATTTATTTCCCAAGAAAAAAAAACACCCATATGAAAAGGCCTTTACATGCTTTTTTAATTTTATTTATTATTTTTTTTATTATTCTTGTATACATAAATGTGTTTCTCATTACCCATAATTCTTTGCTGGGGCTAAATATACATTTATTACATATGCAGATGTGCTAATCATTACCCATAGTTCTTTTTTTTTTTTTTTGTCTCTGTGAGCTAACAATTATACATAGGATGTGGGATGCTACTTGTTACAGGTATAATTTAATCCAGGTGCAAATTTGCATATGGTGATGTTTGGGTGTTGTTATATCTCCATCTCACTATTTTCACTACACTTTTAAATTTGCATCTCATTACACAATTTAATTCCCATCTCATTACATGTTCCATTTTGCATCTCATTACACGTTTAAATTTGCATCTCATTACATGTTCCATTTTGCATCTCATTACACATTTAAATTTGCATCTCATTACACGTTTACATTCGCATCTCATTACATTTTCCATTTTGCATCTCATTACATGTTATATTCTGCATCTCATTACATGTTATATTTTGCATCTCATTACAGGTTTAAATTCGCATCTCATTACAGGTTTAAATTCGCATCTCATTACAGGTTTAAATTCGCATCTCATTACACGTTTAAATTCGCATCTCATTACATGTTATATTTTGCATCTCATTACATGTTATATTTTGCATCTCATTACACGTTTAAATTCGCATCTCATTACATGTTTAAATTCGCATCTCATTACACTTTCACTTTTGCATCTCATTACATGTTCAAATTCGCATCTCATTACATGTTCAAATATGCAAAATCTTTACCCATAATTCTTATGTGGCTTCCACTTCAATGTTTGGGTGTATTGTTTTCTTTTTGACTCAGTGACTTTTTAGGGTAAACCCAAAATGTGAGTAATGTGTCTTTGTAAAAAAAAATGCTGCCTTCTAAATTTTGTGGAACACCTTTAAGGATTGTGCTAGTTTGTTATTTGCTATTTTTGCCAGGGAAGAGTTACCTCAATGACAAGGTCCTTTAATGCCTCTTTATTTTTATTTTTTTGCTTAATAATAAAAAACTAAATGTTTATCTTATTACCTATAATTCTTTGCTGGGGCATAAATCTACATTATATTTCATATTCAGATATGCAAATCATTACCCATAGTGCTCGGCGGTGCCTATAGTTCTTTGCTTAGATTCATTTTTTTCTCTGTGATTTTTTTTTTTAAATATCCAAGTCAATAATTACCAGTATGAAAAGGCTCTTTAAAATGTTTTATTTTCTTTGCTTACTTTCTTTGGTTAATATTCATATATATAAATGTATATCTCATTACCCATAATTCTTTGCTGGGGCATAAATCTACATTTTATTTCATATGCAGATAAGTAAATCATTACCCATGATGATCGGTGGTGCTTGTAGTTCTTTCTTTAAATTAATTTTTTTTATTTGGGAGTTTTTTTTATTTAATAATTAAGACAAGAAACACCAATATGAAAAGGACCTTTAATGCTTTTTTTTTTTTTTTTCTATCTTTGATTAATATTCTTATGTATGTAAATGTATTTCTCATTACCCATAATTCTTTGCTAGGGCTAGATCTACATTTCATATTTAAATTCATTTTTTTGTTTGTGAGTTGTTTTATTTAATTCCCAAGAAAAAAAAACACCCATATGAAAAGGCCTTTACATGCTTTTTTAATTTTATTTATTATTTTTTTTATTATTCTTGTATACATAAATGTGTTTCTCATTACCCATAATTCTTTGCTGGGGCTAAATATACATTTATTACATATGCAGATGTGCTAATCATTACCCATAGTTCTTTTTTTTTTTTTTTTGTCTCTGTGAGCTAACAATTATACATAGGATGTGGGATGCTACTTGTTACAGGTATAATTTAATCCAGGTGCAAATTTGCATATGGTGATGGTTGGGTGTTGTTATATCTCCATCTCACTATTTTCACTACACTTTTAAATTTGCATCTCATTACACAATTTAATTCCCATCTCATTACATGTTCCATTTTGCATCTCATTACACGTTTAAATTTGCATCTCATTACACATTTAAATTTGCATCTCATTACACGTTTACATTCGCATCTCATTACATTTTCCATTTTGCATCTCATTACATGTTATATTCTGCATCTCATTACATGTTATATTTTGCATCTCATTACAGGTTTAAATTCGCATCTCATTACAGGTTTAAATTCGCATCTCATTACAGGTTTAAATTCGCATCTCATTACACGTTTAAATTCGCATCTCATTACATGTTATATTTTGCATCTCATTACATGTTATATTTTGCATCTCATTACACGTTTAAATTCGCATCTCATTACACGTTTAAATTCGCATCTCATTACATGTTTAAATTCGCATCTCATTACACTTTCACTTTTGCATCTCATTACATGTTCAAATTCGCATCTCATTACATGTTCAAATATGCAAAATCTTTACCCATAATTCTTATGTGGCTTCCACTTCAATGTTTGGGTGTATTGTTTTCTTTTTGACTCAGTGACTTTTTAGGGTAAACCCAAAATGTGAGTAATGTGTCTTTGTAAAAAAAAAAAAATGCTGCCTTCTAAATTTTGTGGAACACCTTTAAGGATTGTGCTAGTTTGTTATTTGCTATTTTTGCCAGGGAAGAGTTACCTCAATGACAAGGTCCTTTAATGCCTCTTTATTTTTATTTTTTTGCTTAATAATAAAAAACTAAATGTTTATCTTATTACCTATAATTCTTTGCTGGGGCATAAATCTACATTATATTTCATATTCAGATATGCAAATCATTACCCATAGTGCTCGGCGGTGCCTATAGTTCTTTGCTTAGATTCATTTTTTTCTCTGTGATTTTTTTTTTTAAATATCCAAGTCAATAATTACCAGTATGAAAAGGCTCTTTAAAATGTTTTATTTTCTTTGCTTACTTTCTTTGGTTAATATTCATATATATAAATGTATATCTCATTACCCACAATTCTTTGCTGGGGCATAAATCTACATTTTATTTCATATGCAGATAAGTAAATCATTACCCATGATGATCGGTGGTGCTTGTAGTTCTTTCTTTAAATTAATTTTTTTTATTTGGGAGTTTTTTTTATTTAATAATTAAGACAAGAAACACCAATATGAAAAGGACCTTTAATGCTTTTTTTTTTTTTTTTCTATCTTTGATTAATATTCTTATGTATGTAAATGTATTTCTCATTACCCATAATTCTTTGCTAGGGCTAGATCTACATTTCATATTTAAATTCATTTTTTTGTTTGTGAGTTGTTTTATTTAATTCCCAAGAAAAAAAAACACCCATATGAAAAGGCCTTTACATGCTTTTTTAATTTTATTTATTATTTTTTTTATTATTCTTGTATACATAAATGTGTTTCTCATTACCCATAATTCTTTGCTGGGGCTAAATATACATTTATTACATATGCAGATGTGCTAATCATTACCCATAGTTCTTTTTTTTTTTTTTTCTCTCTGTGAGCTAACAATTATACATAGGATGTGGGATGCTACTTGTTACAGGTATAATTTAATCCAGGTGCAAATTTGCATATGGTGATGGTTGTGTGTTGTTATATCTCCATCTCACTATTTTCACTACACTTTTAAATTTGCATCTCATTACACAATTTAATTCCCATCTCATTACATGTTCCATTTTGCATCTCATTACACGTTTAAATTTGCATCTCATTACACATTTAAATTTGCATCTCATTACACGTTTACATTCGCATCTCATTACATTTTCCATTTTGCATCTCATTACATGTTATATTCTGCATCTCATTACATGTTATATTTTGCATCTCATTACAGGTTTAAATTCGCATCTCATTACAGGTTTAAATTCGCATCTCATTACACGTTTAAATTCGCATCTCATTACATGTTATATTTTGCATCTCATTACATGTTATATTTTGCATCTCATTACACGTTTAAATTCGCATCTCATTACACGTTTAAATTCGCATCTCATTACATGTTTAAATTCGCATCTCATTACACTTTCACTTTTGCATCTCATTACATGTTCAAATTCGCATCTCATTACATGTTCAAATATGCAAAATCTTTACCCATAATTCTTATGTGGCTTCCACTTCAATGTTTGGGTGTATTGTTTTCTTTTTGACTCAGTGACTTTTTAGGGTAAACCCAAAATGTGAGTAATGTGTCTTTGTAAAAAAAAAAAAATGCTGCCTTCTAAATTTTGTGGAACACCTTTAAGGATTGTGCTAGTTTGTTATTTGCTATTTTTGCCAGGGAAGAGTTACCTCAATGACAAGGTCCTTTAATGCCTCTTTATTTTTATTTTTTTGCTTAATAATAAAAAACTAAATGTTTATCTTATTACCTATAATTCTTTGCTGGGGCATAAATCTACATTATATTTCATATTCAGATATGCAAATCATTACCCATAGTGCTCGGCGGTGCCTATAGTTCTTTGCTTAGATTCATTTTTTTCTCTGTGATTTTTTTTTTTAAATATCCAAGTCAATAATTACCAGTATGAAAAGGCTCTTTAAAATGTTTTATTTTCTTTGCTTACTTTCTTTGGTTAATATTCATATATATAAATGTATATCTCATTACCCATAATTCTTTGCTGGGGCATAAATCTACATTTTATTTCATATGCAGATAAGTAAATCATTACCCATGATGATCGGTGGTGCTTGTAGTTCTTTCTTTAAATTAATTTTTTTTATTTGGGAGTTTTTTTAATTTAATAATTAAGACAAGAAACACCAATATGAAAAGGACCTTTAATGCTTTTTTTTTTTTTTTTCTATCTTTGATTAATATTCTTATGTATGTAAATGTATTTCTCATTACCCATAATTCTTTGCTAGGGCTAGATCTACATTTCATATTTAAATTCATTTTTTTGTTTGTGAGTTGTTTTATTTAATTCCCAAGAAAAAAAAACACCCATATGAAAAGGCCTTTACATGCTTTTTTAATTTTATTTATTATTTTTTTTATTATTCTTGTATACATAAATGTGTTTCTCATTACCCATAATTCTTTGCTGGTGCTAAATATACATTTATTACATATGCAGATGTGCTAATCATTACCCATAGTTCTTTTTTTTTTTTTTTTTTGTCTCTGTGAGCTAACAATTATACATAGGATGTGGGATGCTACTTGTTACAGGTATAATTTAATACAGGTGCAAATTTGCATATGGTGATGGTTGTGTGTTGTTATATCTCCATCTCACTATTTTCACTACACTTTTAAATTTGCATCTCATTACACAATTTAATTCCCATCTCATTACATGTTCCATTTTGCATCTCATTACATGTTTAAATTTGCATCTCATTACATGTTCCATTTTGCATCTCATTACACATTTAAATTTGCATCTCATTACACGTTTACATTCGCATCTCATTACATTTTCCATTTTGCATCTCATTACATGTTATATTCTGCATCTCATTACATGTTATATTTTGCATCTCATTACAGGTTTAAATTCGCATCTCATTACAGGTTTAAATTCGCATCTCATTACACGTTTAAATTCGCATCTCATTACATGTTATATTTTGCATCTCATTACATGTTATATTTTGCATCTCATTACACGTTTAAATTCGCATCTCATTACACGTTTAAATTCGCATCTCATTACATGTTTAAATTCGCATCTCATTACATGTTCAAATTCGCATCTCATTACATGTTCAAATATGCAAAATCTTTACCCATAATTCTTATGTGGCTTCCACTTCAATGTTTGGGTGTATTGTTTTCTTTTTGACTCAGTGACTTTTTAGGGTAAACCCAAAATGTGAGTAATGTGTCTTTGTAAAAAAAAAAAAATGCTGCCTTCTAAATTTTGTGGAACACCTTTAAGGATTGTGCTAGTTTGTTATTTGCTATTTTTGCCAGGGAAGAGTTACCTCAATGACAAGGTCCTTTAATGCCTCTTTATTTTTATTTTTTTGCTTAATAATAAAAAACTAAATGTTTATCTTATTACCTATAATTCTTTGCTGGGGCATAAATCTACATTATATTTCATATTCAGATATGCAAATCATTACCCATAGTGCTCGGCGGTGCCTATAGTTCTTTGCTTAGATTCATTTTTTTCTCTGTGATTTTTTTTTTTAAATATCCAAGTCAATAATTACCAGTATGAAAAGGCTCTTTAAAATGTTTTATTTTCTTTGCTTACTTTCTTTGGTTAATATTCATATATATAAATGTATATCTCATTACCCATAATTCTTTGCTGGGGCATAAATCTACATTTTATTTCATATGCAGATAAGTAAATCATTACCCATGATGATCGGTGGTGCTTGTAGTTCTTTCTTTAAATTAATTTTTTTTATTTGGGAGTTTTTTTTATTTAATAATTAAGACAAGAAACACCAATATGAAAAGGACCTTTAATGCTTTTTTTTTTTTTTTTCTATCTTTGATTAATATTCTTATGTATGTAAATGTATTTCTCATTACCCATAATTCTTTGCTAGGGCTAGATCTACATTTCATATTTAAATTCATTTTTTTGTTTGTGAGTTGTTTTATTTAATTCCCAAGAAAAAAAAACACCCATATGAAAAGGCCTTTACATGCTTTTTTAATTTTATTTATTATTTTTTTTATTATTCTTGTATACATAAATGTGTTTCTCATTACCCATAATTCTTTGCTGGTGCTAAATATACATTTATTACATATGCAGATGTGCTAATCATTACCCATAGTTCTTTTTTTTTTTTTTTTTTGTCTCTGTGAGCTAACAATTATACATAGGATGTGGGATGCTACTTGTTACAGGTATAATTTAATACAGGTGCAAATTTGCATATGGTGATGGTTGTGTGTTGTTATATCTCCATCTCACTATTTTCACTACACTTTTAAATTTGCATCTCATTACACAATTTAATTCCCATCTCATTACATGTTCCATTTTGCATCTCATTACATGTTTAAATTTGCATCTCATTACATGTTCCATTTTGCATCTCATTACACATTTAAATTTGCATCTCATTACACGTTTACATTCGCATCTCATTACATTTTGCATCTCATTACATGTTATATTCTGCATCTCATTACATGTTATATTTTGCATCTCATTACAGGTTTAAATTCGCATCTCATTACAGGTTTAAATTCGCATCTCATTACAGGTTTAAATTCGCATCTCATTACACGTTTAAATTCGCATCTCATTACATGTTATATTTTGCATCTCATTACATGTTATATTTTGCATCTCATTACACGTTTAAATTCGCATCTCATTACACGTTTAAATTCGCATCTCATTACATGTTTAAATTCGCATCTCATTACATGTTCAAATTCGCATCTCATTACATGTTCAAATATGCAAAATCTTTACCCATAATTCTTATGTGGCTTCCACTTCAATGTTTGGGTGTATTGTTTTCTTTTTGACTCAGTGACTTTTTAGGGTAAACCCAAAATGTGAGTAATGTGTTTTTGTAAAAAAAAAAAAATGCTGCCTTCTAAATTTTGTGGAACACCTTTAAGGATTGTGCTAGTTTGTTATTTGCTATTTTTGCCAGGGAAGAGTTAC
Source organism: Pelodytes ibericus (assembly GCA_036172795.1). Taxonomy (NCBI): domain Eukaryota; kingdom Metazoa; phylum Chordata; class Amphibia; order Anura; family Pelodytidae; genus Pelodytes; species Pelodytes ibericus. The sequence goes on along the minus strand of CM069863.1, from coordinate 137,233,273 downwards.
CTCAATGACAAGGTCCTTTAATGCCTCTTTATTTTTATTTTTTTGCTTCATAATAAAAAACTAAATGTTTATCTTATTACCTATAATTCTTTGCTGGGGCATAAATCTACATTATATTTCATATTCAGATATGCAAATCATTACCCATAGTGCTCGGCGGTGCCTATAGTTCTTTGCTTAGATTCATTTTTTTCTCTGTGATTTTTTTTTTTAAATATCCAAGTCAATAATTACCAGTATGAAAAGGCTCTTTAAAATGTTTTATTTTCTTTGCTTACTTTCTTTGGTTAATATTCATATATATAAATGTATATCTCATTACCCATAATTCTTTGCTGGGGCATAAATCTACATTTTATTTCATATGCAGATAAGTAAATCATTACCCATGATGATCGGTGGTGCTTGTAGTTCTTTCTTTAAATTAATTTTTTTTATTTGGGAGTTTTTTTTATTTAATAATTAAGACAAGAAACACCAATATGAAAAGGACCTTTAATGCTTTTTTTTTTTTTTTTCTATCTTTGATTAATATTCTTATGTATGTAAATGTATTTCTCATTACCCATAATTCTTTGCTAGGGCTAGATCTACATTTCATATTTAAATTCATTTTTTTGTTTGTGAGTTGTTTTATTTAATTCCCAAGAAAAAAAAACACCCATATGAAAAGGCCTTTACATGCTTTTTTAATTTTATTTATTATTTTTTTTATTATTCTTGTATACATAAATGTGTTTCTCATTACCCATAATTCTTTGCTGGTGCTAAATATACATTTATTACATATGCAGATGTGCTAATCATTACCCATAGTTCTTTTTTTTTTTTTTTTTTGTCTCTGTGAGCTAACAATTATACATAGGATGTGGGATGCTACTTGTTACAGGTATAATTTAATACAGGTGCAAATTTGCATATGGTGATGGTTGTGTGTTGTTATATCTCCATCTCACTATTTTCACTACACTTTTAAATTTGCATCTCATTACACAATTTAATTCCCATCTCATTACATGTTCCATTTTGCATCTCATTACATGTTCCATTTTGCATCTCATTACACATTTAAATTTGCATCTCATTACACGTTTACATTCGCATCTCATTACATTTTGCATCTCATTACATGTTATATTCTGCATCTCATTACATGTTATATTTTGCATCTCATTACAGGTTTAAATTCGCATCTCATTACAGGTTTAAATTCGCATCTCATTACAGGTTTAAATTCGCATCTCATTACACGTTTAAATTCGCATCTCATTACATGTTATATTTTGCATCTCATTACATGTTATATTTTGCATCTCATTACACGTTTAAATTCGCATCTCATTACACGTTTAAATTCGCATCTCATTACATGTTTAAATTCGCATCTCATTACATGTTCAAATTCGCATCTCATTACATGTTCAAATATGCAAAATCTTTACCCATAATTCTTATGTGGCTTCCACTTCAATGTTTGGGTGTATTGTTTTCTTTTTGACTCAGTGACTTTTTAGGGTAAACCCAAAATGTGAGTAATGTGTCTTTGTAAAAAAAAAAAAATGCTGCCTTCTAAATTTTGTGGAACACCTTTAAGGATTGTGCTAGTTTGTTATTCGCTATTTTTGCCAGGGAAGAGTTACCTCAATGACAAGGTCCTTTAATGCCTCTTTATTTTTATTTTTTTGCTTAATAATAAAAAACTAAATGTTTATCTTATTACCTATAATTCTTTGCTGGGGCATAAATCTACATTATATTTCATATTCAGATATGCAAGAAAAAAAAACACCCATATGAAAAGGCCTTTACATGCTTTTTTAATTTTATTTATTAATTTTTTTAATATTCTTGTATACATAAATGTGTTTCTCATTACCCATAATTCTTTGCTGGGGCTAAATCTACATTTATTACATATGCAGATGTACTAATCATTACCCATAGTTCTTTTTTTTTTTTTGGTCTCTGTGAGCTTACAATTATACATAGGATGTGGGATGCTACTTGTTACAGGTATAATTTATTCCAGGTGCAAATTTGCATATGGTGATGGTTGGGTGTTGTTATATCTCCATCTCACTATTTTCACTACACTTTTAAATTTGCATCTCATTACATGTTCCATTTTGAATTCATTACACGTTTAAATTTGCATCTCATTACATGTTCCATTTTGCATCTCATTACAAATTTAAATTTGCATCTCATTACACTTTCCATTTTGCATCTCATTACATGTTATATTCTGCATTTCATTACATGTTATATTCTGCATCTCATTACATGTTATATTTTGCATCTCATTACACGTTTAAATTCGCATCTCATTACACGTTTAAATTCGCATCTCATTACATTTTCCAATTTGCATCTCATTACATGTTATATTTTGTATCTCATTACACGTTTAAATTCGCATCTCATTACACGTTTAAATTCGCATCTCATTACACGTTTAAATTCGCATCTCATTACACGTTTAAATTCGCATCTCATTACACGTTTAAATTCGCATCTCATTACACGTTTAAATTCGCATCTCATTACATTTTCCAATTTGCATCTCATTACATGTTATATTTTGCATCTCATTACACGTTTAAATTCGCATCTCATTACACGTTTAAATTCGCATCTCATTACATTTTCCATTTTGCATCTCATTACATGTTATATTTTGCATCTCATTACATGTTATATTTTGTATCTCATTACACGTTTAAATTCGCATCTCATTACACGTTTAAATTCGCATCTCATTACATGTTATATTTTGCATCTCATTACATGTTATATTTTGCATCTCATTACACGTTTAAATTCGCATCTCATTACATGTTTAAATTCGCATCTCATTACACTTTCACTTTTGCATCTCATTACATGTTCAAATTCGCATCTCATTACATGTTCAAATATGCAAAATCTTTACCCATAATTCTTATGTGGCTTCCACTTCAATGTTTGGGTGTATTGTTTTCTTTTTGACTCAGTGACTTTTTAGGGTAAACCCAAAATGTGAGTAATGTGTCTTTGTAAAAAAAAAAAATGCTGCCTTCTAAATTTTGTGGAACACCTTTAAGGATTGTGCTAGTTTGTTATTTGCTATTTTTGCCAGGGAAGAGTTACCTCAATGACAAGGTCCTTTAATGCCTCTTTATTTTTATTTTTTTGCTTAATAATAAAAAACTAAATGTTTATCTTATTACCTATAATTCTTTGCTGGGGCATAAATCTACATTATATTTCATATTCAGATATGCAAATCATTACCCATAGTGCTCGGCGGTGCCTATAGTTCTTTGCTTAGATTCATTTTTTTCTCTGTGATTTTTTTTTTTAAATATCCAAGTCAATAATTACCAGTATGAAAAGGCTCTTTAAAATGTTTTATTTTCTTTGCTTACTTTCTTTGGTTAATATTCATATATATAAATGTATATCTCATTACCCATAATTCTTTGCTGGGGCATAAATCTACATTTTATTTCATATGCAGATAAGTAAATCATTACCCATGATGATCGGTGGTGCTTGTAGTTCTTTCTTTAAATTAATTTTTTTTATTTGGGAGTTTTTTTTATTTAATAATTAAGACAAGAAACACCAATATGAAAAGGACCTTTAATGCTTTTTTTTTTTTTTTTCTATCTTTGATTAATATTCTTATGTATGTAAATGTATTTCTCATTACCCATAATTCTTTGCTAGGGCTAGATCTACATTTCATATTTAAATTCATTTTTTTGTTTGTGAGTTGTTTTATTTAATTCCCAAGAAAAAAAAACACCCATATGAAAAGGCCTTTACATGCTTTTTTAATTTTATTTATTATTTTTTTTATTATTCTTGTATACATAAATGTGTTTCTCATTACCCATAATTCTTTGCTGGGGCTAAATATACATTTATTACATATGCAGATGTGCTAATCATTACCCATAGTTCTTTTTTTTTTTTTTTGTCTCTGTGAGCTAACAATTATACATAGGATGTGGGATGCTACTTGTTACAGGTATAATTTAATCCAGGTGCAAATTTGCATATGGTGATGGTTGTGTGTTGTTATATCTCCATCTCACTATTTTCACTACACTTTTAAATTTGCATCTCATTACACAATTTAATTCCCATCTCATTACATGTTCCATTTTGCATCTCATTAAACGTTTAAATTTGCATCTCATTACATGTTCCATTTTGCATCTCATTACACATTTAAATTTGCATCTCATTACACGTTTACATTCGCATCTCATTACATTTTCCATTTTGCATCTCATTACATGTTATATTCTGCATCTCATTACATGTTATATTTTGCATCTCATTACAGGTTTAAATTCGCATCTCATTACAGGTTTAAATTCGCATCTCATTACAGGTTTAAATTCGCATCTCATTACACGTTTAAATTCGCATCTCATTACATGTTATATTTTGCATCTCATTACATGTTATATTTTGCATCTCATTACACGTTTAAATTCGCATCTCATTACACGTTTAAATTCGCATCTCATTACATGTTTAAATTCGCATCTCATTACACTTTCACTTTTGCATCTCATTACATGTTCAAATTCGCATCTCATTACATGTTCAAATATGCAAAATCTTTACCCATAATTCTTATGTGGCTTCCACTTCAATGTTTGGGTGTATTGTTTTCTTTTTGACTCAGTGACTTTTTAGGGTAAACCCAAAATGTGAGTAATGTGTCTTTGTAAAAAAAAAATGCTGCCTTCTAAATTTTGTGGAACACCTTTAAGGATTGTGCTAGTTTGTTATTTGCTATTTTTGCCAGGGAAGAGTTACCTCAATGACAAGGTCCTTTAATGCCTCTTTATTTTTATTTTTTTGCTTAATAATAAAAAACTAAATGTTTATCTTATTACCTATAATTCTTTGCTGGGGCATAAATCTACATTATATTTCATATTCAGATATGCAAATCATTACCCATAGTGCTCGGCGGTGCCTATAGTTCTTTGCTTAGATTCATTTTTTTCTCTGTGATTTTTTTTTTAAATATCCAAGTCAATAATTACCAGTATGAAAAGGCTCTTTAAAATGTTTTATTTTCTTTGCTTTTTTTTTTTTGGTTAATATTCATATATATAAATGTATATCTCATTACCCATAATTCTTTGCTGGGGCATAAATCTACATTTTATTTCATATGCAGATAAGTAAATCATTACCCATGATGATCGGTGGTGCTTGTAGTTCTTTCTTTAAATTAATTTTTTTTATTTGGGAGTTTTTTTTATTTAATAATTAAGACAAGAAACACCAATATGAAAAGGACCTTTAATGCTTTTTTTTTTTTTTTTCTATCTTTGATTAATATTCTTATGTATGTAAATGTATTTCTCATTACCCATAATTCTTTGCTAGGGCTAGATCTACATTTCATATTTAAATTCATTTTTTTGTTTGTGAGTTGTTTTATTTAATTCCCAAGAAAAAAAAACACCCATATGAAAAGGCCTTTACATGCTTTTTTAATTTTATTTATTATTTTTTTTATTATTCTTGTATACATAAATGTGTTTCTCATTACCCATAATTCTTTGCTGGGGCTAAATATACATTTATTACATATGCAGATGTGCTAATCATTACCCATAGTTCTTTTTTTTTTTTTTTGTCTCTGTGAGCTAACAATTATACATAGGATGTGGGATGCTACTTGTTACAGGTATAATTTAATCCAGGTGCAAATTTGCATATGGTGATGGTTGGGTGTTGTTATATCTCCATCTCACTATTTTCACTACACTTTTAAATTTGCATCTCATTACACAATTTAATTCCCATCTCATTACATGTTCCATTTTGCATCTCATTACACGTTTAAATTTGCATCTCATTACATGTTCCATTTTGCATCTCATTACACGTTTACATTCGCATCTCATTACATTTTGCATCTCATTACATGTTATATTCTGCATCTCATTACATGTTATATTTTGCATCTCATTACAGGTTTAAATTCGCATCTCATTACAGGTTTAAATTCGCATCTCATTACAGGTTTAAATTCGCATCTCATTACACGTTTAAATTCGCATCTCATTACATGTTATATTTTGCATCTCATTACATGTTATATTTTGCATCTCATTACACGTTTAAATTCGCATCTCATTACACGTTTAAATTCGCATCTCATTACATGTTTAAATTCGCATCTCATTACACTTTCACTTTTGCATCTCATTACATGTTCAAATTCGCATCTCATTACATGTTCAAATATGCAAAATCTTTACCCATAATTCTTATGTGGCTTCCACTTCAATGTTTGGGTGTATTGTTTTCTTTTTGACTCAGTGACTTTTTAGGGTAAACCCAAAATGTGAGTAATGTGTCTTTGAAAAAAAAAAATGCTGCCTTCTAAATTTTGTGGAACACCTTTAAGGATTGTGCTAGTTTGTTATTTGCTATTTTTGCCAGGGAAGAGTTACCTCAATGACAAGGTCCTTTAATGCCTCTTTATTTTTATTTTTTTGCTTAATAATAAAAAACTAAATGTTTATCTTATTACCTATAATTCTTTGCTGGGGCATAAATCTACATTATATTTCATATTCAGATATGCAAATCATTACCCATAGTGCTCGGCGGTGCCTATAGTTCTTTGCTTAGATTCATTTTTTTCTCTGTGATTTTTTTTTTTAAATATCCAAGTCAATAATTACCAGTATGAAAAGGCTCTTTAAAATGTTTTATTTTCTTTGCTTACTTTCTTTGGTTAATATTCATATATTTAAATGTATATCTCATTACCCATAATTCTTTGCTGGGGCATAAATCTACATTTTATTTCATATGCAGATAAGTAAATCATTACCCATGATGATCGGTGGTGCTTGTAGTTCTTTCTTTAAATTAATTTTTTTTATTTGGGAGTTTTTTTTATTTAATAATTAAGACAAGAAACACCAATATGAAAAGGACCTTTAATGCTTTTTTTTTTTTTTTTTCTATCTTTGATTAATATTCTTATGTATGTAAATGTATTTCTCATTACCCATAATTCTTTGCTAGGGCTAGATCTACATTTCATATTTAAATTCATTTTTTTGTTTGTGAGTTGTTTTATTTAATTCCCAAGAAAAAAAAACACCCATATGAAAAGGCCTTTACATGCTTTTTTAATTTTATTTATTATTTTTTTTATTATTCTTGTATACATAAATGTGTTTCTCATTACCCATAATTCTTTGCTGGGGCTAAATATACATTTATTACATATGCAGATGTGCTAATCATTACCCATAGTTCTTTTTTTTTTTTTTTGTCTCTGTGAGCTAACAATTATACATAGGATGTGGGATGCTACTTGTTACAGGTATAATTTAATCCAGGTGCAAATTTGCATATGGTGATGGTTGTGTGTTGTTATATCTCCATCTCACTATTTTCACTACACTTTTAAATTTGCATCTCATTACACAATTTAATTCCCATCTCATTACATGTTCCATTTTGCATCTCATTACACGTTTAAATTTGCATCTCATTACATGTTCCATTTTGCATCTCATTACACGTTTACATTCGCATCTCATTACATTTTCCATTTTGCATCTCATTACATGTTATATTCTGCATCTCATTACATGTTATATTTTGCATCTCATTACAGGTTTAAATTCGCATCTCATTACAGGTTTAAATTCGCATCTCATTACACGTTTAAATTCGCATCTCATTACATGTTATATTTTGCATCTCATTACATGTTATATTTTGCATCTCATTACACGTTTAAATTCGCATCTCATTACACGTTTAAATTCGCATCTCATTACATGTTTAAATTCGCATCTCATTACACTTTCACTTTTGCATCTCATTACATGTTCAAATTCGCATCTCATTACATGTTCAAATATGCAAAATCTTTACCCATAATTCTTATGTGGCTTCCACTTCAATGTTTGGGTGTATTGTTTTCTTTTTGACTCAGTGACTTTTTAGGGTAAACCCAAAATGTGAGTAATGTGTCTTTGTAAAAAAAAAAAATGCTGCCTTCTAAATTTTGTGGAACACCTTTAAGGATTGTGCTAGTTTGTTATTTGCTATTTTTGCCAGGGAAGAGTTACCTCAATGACAAGGTCCTTTAATGCCTCTTTATTTTTATTTTTTTGCTTAATAATAAAAAACTAAATGTTTATCTTATTACCTATAATTCTTTGCTGGGGCATAAATCTACATTATATTTCATATTCAGATATGCAAATCATTACCCATAGTGCTCGGCGGTGCCTATAGTTCTTTGCTTAGATTCATTTTTTTCTCTGTGATTTTTTTTTTTAAATATCCAAGTCAATAATTACCAGTATGAAAAGGCTCTTTAAAATGTTTTATTTTCTTTGCTTACTTTCTTTGGTTAATATTCATATATATAAATGTATATCTCATTACCCATAATTCTTTGCTGGGGCATAAATCTACATTTTATTTCATATGCAGATAAGTAAATCATTACCCATGATGATCGGTGGTGCTTGTAGTTCTTTCTTTAAATAAATTTTTTTTATTTGGGAGTTTTTTTTATTTAATAATTAAGACAAGAAACACCAATATGAAAAGGACCTTTAATGCTTTTTTTTTTTTTTTTCTATCTTTGATTAATATTCTTATGTATGTAAATGTATTTCTCATTACCCATAATTCTTTGCTAGGGCTAGATCTACATTTCATATTTAAATTCATTTTTTTGTTTGTGAGTTGTTTTATTTAATTCCCAAGAAAAAAAAACACCCATATGAAAAGGCCTTTACATGCTTTTTTAATTTTATTTATTATTTTTTTTATTATTCTTGTATACATAAATGTGTTTCTCATTACCCATAATTCTTTGCTGGGGCTAAATATACATTTATTACATATGCAGATGTGCTAATCATTACCCATAGTTCTTTTTTTTTTTTTTTGTCTCTGTGAGCTAACAATTATACATAGGATGTGGGATGCTACTTGTTACAGGTATAATTTAATCCAGGTGCAAATTTGCATATGGTGATGGTTGGGTGTTGTTATATCTCCATCTCACTATTTTCACTACACATTTAAATTTGCATCTCATTACACAATTTAATTCCCATCTCATTACATGTTCCATTTTGCATCTCATTACACGTTTAAATTTGCATCTCATTACATGTTCCATTTTGCATCTCATTACACATTTAAATTTGCATCTCATTACACGTTTACATTCGCATCTCATTACATTTTCCATTTTGCATCTCATTACATGTTATATTCTGCATCTCATTACATGTTATATTTTGCATCTCATTACAGGTTTAAATTCGCATCTCATTACAGGTTTAAATTCGCATCTCATTACAGGTTTAAATTCGCATCTCATTACACGTTTAAATTCGCATCTCATTACATGTTATATTTTGCATCTCATTACATGTTATATTTTGCATCTCATTACACGTTTAAATTCGCATCTCATTACACGTTTAAATTCGCATCTCATTACATGTTTAAATTCGCATCTCATTACACTTTCACTTTTGCATCTCATTACATGTTCAAATTCGCATCTCATTACATGTTCAAATATGCAAAATCTTTACCCATAATTCTTATGTGGCTTCCACTTCAATGTTTGGGTGTATTGTTTTCTTTTTGACTCAGTGACTTTTTAGGGTAAACCCAAAATGTGAGTAATGTGTCTTTGTAAAAAAAAAAATGCTGCCTTCTAAATTTTGTGGAACACCTTTAAGGATTGTGCTAGTTTGTTATTTGCTATTTTTGCCAGGGAAGAGTTACCTCAATGACAAGGTCCTTTAATGCCTCTTTATTTTTATTTTTTTGCTTAATAATAAAAAACTAAATGTTTATCTTATTACCTATAATTCTTTGCTGGGGCATAAATCTACATTATATTTCATATTCAGATATGCAAATCATTACCCATAGTGCTCGGCGGTGCCTATAGTTCTTTGCTTAGATTCATTTTTTTCTCTGTGATTTTTTTTTTTAAATATCCAAGTCAATAATTACCAGTATGAAAAGGCTCTTTAAAATGTTTTATTTTCTTTGCTTACTTTCTTTGGTTAATATTCATATATATAAATGTATATCTCATTACCCATAATTCTTTGCTGGGGCATAAATCTACATTTTATTTCATATGCAGATAAGTAAATCATTACCCATGATGATCGGTGGTGCTTGTAGTTCTTTCTTTAAATTAATTTTTTTTATTTGGGAGTTTTTTTTATTTAATAATTAAGACAAGAAACACCAATATGAAAAGGACCTTTAATGCTTTTTTTTTTTTTTTTCTATCTTTGATTAATATTCTTATGTATGTAAATGTATTTCTCATTACCCATAATTCTTTGCTAGGGCTAGATCTACATTTCATATTTAAATTCATTTTTTTGTTTGTGAGTTGTTTTATTTAATTCCCAAGAAAAAAAAACACCCATATGAAAAGGCCTTTACATGCTTTTTTAATTTTATTTATTATTTTTTTTATTATTCTTGTATACATAAATGTGTTTCTCATTACCCATAATTCTTTGCTGGGGCTAAATATACATTTATTACATATGCAGATGTGCTAATCATTACCCATAGTTCTTTTTTTTTTTTTTTGTCTCTGTGAGCTAACAATTATACATAGGATGTGGGATGCTACTTGTTACAGGTATAATTTAATCCAGGTGCAAATTTGCATATGGTGATGGTTGGGTGTTGTTATATCTCCATCTCACTATTTTCACTACACTTTTAAATTTGCATCTCATTACACAATTTAATTCCCATCTCATTACATGTTCCATTTTGCATCTCATTACACGTTTAAATTTGCATCTCATTACATGTTCCATTTTGCATCTCATTACACATTTAAATTTGCATCTCATTACACGTTTACATTCGCATCTCATTACATTTTCCATTTTGCATCTCATTACATGTTATATTCTGCATCTCATTACATGTTATATTTTGCATCTCATTACAGGTTTAAATTCGCATCTCATTACAGGTTTAAATTCGCATCTCATTACAGGTTTAAATTCGCATCTCATTACACGTTTAAATTCGCATCTCATTACATGTTATATTTTGCATCTCATTACATGTTATATTTTGCATCTCATTACACGTTTAAATTCGCATCTCATTACATGTTTAAATTCGCATCTCATTACACTTTCACTTTTGCATCTCATTACATGTTCAAATTCGCATCTCATTACATGTTCAAATATGCAAAATCTTTACCCATAATTCTTATGTGGCTTCCACTTCAATGTTTGGGTGTATTGTTTTCTTTTTGACTCAGTGACTTTTTAGGGTAAACCCAAAATGTGAGTAATGTGTCTTTGTAAAAAAAAATGCTGCCTTCTAAATTTTGTGGAACACCTTTAAGGATTGTGCTAGTTTGTTATTTGCTATTTTTGCCAGGGAAGAGTTACCTCAATGACAAGGTCCTTTAATGCCTCTTTATTTTTATTTTTTTGCTTAATAATAAAAAACTAAATGTTTATCTTATTACCTATAATTCTTTGCTGGGGCATAAATCTACATTATATTTCATATTCAGATATGCAAATCATTACCCATAGTGCTCGGCGGTGCCTATAGTTCTTTGCTTAGATTCATTTTTTTCTCTGTGATTTTTTTTTTTAAATATCCAAGTCAATAATTACCAGTATGAAAAGGCTCTTTAAAATGTTTTATTTTCTTTGCTTACTTTCTTTGGTTAATATTCATATATATAAATGTATATCTCATTACCCATAATTCTTTGCTGGGGCATAAATCTACATTTTATTTCATATGCAGATAAGTAAATCATTACCCATGATGATCGGTGGTGCTTGTAGTTCTTTCTTTAAATTAATTTTTTTTATTTGGGAGTTTTTTTTATTTAATAATTAAGACAAGAAACACCAATATGAAAAGGACCTTTAATGCTTTTTTTTTTTTTTTTCTATCTTTGATTAATATTCTTATGTATGTAAATGTATTTCTCATTACCCATAATTCTTTGCTAGGGCTAGATCTACATTTCATATTTAAATTCATTTTTTTGTTTGTGAGTTGTTTTATTTAATTCCCAAGAAAAAAAAACACCCATATGAAAAGGCCTTTACATGCTTTTTTAATTTTATTTATTATTTTTTTTATTATTCTTGTATACATAAATGTGTTTCTCATTACCCATAATTCTTTGCTGGGGCTAAATATACATTTATTACATATGCAGATGTGCTAATCATTACCCATAGTTCTTTTTTTTTTTTTTTGTCTCTGTGAGCTAACAATTATACATAGGATGTCTGATGCTACTTGTTACAGGTATAATTTAATCCAGGTGCAAATTTGCATATGGTGATGGTTGGGTGTTGTTATATCTCCATCTCACTATTTTCACTACACTTTTAAATTTGCATCTCATTACACAATTTAATTCCCATCTCATTACATGTTCCATTTTGCATCTCATTACACGTTTAAATTTGCATCTCATTACACATTTAAATTTGCATCTCATTACACGTTTACATTCGCATCTCATTACATTTTCCATTTTGCATCTCATTACATGTTATATTCTGCATCTCATTACATGTTATATTTTGCATCTCATTACAGGTTTAAATTCGCATCTCATTACAGGTTTAAATTCGCATCTCATTACAGGTTTAAATTCGCATCTCATTACACGTTTAAATTCGCATCTCATTACATGTTATATTTTGCATCTCATTACATGTTATATTTTGCATCTCATTACACGTTTAAATTCGCATCTCATTACACGTTTAAATTCGCATCTCATTACATGTTTAAATTCGCATCTCATTACACTTTCACTTTTGCATCTCATTACATGTTCAAATTCGCATCTCATTACATGTTCAAATATGCAAAATCTTTACCCATAATTCTTATGTGGCTTCCACTTCAATGTTTGGGTGTATTGTTTTCTTTTTGACTCAGTGACTTTTTAGGGTAAACCCAAAATGTGAGTAATGTGTCTTTGTAAAAAAAAAAAATGCTGCCTTCTAAATTTTGTGGAACACCTTTAAGGATTGTGCTAGTTTGTTATTTGCTATTTTTGCCAGGGAAGAGTTACCTCAATGACAAGGTCCTTTAATGCCTCTTTATTTTTATTTTTTTGCTTAATAATAAAAAACTAAATGTTTATCTTATTACCTATAATTCTTTGCTGGGGCATAAATCTACATTATATTTCATATTCAGATATGCAAATCATTACCCATAGTGCTCGGCGGTGCCTATAGTTCTTTGCTTAGATTCATTTTTTTCTCTGTGATTTTTTTTTTTAAATATCCAAGTCAATAATTACCAGTATGAAAAGGCTCTTTAAAATGTTTTATTTTCTTTGCTTACTTTCTTTGGTTAATATTCATATATATAAATGTATATCTCATTACCCATAATTCTTTGCTGGGGCATAAATCTACATTTTATTTCATATGCAGATAAGTAAATCATTACCCATGATGATCGGTGGTGCTTGTAGTTCTTTCTTTAAATTAATTTTTTTTATTTGGGAGTTTTTTTTATTTAATAATTAAGACAAGAAACACCAATATGAAAAGGACCTTTAATGCTTTTTTTTTTTTTTTTCTATCTTTGATTAATATTCTTATGTATGTAAATGTATTTCTCATTACCCATAATTCTTTGCTAGGGCTAGATCTACATTTCATATTTAAATTCATTTTTTTGTTTGTGAGTTGTTTTATTTAATTCCCAAGAAAAAAAAACACCCATATGAAAAGGCCTTTACATGCTTTTTTAATTTTATTTATTATTTTTTTTATTATTCTTGTATACATAAATGTGTTTCTCATTACCCATAATTCTTTGCTGGGGCTAAATATACATTTATTACATATGCAGATGTGCTAATCATTACCCATAGTTCTTTTTTTTTTTTTTTCTCTCTGTGAGCTAACAATTATACATAGGATGTGGGATGCTACTTGTTACAGGTATAATTTAATCCAGGTGCAAATTTGCATATGGTGATGGTTGGGTGTTGTTATATCTCCATCTCACTATTTTCACTACACTTTTAAATTTGCATCTCATTACACAATTTAATTCCCATCTCATTACATGTTCCATTTTGCATCTCATTACACGTTTAAATTTGCATCTCATTACATGTTCCATTTTGCATCTCATTACACATTTAAATTTGCATCTCATTACACGTTTACATTCGCATCTCATTACATTTTCCATTTTGCATCTCATTACATGTTATATTCTGCATCTCATTACATGTTATATTTTGCATCTCATTACAGGTTTAAATTCGCATCTCATTACAGGTTTAAATTCGCATCTCATTACAGGTTTAAATTCGCATCTCATTACAGGTTTAAATTCGCATCTCATTACACGTTTAAATTCGCATCTCATTACATGTTATATTTTGCATCTCATTACATGTTATATTTTGCATCTCATTACATGTTATATTTTGCATCTCATTACACGTTTAAATTCGCATCTCATTACACGTTTAAATTCGCATCTCATTACACGTTTAAATTCGCATCTCATTACATGTTTAAATTCGCATCTCATTACACTTTCACTTTTGCATCTCATTACATGTTCAAATTCGCATCTCATTACATGTTCAAATATGCAAAATCTTTACCCAAAATTCTTATGTGGCTTCCACTTCAATGTTTGGGTGTATTGTTTTCTTTTTGACTCAGTGACTTTTTAGGGTAAACCCAAAATGTGAGTAATGTGTCTTTGTAAAAAAAATGCCTGCCTTCTAAATTTTGTGGAACACCTTTAAGGATTGTGCTAGTTTGTTATTTGCTATTTTTGCCAGGGAAGAGTTACCTCAATGACAAGGTCCTTTAATGCCTCTTTATTTTTATTTTTTTGCTTAATAATAAAAAACTAAATGTTTATCTTATTACCTATAATTCTTTGCTGGGGCATAAATCTACATTATATTTCATATTCAGATATGCAAATCATTACCCATAGTGCTCGGCGGTGCCTATAGTTCTTTGCTTAGATTCATTTTTTTCTCTGTGATTTTTTTTTTAAATATCCAAGTCAATAATTACCAGTATGAAAAGGCTCTTTAAAATGTTTTATTTTCTTTGCTTTTTTTTTTTTGGTTAATATTCATATATATAAATGTATATCTCATTACCCATAATTCTTTGCTGGGGCATAAATCTACATTTTATTTCATATGCAGATAAGTAAATCATTACCCATGATGATCGGTGGTGCTTGTAGTTCTTTCTTTAAATTAATTTTTTTTATTTGGGAGTTTTTTTTATTTAATAATTAAGACAAGAAACACCAATATGAAAAGGACCTTTAATGCTTTTTTTTTTTTTTTTCTATCTTTGATTAATATTCTTATGTATGTAAATGTATTTCTCATTACCCATAATTCTTTGCTAGGGCTAGATCTACATTTCATATTTAAATTCATTTTTTTGTTTGTGAGTTGTTTTATTTAATTCCCAAGAAAAAAAAACACCCATATGAAAAGGCCTTTACATGCTTTTTTAATTTTATTTATTATTTTTTTTATTATTCTTGTATACATAAATGTGTTTCTCATTACCCATAATTCTTTGCTGGGGCTAAATATACATTTATTACATATGCAGATGTGCTAATCATTACCCATAGTTCTTTTTTTTTTTTTTTTGTCTCTGTGAGCTAACAATTATACATAGGATGTGGGATGCTACTTGTTACAGGTATAATTTAATCCAGGTGCAAATTTGCATATGGTGATGGTTGGGTGTTGTTATATCTCCATCTCACTATTTTCACTACACTTTTAAATTTGCATCTCATTACACAATTTAATTCCCATCTCATTACATGTTCCATTTTGCATCTCATTACACGTTTAAATTTGCATCTCATTACATGTTCCATTTTGCATCTCATTACACATTTAAATTTGCATCTCATTACACGTTTACATTCGCATCTCATTACATTTTCCATTTTGCATCTCATTACATGTTATATTCTGCATCTCATTACATGTTATATTCTGCATCTCATTACATGTTATATTTTGCATCTCATTACAGGTTTAAATTCGCATCTCATTACAGGTTTAAATTCGCATCTCATTACACGTTTAAATTCGCATCTCATTACACGTTTAAATTCGCATCTCATTACATGTTATATTTTGCATCTCATTACACGTTTAAATTCGCATCTCATTACACGTTTAAATTCGCATCTCATTACATGTTTAAATTCGCATCTCATTACACTTTCACTTTTGCATCTCATTACATGTTCAAATTCGCATCTCATTACATGTTCAAATATGCAAAATCTTTACCCATAATTCTTATGTGGCATCCACTTCAATGTTTGGGTGTATTGTTTTCTTTTTGACTCAGTGACTTTTTAGGGTAAACCCAAAATGTGAGTAATGTGTCTTTGTAAAAAAAAATGCTGCCTTCTAAATTTTGTGGAACACCTTTAAGGATTGTGCTAGTTTGTTATTTGCTATTTTTGCCAGGGAAGAGTTACCTCAATGACAAGGTCCTTTAATGCCTCTTTATTTTTATTTTTTTGCTTAATAATAAAAAACTAAATGTTTATCTTATTACCTATAATTCTTTGCTGGGGCATAAATCTACATTATATTTCATATTCAGATATGCAAATCATTACCCATAGTGCTCGGCGGTGCCTATAGTTCTTTGCTTAGATTCATTTTTTTCTCTGTGATTTTTTTTTTTAAATATCCAAGTCAATAATTACCAGTATGAAAAGGCTCTTTAAAATGTTTTATTTTCTTTGCTTACTTTCTTTGGTTAATATTCATATATATAAATGTATATCTCATTACCCATAATTCTTTGCTGGGGCATAAATCTACATTTTATTTCATATGCAGATAAGTAAATCATTACCCATGATGATCGGTGGTGCTTGTAGTTCTTTCTTTAAATTAATTTTTTTTATTTGGGAGTTTTTTTTATTTAATAATTAAGACAAGAAACACCAATATGAAAAGGACCTTTAATGCTTTTTTTTTTTTTTTTTCTATCTTTGATTAATATTCCTATGTATGTAAATGTATTTCTCATTACCCATAATTCTTTGCTAGGGCTAGATCTACATTTCATATTTAAATTCATTTTTTTGTTTGTGAGTTGTTTTATTTAATTCCCAAGAAAAAAAAACACCCATATGAAAAGGCCTTTACATGCTTTTTTAATTTTATTTATTAATTTTTTTATTATTCTTGTATACATAAATGTGTTTCTCATTACCCATAATTCTTTGCTGGGGCTAAATATACATTTATTACATATGCAGATGTGCTAATCATTACCCATAGTTCTTTTTTTTTTTTTTTTTGTCTCTGTGAGCTAACAATTATACATAGGATGTGGGATGCTACTTGTTACAGGTATAATTTAATCCAGGTGCAAATTTGCATATGGTGATGGTTGGGTGTTGTTATATCTCCATCTCACTATTTTCACTACACTTTTAAATTTGCATCTCATTACACAATTTAATTCCCATCTCATTACATGTTCCATTTTGCATCTCATTACACGTTTAAATTTGCATCTCATTACATGTTCCATTTTGCATCTCATTACACATTTAAATTTGCATCTCATTACACGTTTACATTCGCATCTCATTACATTTTCCATTTTGCATCTCATTACATGTTATATTCTGCATCTCATTACATGTTATATTTTGCATCTCATTACAGGTTTAAATTCGCATCTCATTACAGGTTTAAATTCGCATCTCATTACAGGTTTAAATTCGCATCTCATTACACGTTTAAATTCGCATCTCATTACATGTTATATTTTGCATCTCATTACATGTTATATTTTGCATCTCATTACACGTTTAAATTCGCATCTCATTACACGTTTAAATTCGCATCTCATTACATGTTATATTTTGCATCTCATTACACGTTTAAATTCGCATCTCATTACACGTTTAAATTCGCATCTCATTACATGTTTAAATTCGCATCTCATTACACTTTCACTTTTGCATCTCATTACATGTTCAAATTCGCATCTCATTACATGTTCAAATATGCAAAATCTTTACCCATAATTCTTATGTGGCATCCACTTCAATGTTTGGGTGTATTGTTTTCTTTTTGACTCAGTGACTTTTTAGGGTAAACCCAAAATGTGAGTAATGTGTCTTTGTAAAAAAAAATGCTGCCTTCTAAATTTTGTGGAACACCTTTAAGGATTGTGCTAGTTTGTTATTTGCTATTTTTGCCAGGGAAGAGTTACCTCAATGACAAGGTCCTTTAATGCCTCTTTATTTTTATTTTTTTGCTTAATAATAAAAAACTAAATGTTTATCTTATTACCTATAATTCTTTGCTGGGGCATAAATCTACATTATATTTCATATTCAGATATGCAAATCATTACCCATAGTGCTCGGCGGTGCCTATAGTTCTTTGCTTAGATTCATTTTTTTCTCTGTGATTTTTTTTTTTAAATATCCAAGTCAATAATTACCAGTATGAAAAGGCTCTTTAAAATGTTTTATTTTCTTTGCTTACTTTCTTTGGTTAATATTCATATATATAAATGTATATCTCATTACCCATAATTCTTTGCTGGGGCATAAATCTACATTTTATTTCATATGCAGATAAGTAAATCATTACCCATGATGATCGGTGGTGCTTGTAGTTCTTTCTTTAAATTAATTTTTTTTATTTGGGAGTTTTTTTTATTTAATAATTAAGACAAGAAACACCAATATGAAAAGGACCTTTAATGCTTTTTTTTTTTTTTTTCTATCTTTGATTAATATTCCTATGTATGTAAATGTATTTCTCATTACCCATAATTCTTTGCTAGGGCTAGATCTACATTTCATATTTAAATTCATTTTTTTGTTTGTGAGTTGTTTTATTTAATTCCCAAGAAAAAAAAACACCCATATGAAAAGGCCTTTACATGCTTTTTTAATTTTATTTATTAATTTTTTTAATATTCTTGTATACATAAATGTGTTTCTCATTACCCATAATTCTTTGCTGGGGCTAAATCTACATTTATTACATATGCAGATGTGCTAATCATTACCAATAGTTCTTTTTTTTTTTTTTTTGTCTCTGTGAGCTAACAATTATACATAGGATGTGGGATGCTACTTGTTACAGGTATAATTTATTCCAGGTGCAAATTTGCATATGGTGATGGTTGGGTGTTGTTATATCTCCATCTCACTATTTTCGCTACACTTTTAAATTTGCATCTCATTACATGTTCCATTTTGCATTTCATTACACGTTTAAATTTGCATCTCATTACATGTTCCATTTTGCATCTCATTACAAATTTAAATTTGCATCTCATTACATGCTTACATTTGCATCTCATTACACTTTCCATTTTGCATCTCATTACATGTTATATTCTGCATCTCATTACATGTTATATTCTGCATCTCATTACATGTTATATTTTGCATCTCATTACACGTTTAAATTCGCATCTCATTACACGTTTAAATTCGCATCTCATTACATTTTCCAATTTGCATCTCATTACATGTTATATTTTGTATCTCATTACACGTTTAAATTCGCATCTCATTACACGTTTAAATTCGCATCTCATTACACGTTTAAATTCGCATCTCATTACACGTTTAAATTCGCATCTCATTACACGTTTAAATTCGCATCTCATTACATTTTCCAATTTGCATCTCATTACATGTTATATTTTGCATCTCATTACACGTTTAAATTCGCATCTCATTACATTTTCCATTTTGCATCTCATTACATGTTATATTTTGCATCTCATTACATGTTATATTTTGTATCTCATTACACGTTTAAATTCGCATCTCATTACACGTTTAAATTCGCATCTCATTACACGTTTAAATTCGCATCTCATTACACGTTTAAATTCGCATCTCATTACATGTTATATTTTGCATCTCATTACATGTTATATTTTGCATCTCATTACACGTTTAAATTCGCATCTCATTACACGTTTAAATTCGCATCTCATTACACTTTAACTTTTGCATCTCATTACATGTTCAAATTCGCATCTCATTACATGTTCAAATATGCAAAATCTTTACCCATAATTCTTATGTGGCTTCCACTTCAATGTTTGGGTGTATTGTTTTCTTTTTGTCTCAGTTACTTTTTAGGGTAAACCCAAAATGTGAGTAATGTGTCTTTGTAAAAAAAATGCTGCCTTCTAAATTTTGTGGAACACCTTTAAGGATTGTGCTAGTTTGTTATTCGCTATTTTTGCCAGGGAAGAGTTACCTCAATGACAAGGTCCTTTAATGCCTCTTTATTTTTATTTTTTTGCTTAATAATAAAAAACTAAATGTTTATCTTATTACCTATAATTCTTTGCTGGGGCATAAATCTACATTATATTTCATATTCAGATATGCAAGAAAAAAAAACACCCATATGAAAAGGCCTTTACATGCTTTTTTAATTTTATTTATTAATTTTTTTAATATTCTTGTATACATAAATGTGTTTCTCATTACCCATAATTCTTTGCTGGGGCTAAATCTACATTTATTACATATGCAGATGTACTAATCATTACCCATAGTACTTTTTTTTGTTTTTTTGTCTCTGTGAGCTTACAATTATACATAGGATGTGGGATGCTACTTGTTACAGGCATAATTTAATCCAGGTGCAAATTTGCATATGTTGTTGGTTGGGTGTTGTTATATCTCCATCTCACTATTTTCACTACACTTTTAAATTTGCATCTCATTACACAATTTAATTCCCATCTCATTACATGTTCCATTTTGCATCTCATTACACGTTTAAATTTGCTTCTCATTACATGTTCCATTTTGCATCTCATTACACATTTAAATTTGCATCTCATTACACGTTTACATTCGCATCTCATTACATTTTCCATTTTGCATCTCATTACATGTTATATTTTGCATCTCATTACATGTTATATTTTGCATCTCATTACACGTTTAAATTCGCATCTCATTACACGTTTAAATTCGCATCTCATTACATGTTATATTTTGCATCTCATTACATGTTATATTTTGCATCTCATTACACGTTTAAATTCGCATCTCATTACACATTTAAATTCGCATCTCATTACACTTTTAAATTCGCATCTCATTACATGTTATATTTTGCATCTCATTACATGTTATATTTTGCATCTCATTACACGTTTAAATTCGCATCTCATTACACGTTTAAATTCGCATCTCATTACTCTTTCACTTTTGCATCTCATTACATGTTCAAATATGCAAAATCTTTACCCATAATTCTTATGTGGCTTCCACTTCAATGTTTGGGTGTATTGTTTTCTTTTTGTCTCAGTGACTTTTTTGGGTAAACCCAAAATGTGAGTAATGTGTCTTTGTAAAAAAAAAAATGCTCTCTTCTAAATTTTGTGGAACACCTTTATGGATTGTGCTAGTTTGGTATTTGCTATTTTTGCCAGGGAAGAGTTACCTCAATGACAAGGTCCTTTAATGCCTCTTTATTTTTATTTTTTTGCTTAATAATAAAAAACTAAATGTTTATCTTATTACCTATAATTCTTTGCTGGGGCATAAATCTACATTATATTTCATATTCAGATATGCAAATCATTACCCATAGTGCTCGGCGGTGCCTATAGTTCTTTGCTTAGATTCATTTTTTTCTCTGTGATTTTTTTTTTAAATATCCAAGTCAATAATTACCAGTATGAAAAGGCTCTTTAAAATGTTTTATTTTCTTTGCTTACTTTCTTTGGTTAATATTCATATATATAAATGTATATCTCATTACCCATAATTCTTTGCTGGGGCATAAATCTACATTTTATTTCATATGCAGATAAGTAAATCATTACCCATGATGATCGGTGGTGCTTGTAGTTCTTTCTTTAAATAAATTTTTTTATTTGGGAGTTTTTTTTATTTAATAATTAAGACAAGAAACACCAAAATGAAAAGGACCTTTAATGCTTTTTTTTTTCTATCTTTGATTAATATTCTTATGTATGTAAATGTATTTCTCATTACCCATAATTCTTTGCTAGGGCTAGATCTACATTTCATATGCAGATCTGAAAATCATTACCCATGATGCTCGGTGGTGCTTGTAGTTCTTTCTTTAAATTAATTTTTTTGTTTGTGAGTTGTTTTATTTAATTCCCAAGAAAAAAAAACACCCATATGAAAAGGCCTTTACATGCTTTTTTAATTTTATTTATTAATTTTTTTAATATTCTTGTATACATAAATGTGTTTCTCATTACCCATAATTCTTTGCTGGGGCTAAATCTACATTTATTACATATGCAGATGTGCTAATCATTACCAATAGTTCTTTTTTTTTTTTTTTTGTCTCTGTGAGCTAACAATTATACATAGGATGTGGGATGCTACTTGTTACAGGTATAATTTATTCCAGGTGCAAATTTGCATATGGTGATGGTTGGGTGTTGTTATATCTCCATCTCACTATTTTCGCTACACTTTTAAATTTGCATCTCATTACATGTTCCATTTTGCATTTCATTACACGTTTAAATTTGCATCTCATTACATGTTCCATTTTGCATCTCATTACAAATTTAAATTTGCATCTCATTACATGCTTACATTTGCATCTCATTACACTTTCCATTTTGCATCTCATTACATGTTATATTCTGCATCTCATTACATGTTATATTCTGCATCTCATTACACGTTTAAATTCGCATCTCATTACACGTTTAAATTCGCATCTCATTACATTTTCCAATTTGCATCTCATTACATGTTATATTTTGTATCTCATTACACGTTTAAATTCGCATCTCATTACACGTTTAAATTCGCATCTCATTACACGTTTAAATTCGCATCTCATTACACGTTTAAATTCGCATCTCATTACACGTTTAAATTCGCATCTCATTACATTTTCCAATTTGCATCTCATTACATGTTATATTTTGCATCTCATTACACGTTTAAATTCGCATCTCATTACATTTTCCATTTTGCATCTCATTACATGTTATAGTTTGCATCTCATTACATGTTATATTTTGTATCTCATTACACGTTTAAATTCGCATCTCATTACACGTTTAAATTCGCATCTCATTACACGTTTAAATTCGCATCTCATTACATGTTATATTTTGCATCTCATTACATGTTATATTTTGCATCTCATTACACGTTTAAATTCGCATCTCATTACACGTTTAAATTCGCATCTCATTACACTTTAACTTTTGCATCTCATTACATGTTCAAATTCGCATCTCATTACATGTTCAAATATGCAAAATCTTTACCCATAATTCTTATGTGGCTTCCACTTCAATGTTTGGGTGTATTGTTTTCTTTTTGTCTCAGTTACTTTTTAGGGTAAACCCAAAATGTGAGTAATGTGTCTTTGTAAAAAAATGCTGCCTTCTAAATTTTGTGGAACACCTTTAAGGATTGTGCTAGTTTGTTATTCGCTATTTTTGCCAGGGAAGAGTTACCTCAATGACAAGGTCCTTTAATGCCTCTTTATTTTTATTTTTTTGCTTAATAATAAAAAACTAAATGTTTATCTTATTACCTATAATTCTTTGCTGGGGCATAAATCTACATTATATTTCATATTCAGATATGCAAGAAAAAAAAACACCCATATGAAAAGGCCTTAAATCTACATTTATTACATATGCAGATGTACTAATCATTACCCATAGTTCTTTTTTTTTTTTGGTCTCTGTGAGCTTACAATTATACATAGGATGTGGATGCTACTTGTTACAGGTATAATTTATTCCAGGTGCAAATTTGTATATGGTGATTGTTGGGTGTTGTTATATCTCCATCTCACTATTTTCACTACATTTTTAAATTTGCATCTCATTACACAATTAACTTTGCATCTCATTACATGTTCCATTTTGCATTTCATTACACGTTTAAATTTGCATCTCATTACATGTTCCATTTTGCATCTCATTACAAATTTAAATTTGCATCTCATTACATGCTTACATTTGCATCTCATTACATTTTCCATTTTGCATTTCATTACACGTTTAAATTTGCATCTCATTACATGTTCCATTTTGCATCTCATTACAAATTTAAATTTGCATCTCAGTACATGCTTACATTTGCATCTCATTACATGTTCCATTTTGCATTTCATTACACGTTTAAATTTGCATCTCATTACATGTTCCATTTTGCATCTCATTACAAATTTAAATTTGCATCTCATTACATGCTTACATTTGCATCTCATTACATTTTCCATTTTGCATCTCATTACATGTTATATTCTGCATCTCATTACATGTTATATTCTGCATCTCATTACATGTTATATTTTGCATCTCATTACACGTTTAAATTCGCATCTCATTACACGTTTAAATTCGCATCTCATTACATTTTCCAATTTGCATCTCATTACATGTTATATTTTGCATCTCATTACATGTTATATTTTGTATCTCATTACACGTTTAAATTCGCATCTCATTACACGTTTAAATTCGCATCTCATTACATGTTATATTTTGCATCTCATTACATGTTATATTTTGCATCTCATTACACGTTTAAATTCGCATCTCATTACACGTTTAAATTCGCATCTCATTACACTTTAACTTTTGCATCTCATTACATGTTCAAATATGCAAAATCTTTACCCATAATTCTTATGTGGCTTCCACTTCAATGTTTGGGTGTATTGTTTTCTTTTTGTCTCAGTTACTTTTTAGGGTAAACCCAAAATGTGAGTAATGTGTCTTTGTAAAAAAATGCTGCCTTCTAAATTTTGTGGAACACCTTTAAGGATTGTGCTAGTTTGCTATTCTCTATTTTTGTCAGGGAAGAGTTACTTCAATGACAAGGCCCTTTAATGCCTCTTTATTTTTATTTTTTTGCTTAATAATAAAAATCTAAATGTTTATCTTATTACTTAGAAATCATTACCCATAGTGCTCGGCGGTGCCTATAGTTCTTTACTTAGATTCATTTTTTTCTCTGTGATTTTTTTTTTAAATATCTAAGTCAATAATTACTAGTATGAAAAGGCTCTTTAATATGTTTTATTTTCTTTGCTTACTTTCTTTGGTTAATATTCATATATATAAATGTATATCTCATTACCCATAATTCTTTGCTGGGGCATAAATCTACATTATATTTCATATTCAGATATGCAAATCATTACCCATAGTGCTCGGCGGTGCCTATAGTTCTTTGCTTAGATTCATTTTTTTCTCTGTGATTTTTTTTTTTAAATATCCAAGTCAATAATTACCAGTATGAAAAGGCTCTTTAAAATGTTTTATTTTCTTTGCTTACTTTCTTTGGTTAATATTCATATATATAAATGTATATCTCATTACCCATAATTCTTTGCTGGGGCATAAATCTACATTTTATTTCATATGCAGATAAGTAAATCATTACCCATGATGATCGGTGGTGCTTGTAGTTCTTTCTTTAAATTAATTTTATTTGTTTGGGAGTTTTTTTTATTTAATAATTAAGACAAGAAACACCAAAATGAAAAGGACCTTAAATGCTTTTTTTTTTTTTTTCATTCTTTGATTAATATTCTTATGTATGTAAATGTATTTCTCATTACCCATAATTCTTTGCTAGGGCTAAATCTACATTTCATATGCAGATCTGAAAATCATTACCCATGATGCTCGGTGGTGCTTGTAGTTCTTTCTTTAAATTCATTTTTTTGTATGTGAGTTTTTTTTATTTAATTCCCAAGAAAAAAAAAACACCCATTTTTTTTTTTTTTAATATTCTTGTATACATAAAAGTTTTTCTCATTTCCCATAATTCTTTGCTGGGGCTAAATCTACATTTATTACATATGCAGATGTGCTAATCATTACCCATAGTTTTTTTTTTTTTTTTGTCTCTGTGAGCTGACAATTATACATAGGATGTGGGATGCTACTTGTTACAGGTATAATTTAATTCATGTACAAATTTGCATGTGGTGATTTGTGGGTGTTGTTATATCTCCATCTCATTATTTTCACTGCACTTTTAAATTTGCATCTCTTTACATGTTTGTTTAAATTCACATCTCCTACATGTTCCATTTACCATCTCATTACAAGTTTAAATTTGCATCTCATTAAATGTTCAAAATTGCATCTTGTTACATGTTCAAATATGCAAAATCTTTACCCATAATTCTTATGTGGCTTCCACTTCAATGTTTGGGTGTATTTATACCATAATGAGATGCGAATTTGTGGAACACCTTTATGGATTGTGCTAGTTTGATATTCTCTATTTTTGCCACTGAAGAGTTACCTCAATGACAAGGCCCTTTAATGCCTCTTTATTTTTATTTTTTTGCTTAATAATAAAAATCTAAATGTATATCTTATTACCCATAATTCTTTGCTGGGGCATAAATCTACATTATATATATATATATATTTTAATTTATCATTCTTTATTAATATGCCAAATCAACAAACAAGTAAAAAACATTCCCAAAGGATGGACATTACAATCATATATATAAATAAATATACGACCAAGCTATTCTGGCACAGCATGATTACATCATCCCTATTTTTATAATAGCAACCACAATTCATAGTACATTTAATGCTTATTTGATGTAACATCGCTTTCTGTTCCTATACTATTACATTATAACATTTTCCCGCCTACCAGAAAAACCTTGTCTGTTTCTCCGTGCCATTTGACATAGTTTGTCCACCCATACAAAATCCATACGGACACCATTCACAACTGCATTCATCTCGTAGCAGCTGGGGATATCCCACCATTTGTGGGCTGGGGAAGGGGGAAGGGGTATATCGTTATCTAAAATCTAGGGGAACCGATGCTCGCTTATATAGTATAGTCGTATCTGCTCCAAGAAGAAACAGTTTATACTCACAGGGATTGTAATGGTTTTCAAGAGTCTACATAACAAATCCCTCTGGAGGAGATCAGACAGATAACTCCGGCCATTTTGCCCATATTTCCTTTACTTTGTCTGTTTTTGGACTTTATCAAAAAATATTTTTCTGCAGCAGCTTGCAGACTTATCTGTGACTTAATTTCTGGCCAGGAGGGAATGTCCTTTTTCCTCCAGTATCTCGCCAGGCAGATCCTAAAGGCTGATAAAATGTTAATACAAATGATTTTTTCGATTCTTATTAGTTTTCATTAAATCTAAATAAAATAGAAAGGCTTGTGGAGTCAAATGCCCTTGACCAGGTGCCACTCCTTCTATGAGGTAGGATGCCTTCTGCCTGATCGGAGCCAGTTCCTCACACTGACACCATATGTGGCACTGGAACCCAATTGCTTGTTGGCAACGCCAACATAAATCATTGGCATTTACATCAAATTTTGCCAGCCTCTTGGGCACCAGGTACCATCTAGGGAATAACTTAAAGAACTGTTCCTGTATGTTGATACAATGGATTGCACCCCTAAGTTCTATCCCAATCTGTGCCATCCATAGGAGGATTTTCACTAAGGAAAGATCTGAGTCTCAAATAATTATACAACTCCCTATTTGAAAGATTATATTTCTTTATTAATGTCGCAAAGGAGACCAAGTCATTATCTATATAGAGATCACCCACGATATTGATCCCAGCCTCCCTCCACCTCTGTAGTTTAATATTTTCTATACATGCGGTAACCACCTGTAAGGGAGCTGCTTTTGATATCCTATCAGTTATTTTTAGTGATCTCTTTACTTTATATAACGAGGTCATCACATCTGTAACTATTTTAAGGGAAAGATCCAGCTTTTGGAAAAACTCCCTAGGAAGCCAGACCAATAGGGCAAGATCTAGATTATCACAAGCCGCCTTCTCCAACGTATACCAGCAAGGATTATATCTTTGATTTTTCCACGCTAATACATGTGCGAGTTGACATACCTCGTACATTTTACGTAGATCTGGGTATCCAAGACCATCATATTCCTCGTTTCAAAGTTTGGCTAGGGATGCGGGGGTTCTTAGATGACCACACGAATTTTGCGAACAATAGATCGTACTCCCTAAGAATCTTAGCTGGGACTTTATACGGAATCGTGCGCAATAGGTAAAGAAGCTTCGGTATAATATAGTCTTTCAAAATGTTAATATGGCCCAGCCACGATATCTCCAATTTAGCCCATTGTGAGGTCTGTTTTTGAAGGTCAGTTAATAGCAACGCATGATTCCCTGGAACCGTTTTGTCAATTTGTCTAAAGATTTTTCTTCCTAAATAGTCGATTTTTTCAGCTGTCAACCCCTTTTCGCCAAAAGCCTGCCGCATCTGGCGATCAGAAGCTGGCATATAGAAAGTAATTATCTGTGTCTTAAGGAGGTTGACTTTGTAATTAGAGTAAGAGCCATACAGCTCTAAAGCCTCCAAGAGTGCTGGTACTGAGGATCTGGAGTGTGTCAGAGTCAGAAGGACATCGTCTGCATATAAGGAGATTACATGTTCATCCGGTCCAATCTGCACCCCCGTCACCTCCTGTGATTTTCTCAAGTACTGGGCCAGGGGTTCAATGATAAGTGCATAGAGAAGAGGGGCCAAAGGACACCCCTGCCTCATTCCATTGCGAATTTCCAAGAACTCCGAAGCCAGAGAAGGACCCCTAATCCTGGCCCGTGGATTCACGTATAATGCCATTATTGCATTATAAAACCTACCCGTGAAGCCGAAAACCCGGAGGGATTCCGACAAAAATCTCCAATCCACTCTGTCAAAGGCCTTCTCTGCATAGAGAGCGACCAAGACAGAGGGAATTTTCCTTTGATGTATAATATCGATTATGTCGAAAACCCTCCTGGTATTTTCTGCGCCCTCCCTACCCGGCATAAAGCCGGCTTGGTCGGGATGAATCAGATCGTGTATGACCAACTTCAGGTGATTTGCCAAAATCTTGGAGAATATCTTCACATCCACATTAATCAATGAGATGGGTCTATAGTTACTTACCACCTCCGGGTCCTTCCCTGGCTTCGGAATAGGGGAAATAGCAGCCTCCAGCATCTAATGCGGAAATCCCTCACCTCTCATCAATGAGTTGGACACCTTATAGCCCCCATACTGGTGAGATTGTATAACACCTGATAAAAAGATGCTGAAAACCCATTCGGGCCTGGGGCTTTACCCTTCTTCGTGTCTCTAATCGTGCTGGACACCTCTACCAACGTTATCGGAGTATTAATGGATTCAGCCCGCTCCTCCGATAAACGAGTCAGGCAGAGAGATCCAAGGAATGTAGTTAAGTCCGAGGCAGGTGTCTCCGGCTGTGGCAAATTGTACAGTGTCTCATAGTACGATTTAAAAGCTGCCGCAATTTGTTCCGACACAGTGCAGGTCTTACCATCTTGTATTATCTTTTTTATTCTTGAACGTGCCTGCAGCGCCTTAAGTTTTTTTGTTAATTCTTTCCCCGCTCTATTATTGCTGCAGTACCAATTACTTTTTAGACGGGTCATTGCACTTTCTGCTTTAATCCAGAGACCGTTCTTAATCTGCTCTTGTATTGCCTGGATCTCTCTGCCCGCCCGCTCGGTAGGATCCACTTTATTCCCTGCCTCCAGGACTGTCAACTCTGCATACAACTCCGCCAAATCCCTGCCCCTTCTTTTTTTTAACCACGCCCACTTTTTGATCAAATATCCTCTTGATACACACTTCAAGGTACAACATAGATTCTGAACTGATGTATCACCATTATCGTTAATATTTACAAAGGTTTTAACATGTTCGATCAAATCGCGGGCGTTTTTTTCTGACTCTATCAACTGTTTGTTTAATCTCCAGTTATTACGAATTTTATAGTCCGGATTATCTTTAATTTAAAAAAATATTGGAGCATGATCTGACCAGGTGATATTTCCCATACTAGATTTAAGAGATTTTCTTAGCATCAGGCCCCTAACCAAAAAGTAGTCGATCCTGGAATAAGTCGTATGCGGCCTCGAGAAAAAGGAATAGTCCCTCTCACCCGGATGGTGCGCCCTCCATACATCATAGAGATTTTGTCTAAACAGGCAGGACGAGAAGGCCACCGCTCTTGCCTTCATATGTGTTTCCTGCTTCCTCGGTCCTTTTGCTCGCCTATCCAGGTTAAAGTCAGCAATTGTATTGAGATCTCCCCCAACAATCAGGAAGCCCCTAGCCACCCTTTCAATATGGTCTGATGATACATTTACAAACCTTGTGGTTCCCTCTGAAGGGGCATACAGATTAACCAGAGTATAGAGTATATCGTTGATTTTACAAATCAACAGTATTCTACGTGCGTCAGAATCCGATTCTTGATGAATAAACTCAAATTTATTTTTTGCCGAAATTAAAATTGCTACCCCCCTCTTTTTTTTTGTCGCCATAGCAGCAGAATAAACATGTGGGTACTTAGAATATTTCCATTGTATTCTCTCTTCCTGCCTCCAGTGGGTTTCCTGAATAAAGGCAATATCAATATTCTCCCTTACCAGTGAGTCATATAAGTATGATCTCTTGTGCGGGGAATTTAAACCCTGCAAGTTTATTGACATTAATTTAACTGTCATCTTGGAGCAGATGGCCATCGTTTTCCCCCTGACACGTCCCTCGACCCCCGTGCCCAGCCCACCTAACCACAGTGGCTACCCATTCACACACACACCACATATCTTCATACCTAGCAGAGAAATCTTCCCTGATTTGTATGAATCAAAAATTCCCTGACACCAACAGGGAGCATAGGGGGGTGGAAGTCCGCCAGAGGAGGTTCGATTCTTGCCACCCAGGCCCACCTTATCAAATTAAATCACCTGGTTGCCAAGTTAGGTACCAGGTCACCACATTGTGATCCAGGAAGGGGGGGGGGGAGGGAAAGAGAGGAGAAACGAAAAAGGAGAGAAGAAAAAAGAAAAGGAAAAAAAAAATTAAAATAAATAAATGGAAAGGGGAGAGAGGGGTACCCCCCTCCTCCCTTCTCCCACCCCCCCCAGCCCGCCGCTCCGAATCTCAGCTCCAGTGATGTCCCCAAGACTCTACTCAATAACTAACCTTTCCTTTAGCCAATATCCCTACAAATATTACAATTCGTATCAAAGGGGCATTTGAAATATGCCGGGGTCACCGGGAGGGCCGACACTATCTTTATCTTAAAAATGGATTCAGAGTTTGCATACTTAACACATCAGTTAATGCAAGTCCATATTGTAAGTGAATTACAGCACAACAAACAAATGAACAGGAAGAAGGGAAGGAAAGAAAAAAATTATATTACTTCAAATTCAGTTGTATGATAATGTGCGCGACAACAGTTGTCAGATGCCAAAAAACAATTTCTGTGCCGCACACATACTAAGGGAGGGAGGAAGAAGGGGAAAGGGAGAAAAAATAAACGGGGGGGGGGGGGATAGTGTAGGGGGGAACGTATACTGTGTCATATTGTGGATTTGACCTACATACAAAAGAAATAATCATTACCAAACATGGTTTCTATTTCTATCTCACCCCTCTCCTTCCCAAAGTGCACCAGCACCAATTCGATTAAACAATAATATGTGTGACAACAATTATCAAGTGCAAAAAAAAAAAAAATGTAGACAATTGTAAATCTTATATTCTATATTCACACTACGTATAAAAAAACAGTTCTCTGTGCAGTAGATATGTTAAAGGAGAGGGAAAAAAAAAAATAAAAAAAAAGGGGAGAGGGGCGGGGAAGGGAGGTGCATATGCTATGTCATATTATAGATTTAACCTACATACAAAAGATAATCATTACCAAACATGGTCTCAGTTTCTTTCTTACCCCACCCCTTCCCTCAATGTGCATCAACACCGCTTCAATTAAGCAATAATATGTCCAACAACAATTATCAAGTGCAAAAAAATAACTTTCTAAACGACAAATATGTTATGGAGAAAAGAAAGTAACCCCCCCCCCCAAATTTAAACAATTATAAATCTTATATTCTATATTCACACTACGTGTTAAAAGGAAAAAAAAAAATTCTCTGTGCGGTAGATATGTTAAAGGAAGAAAAAAAAAAAAGGGGGTGAGGAGGGGCCGGGAAAGGAGGCGCGTATGCTATATCATATTATAGATTTAACCTACATACAAAAGATAATCATTACCAAAGCTAATCTCAGTTTCTATCTTACCCCTTATTTCTTCATCTCTCTTCCCTTTCCCTCCTCCCTCTTTGACAATTATAAATCTTACATTCTATATTCACACTACGTGTAGAAAACAATTTTCTGTGCAGTAAATATGTTTAAGGAAAAAGAAGAAAAAAAAAAGAGAATTTTTTTCCCCTTTCTCTCTCTCCCCCTTTAGGCAGTTATATATCTTACATTCTGGATTCTCGCTATATGCAAAAAACAAATTTCTGTGCAATAGAGTGTCTATCTTACTATCTGTGACCCAAAAAATACAAACCAAAATAGTCAAACCACCGTGTTTATCCCCCCCCCCAAAAAAAAGGGAACCCCCTCCCTCCCTCTCACTCCCTAAACCCCTCCAACAGCATTTATGCCTTCAAGAGACCCCACAAGGTCAATTTGTCCTTGGCCTGCTGGACATCCAAACAAATGTGAGTTTTATCCTTGAACAAAATGCGCAACTTGGTCTGGAATACCCAGGAATACGGAATGTTATGGTCTCTTAGGCATCTGGTTATGTCGCCAAATTTTCTTCTAGTGAGTCTTGTGGCAAAAGAGAGGTCTGCATATAAAGCCAAATGTGCAAACGTTGTAGAGTTGGACGGGTTCTTCCTGAATTCTTTAACCAGATCATCTTTTATTTTGCAACTGATAAAACATGCAATTACGTCTCGCAACGTATTGCCTTGTGACCAGGTAGATGGCTTCGGGAGGCGATGTACCCTGTCCAGGGGAGTTACCCCTATTTTCTTTGGGTCTATATATATAGACAGTAGTTCCAGTAGAAAGATCTCCAGGTCGTTGATATCCTCCGGGATCCCTCTTATCTTCAGATTTGCTCTTCTCGAGCGATCTTCCAAGTCAGTAACCTTAAGGTCAAGCCTGTCAATAGTTAGATTAGCCACTGCATTCTGTGCTTGCAGCTCTTGGATTTTTGACTGTAAAATCTCAATTTCTGCAGACTGGGTTTTTATTGAAGCCTTTAATTGAGCAAATTCCTCTCTGTTATCACTTAACATTTTGTCTAGGTCGGTCTTAATCTTTATATACAGCACATCTAGGGCTGCTATGAGATTCGGCTGAGTAATATAAGTAGGAGTATCTGGAGAAAGAAGATCTGAAGTCCGATCTGGAGAGCCTTTATCCACAGCCGCTGACATATTTAATTGACTCTTCTAATTTGTCTGCTAATTAGCCTCCAGTCCAGAGCAGTTTACAGGTCTCCGTCCAGTGGTAACTGCATAAGCGTCTCCACTATTGCGTGGTATAGCTAAATGCTATCGTAGCTTCACACTACACAATCAGAGTTATTTATGGGCACTCTTTTAGGAGGCTATTTTAGGAGTCAATATTAAATGTCCAATAGAAATGGCGTTGTGATAGGCTCTGTATTTCCAGCCCAGACAGGCAAAAATTTCAGCCAGGGAATATTCCCCGCAATCTAAGTCCTTAAAAGATCTGCCAATCGCTATTCCCCACCAGACCACATAGGATAAGGAGACCTATATTGCAGACCCCTCAGTGTGTCTATATAGCGTCCAGCATGGAGTCCATAAAAGACAAGCCTTATTATGCTTATTTGCCTTAAATATGGAATAAGGGGTCAGCACAATGCGTTCCTCGAAATGTCTTTATCTTACATGCTCCATCAACCTCAAGCGAAGAGGAGAGAAGCATGGCCGGGACCGTTTGAAGTTTGGCATTGTGTATTAGGTTTATAAGCTTAGTGGTATTGTCCCTGGCCTCTCAACCTGCTATTTCTTCAGTTGAAACAGGGTCTTCTAACGCAAGGGCATCCTCTGGTGTGATATGTCATGAAATATTGGTTGATAAATACTGTTCTATACTGGGTTGTGACATGGGCAGATGTGAGGTGTTGTCTGGTTTAGGTAGGTTATACAAGTTGAGATAAAAATCTCTGAACGGAGAGGCAATGTGGTCCGTAGTGTGACAAGTGATATTCTGCGAATCTTTAATTTTGGGAATAAACATAGAATTCAGTTTTGTCTTAATTGCTGAGGCCAGGGATTTACCAATTTTATTCTTAAATTGATAAAAGTGACTTTTTACTCGTAGGAAATTGCGCTGTTCGCGAAGATTACAGAGATCTGCCAAGTGAGATCTGTAAGTTAACAACTGTTGCTATAGTGTTGGCGGGATAGTCAGCTTATGAGTGTTTTCTATTTCAGCTATCTTATCCAGTAAGTCGGTCATGGTTTTTAAGTGTAATCATTTTTTGTATGTGCTTATACTTATAAGTTGGCCCCTAATCACAGTTTTGTGTGCTTCCCATGTTATCGGGGAAGGAACATCCGGTGTGGTATTTTCTATAAAATATTGTTTAATATTAGAGTTCATTGTTTTAACCATTTCTGGGTCTTTGAGTAATGACTCATTAAGTCTCCATAATGGGCTTTTGGCAGGTAGCAATGGTATATGAACAGTGGCTGTGATCGGGGCATGGTCGCTCCATGTAATATGTTCAATAGACGAACAGGTAAAATATTGTAAGTGTCTGTGAGAGATAAATATGTGGTCAATACGTGAATACCTGCAGTGTGGGGCTGAGTAATATGTGTAAACCTTGGTTGTGGGGTTACATATACGCCAAGTGTCAGCTAATCTTGATGAGTGAAGAGTCTGTTTAACCTTTTTTATCTTGGAATATCTAATAGATGTAGTTTTTGTCCCCCCAGAGGGGGAGAAAGGAGAAGAAGGAAGAGAGAGAAGGGGTGAAAGAAAAAAAGAAAGAAAAAAGAAAGAAGAGAAAAAAAAGAAAGAAAAAAAGGAGAGGGGGAGATGTTATAATTTTGCATACATGAACCACTAACAATGCTAGATTATAGCCCCATTGTCATTTCGCCCGGCCGTTCAACTGATGACAAAACTTGCAGGGGAGTAAGCTCTCTATACGAAGAAGCTGACGGGGGAAACGGATTTTATATGGATGGGGTGGTCTATTTCTAAGCTGACCTTCCCCTGTTCGGTGTACTAATTCAGCTCTAGGTGTCGTATTAATGACCATTTTCAAAGGGTGGGTTGGCAAAAAGCTGCTTGGGAAAGGTTGTCCGCTGCCCCCCGTGCCGCAAAGCTAGTCATACTTAAAGTTGGGGGCAAAACAACAGAATCTATGTTGAGAATGAAAATGAGGGGTTATCAACCAATTTTTTACTGCATAGAATCTCGTGTGTAGGGGACTGAAGGGAGGTCCTCCCCCCACAATTAAACATCAACAAATAATTCAAATTTCCATGAAAACATAGTGTAAAGAACTATAAGTGATACTACCCGCTAGGTGACAGTCCTGTTCATATTCATATTGATGGGTAAGTGTCATCATCTCTCAGATGAGGAATGAGGGGGTAGGATGTACTTTCGGTATACCATTCGGTAATAAACCTGGAAGGTTAGGAAAGGCGCTCTTAATCCCCGCTATATAAGGAAGTCATTCCGGTTGATCTGGCCTACTTGAGGTCCCAGCCTCTCCTTGTAGTATCTCCGAAGATGTAAAGGCCAGGCATGGTAAATGTGCCATAAGGAGAGTTAGGTATATAAGATAACGTGTCAGTGGTAGTCCTATAATCAGGTAGTCTCAAGGGTTTGAGTATCCAGTATATAGTTTAGTGTCCACAGGTGGTGGTCCTCACTTACTCTACAGTCGACGTCTCTCTCCGGTAAGGTTTTTCTTCTCTAAATTCTCTCTGCTTGGCTTCCAGTACAGTGATGAGTTTTCTGTCTCTTCTTTCACTGGGGTCTAGGGACCCAGGGTTGGAGGGTTGTAAGAGATGGACCATCTTCTCCAAATAATTGGCCTGGCCAGTCCGGTAGGGCCGTTTTATAGATTTTCGGCTTATAGAATACGTGTAATACTATTGGCTTTCTATAAACTGAATGAGAGCCCCATTCATAAGAATTTCTTATGAATGGGGCTCTCGTTCGGTTTATAGAAAGGCAATAGTACTACACGTATTCTATAAGCCGAAAGTCTATAAACCGAAGGTCCTTCGGTTTATAGACTTTCGGTTTATAGAATACATGTAATTCTATGTATTCTATAAACCGAAAGTCTATAAACTGAAGACCTTCGGTTTATAGACTTTCGGCTTATAGAATACGTGTAATACTATTGGCTTTCTATAAACCGAACGAGAGACCCATTCTTAAGAAATTCTTATAAATGGGGACTCCATTCATAAGAATTTCTTATGAATGGGGCTCTCGTTCGGTTTATAGAAAGGCAATAGTACTACACGTATTCTATAAGCCGAAAGTCTATAAACCGAAGGTCCTTCAGTTTATAGACATTCGGTTTATAGAATACATGTAATTCTATGTATTATATAAACCGAAAATCTATAAACCGAACGACCTTGTTTGATTTATTTTTGTCTCTGTGTGTTTTAGATTATATTCAGGATTTTTAAGTTTGCAAATTCTTATCTATAGTTCTTTTGAGTCTCCCAGTTTTATGTCTATTTTTATATCTACATGCAGACATGCTTGTCTTGCTGCTTGTCTTTTCCTCCTGGACTTCTATGACTGTGGACTGTGCTTCTGAACGAGAAACTTCCTGTTCTTCAGTACATGGCACAGGCCTGACCACCGGTGGTTACGGTCTGCAGGGCCATCACAAGGGCCGTCTTCCACTTCATCTGGGGCTCCAAGATGGACAGAGTAAAGCATGCAGTGAGGTACAAGAAGCCTCAGAAGGGAGGGAAGGGGATACCCAATATCCCTACAACGCTGAGGGCCTTTTGTGTGTGCAACTGTGTGTGAAGGACACTTTCTGAAGGAAGAAACAGCTCGGCAGGGAACTCTATGTCTCGCTTTTTCCTGTTGCCCTTGTGGAGGGCACTCGGATGGGACAAGTGGGACAGCTCCATTCGTTACAACTGGACTACACCGTGGTTCTACCTGGATGTACTCAAGTTCATGAGGGAATATCATCTGGAGGGAGTTACTGACAATCTGTGGAAATCCAGGATTATTTACAGGCTCATTTATGAGTAAGACACCCCCAAGACTATTGCAGGGCTTCCTGCTGCCACAACAGAGACTGTCTGGTAGAATGTGGCATCAAGCAGGCTGACCAACAGACACAAAGACTTGGCATGGATGGCCATTCAGGGAGGTTTCCCCCTCAGGACATTTATGCATGCAAGGGGGCTGTGCAGATATAGACATTGCCCACACTGTGTAGTGGCAGAAGAAAATGCCCTGCTTTTTGTTTAAAAAAAATGAGAATACCCAGCATATCCTGACTCCCATAGAGATGCATGGGGATCCTCACAGCACATGTACAAGATGTCAGTTTTTTATGCTTTACATTCACAGTAAAAATAAAGCTTAAGTGATACAGTCCCATTAAGGGTCAACTTAATAAAGAGAGAATTGCATAGAATTGAGATGGGAAATAAACATTTTAGACGAATGTAGCCAAATTGGAAAATTCCTCAATGCAGCTCATTTGAGAACTTTTCCAACCCAAATCCCTGCAATACTCTCTTTGAGTCCACCCATTATTAGACTTAATGGAGCACGGAGTCCAGCAAGTAAAATCAATTTTAGATGCTTAAATGAAAAAAAACAAAAAAACTAAGCATAGCTACTAATGTGTTATATCTTAAAAAATGAATCAATACACCTACAACTTATTTGTCAGTATAATAGTGGACTACATGACATCTACATGTATATTTGCAAAACAAAAAAGGGAAATAAAGTTATTTTGCAATGAAAGATTTCCTTTCAGGTTCTTAAGAAAAATAATAATAACTCTGAGCAGCATGTATTTTGCAATGTAAACTGTTAGAATAAAAAATGCTTTGAGCTACTAAATATATCTTTCCCTTGCAGTATTGATTTCATTTTACATTTAATAGAAGCAGTGAACTTAAAGTTTTTCATTTATTACACACTGGTTTTCTATAGCATAAAATACAAGCATTTTCATGTACATAGGCACATAAGCATATTTCTCCACAGCCCAAGGAAGATATAAGACAGTAGGGATTTGCATATGTAATGCCCTGCTAGAGAAGTAAGCTGTAAGTATTGAGAACCTGACATTTTGTTCTAATTGCCCTTCAAATGTGTAAATCTATTGCTCTCTTCACCTATTTATCTAAAAGTTACTGAATGTAAGAAAAAAGGATATTTGACTTTTTCTCATGGTATCTAAATCCTCACAACTTTATGTCAGAGTCCCAGAACACCATAGAAAACCTTTTTTTGACATGAGCATCTAGTCTGACTGTTTAAGCTACACTTGAATATGACCACCAACTGTCTTTTTCAAGAAAGGATACAGAAGCCAAGAAAAATAAAATGAAAACATTTCAGCAGGACAATTCTTATTCGCGAAAGAAAGAAAAAAAAAATAATTGGCAGCCAAGACAGAGGGATTTAAACAATGCAATAAAATGCCAGACAATATAAAGAAACAAATCTTTGTATATGCGAGCAATGGGATTGCGACACAAACTTTTAAAATATTTATTTCGCTGCTAGGTGATAATGCACACAGGAGAAGACTTACCGTATTTATTTTTTGAGAGCCATTTCTTACACATGAGACTATGTGACTCTTATTTCCAATTGTCTGTTATTATTCTGTCATAGACAATAATCTCAAGAAGCTCTGATTCATTTTAAAACAATTTGCAACTGCATTTTATAAGAAGTTTTTACTTGCATCAAAAAAATAGGCCTTAGGTAAAATTTCAATTACAATCTGAACATTTTCTCTGTAAGTAGAAAATAAAGGAATGGATTTGTTTATAGCTGAAAGAGTAAAATAGTTATTACTTAACGTAAAATTGCTGTCTAATTACTGATTGACTCACTAAACAGACATTTGCCATTTCCCTTTCCTCATTAAAAAGGTATGCCCTTATCAGATGATCATATAAATTACCAACAAACAAATGGCGATAATAAATATATGCTTTATTTTAGTAAACCTGGGGCTTCATATCATTATTGTTTTTGTACTTAGTGCGGCTATAGGACATTGCATAAATCTGTGTCCTTATTTTATTATCAGTGTATTATTGATGCATCTGAGTTATACATACAAAAATTAACTTTGGCAGCACAGTGTATGCTTACCGCAATGTAATCATTCCTCCCAACTTCTGTTCCCAGGAGGTGGGAGGTTTAGTGTTAATTCTAACACCCATGTGCAGGAACGATGTCACTTAGGCTGACAGGGCTGCAGTGCGGTGGCACTGTCAGTCAATCTAACAGCTCATTAGGCAGAATGAGATCCCACTGAACCAGAGGGATAACTAGAAACCACCAGGTCCCAGGGCCCCCCAACCCCACCATGCAACTCCACCCCAGAAATGCCACTTACATGCCTCCCAACTGTTCCGCTTTGTGCCTGGCCTTGTCTTATATCTAGGATAGTCTTAAAACTATCCCATGCATGCTTAAACTCCTTCACTGTATTAACCTCTAACACTTCTGCTGAAAGGCTATCCCAGGCATCCACTACCCTCTCAGTAAAGTAATATTTTCATTAGTCCCTGGCCTTATCTTATATCAAGGATAGCCTTATGCTTATCCCATGCATGCTTAAACTCCTTCATATATTAACCTCTCATCCACCACCCTCTCATAAAGTAATATTACTTTTCTGACCACAAAAAAACATTAAAATATTTCCAGCCTTTTTAAAAGCTTGAGGTGGACCCCAAATATATGTATATAACTAGCTGCATGTATACTTATGAACTTTTTAATACTATATTCAACTATTTTCATATGTAATGAAAATGTTATTGAAAAATTGTTAATTTCTTATTTTTGTTACATTCCTCTGCACCCACATTGCACCTAAAGGTCTTAACAAAGCACTATACAGTAGCCACAGCACTTGACTTGTACTCATATTGCACCCACA
Organism: Pelodytes ibericus; assembly: GCA_036172795.1. Taxonomy (NCBI): domain Eukaryota; kingdom Metazoa; phylum Chordata; class Amphibia; order Anura; family Pelodytidae; genus Pelodytes; species Pelodytes ibericus. The sequence goes on along the minus strand of CM069863.1, from coordinate 137,193,120 downwards.
CGATTTGGCATGCCACAGTATAAATTTCCCCACTATAACATACCATAGTGTCACGTTGTCCCACTGAACTGCTCCTGCAGAACATGCCATAGTGTCACTTTCCCCCATAGTACATGATATTTTGCCCCACAGAATATGTCACACTATCACTTTGGCCACAACCAATTTTCCCATTAATATGCCTCAGCCAATTTGCCCATTATGTCATGATTAGCCTGCCCATAAATATGCCACAGCCAGATTGCCAATAGGCCACAGCCAATTTTACCATTAATATGCCACTTTTAACCTGCCAGTTATTTTGCCCATTTGCCAGTTATTTGCCTATTTGCCAGCATTATTTTGCCCATTTGAAAATGTTATTTGCCCATTTGCCAGCATTATTTTGCCCATTTGCCAGTTATTTCACCCATTTGCCAGTGTTACTTTGCCCATTTGTCAGTTAATTTGCCCATTTGTCAGTTATTTGCCTATCTTCCAGTGTTATTTTGCCCATTTGCCAGTTATTTGCCTATTTGCCAGCATTATTTTGCCCATTTGACAATGTTATTTGCCCATTTGCCAGCATTATTTTGCCCATTTGCCAGTATTATTTTGCCCATTTGCCAGTTATTTCACCCATTTGCCAGTGTTACTTTGCCCATTTGTCAGTTAATTTGCCCATTTGTCAGTTATTTGCCCATTTTCCAGTGTTATTTTGCCCATTTGCCAGTTATTTGCCTATTTGCCAGCATTATTTTGCCCATTTGACAATGTTATTTGCCCATTTGCCAGCATTATTTTGCCCATTTGCCAGTATTATTTTGCCCATTTGCCAGTTATTTCACCCATTTGCCAGTGTTCATTTGCCCATTTGTCTGTTAATTTGCCCATTTGTCAGTTATTTGCCCATTTGCCAGTGTTATTTTGCCCATTTGCCAGTTATTTGCCCCCCCCTTCCCCAGTACTTACCTGTATGCTGCTCGTCGGCCGTCTCCTCAGAAATCATGCTGGAAACGAGACAAAAAGCTGGGTCCACATCCAATGGATGCAGACTCACGACTGCTGCCCGATAGTGACTGTCTCCATGTGAGACAGTCCCACGGGCAGCGGGGGCCCACAGGGAAGCTGCTTTGGGCCCTGGGCAGCTGCCACGTTTGCCCACACTTTTTTTTACATTTTTTTTTGCAGGGGTCAACAGGGCAGCTGGGCCCCTGGAGTGACGAGCCAGGTCGCCCTGTTCTAAATTCCTACCTTTTCTTGTGATTAACATGAATAGGTCTTAAAGGGACTGTATCACCCAAACCTTTTTTTACTGTGAATGTAGAGTCTAAAATATGCTCCACATTCACATCACCTGTGGCACAGTATGCAAACAAACTGTTTTTCAATGGTAAATGAGTAATTTGCACACCGTGTCACAGGTGATGTCATAAACAGGAGACTTAACAAACACATGTTCCTCCTAATTTAGACATTTGATTGCAGTATTGCAAACACAATGTATAGATCATTTTCAATACATAGAAATAAATTTTCTAATACATAGAGAGGGACTATATACTACTGTATGTCGGCTGCCTTCTGCTGTCCACCAGCACCTTTCTTAACCCCTAGATTTTTTAAAATAATAAAACACCATTTCTTTTTAGTTGGTAAGGGCTAGTATTAGGGTTGCTAGTGTTGTTCAGTTTAGATTCATATTAAACTTTACATTTTTTTTTTCACAAATATTACATATGTGAGGATTGTTAGTGGACCCATAGCATACTTCCAAACTTTTCCACTCCGCTAATTTGGGACGGTGGTCGGCGAGGCTTGGGAGGTCAAGTGTCAGCAGTATTGCACGTGCACAGTTGCACTGTTATTGAAGATGCGCACATGACGTAGGCATTCTCTGGCGGGGATTATGGTCCTGAATCCCACTGACCTACCACAACACCCACGGGGTGACAGAGGAGTCACCTGCAATCGGCACCTCTTTAGTCCTCCCCATGCCAGCGCATAATTTTTTAAAATTTCGATGTGAAGTGCCAATCAACAGGGACCGTCACACAATAACTGCTCTCTGAGAAGCAGCAGGCCTCCAATGCTTCGGTTTCCGGATGACCTGAAAAGCAGAACTGGAGCCAAATTCTTTGATGTTGAGTTGGGGAGCCGCAAAATCAGTTCGGAACAGATCAGAGCATATTGAGTAGACCCTACTGAGTACTCTCAAACTTTTGACAGATACTCCAATCTATTTTGAATGTATTTTCATGAGCTTTTGCAGAAAAAAGCTTTTTCTAGTAAAAAGTTGGAAATAGTGCTGTTTTTTTCCAATTTCACACCATATTTTATCATTTCTTTTATAATAAATAATATGGTATCATCAACATAATAGTCTCTAAAGAAAGTCCTGAGTGTACAGCAAGTAAGAAACAGGAAAAATTGCAGCTAAATACAAACACTACAGAAATGAAAATAAAACACCAATTGTTCAGCACAACATTTTTTTCCCTCAAAAAGTCCAATCATGAAGGGATTAATATGCATTATAAAAGGTAGGTCAGAGTGGTCATTTAATGGGTCACCACAAGTCATTGCAGTACAATAATATAATGATTGAATATGTCTCTGTAAACTCCAAAAGGAGGCAGTTGTCTGTTTAAACTACATTGTTCACCAGATGAATTCCTGCAGGCTCTCACTCCACTCCTAAACGTGTCCATAGAAATTAAACCTCAAATGATTAGTACCTAATTGCATCTATCCATTTAAATAAGCCTTTATGGGTTGGATTATTTTACCTCTGGGGCACATCCTTGTTTTACATAATTATCGTTTGGAATAGGTGTCAAGGCTCTACTCAATGTTGCCCACTAACACCATGACAAATAGTGTCAGGTACAAATATTTTTCATGGCTGACACTTTACTGGATTTTGTGACAGACAATTTAATGATGTTTTATGTATCTTCACAGAACTTGCCACAGACACTGGTGTCTGCGTATAAACACTTTGCAATTGCCTATTTCTGCATATTGCTCACATGCAGTCGGATTTGTTGCTAAACGGTGCTGCACTGTTACAGCTATGAGCACGTGAATTTGTCATAATGAATGGTGGCGACAGTCAAGATAGGTGACACTAATTGAAGTGACACAAATAGCTATGGATTTTTGAACTTTTTTAAATCTATAATCATATTATACTTTTTATACCTATTGTGTACAACAGTGTATTCATTGCAATTGTATTGAACATATGTATAAAATAATATTAAATATACAACATAGACACATAGAGTATCATGAGATAAAGAAAAACTCATTTAACTAGTGAAGTCAGTGATTGCATATGAAATAATTATGCGATAACATTATTATATAAACTATAATACAAGCCAGCCCTATATTGCATCTTAATTGTGAAGAAAATGGCTTAGACTTGGTACATTTTGATGTATATATTTAGAATAATAAAGCTTGTAAAAGAGAATTCTGTTCTACAGAATGCAGTATCTTCTTGTTTCTACCTAATGCCTTGTTAAATTACTGTGTGTGCCTATTTTCCGGGCCATATTCAATAAAGAATGCCTGTTAACCTTATGAAAATACAAATACGGTATCCACATGTCATGTTAATGCAATGTCAGACTTTGTTAATGTTATGTTCTAAGCATATTGAACATATGGCATCTTCAGAATTTGGCAATAATGAGATGCAATTCCCATGCAAATAAGGAATTACCATAACATTGCTTATCCAATTTACTCTGCAATGTTTACAGCTGCCCAACAATATTAGTTTCTTAATGCCAGAGCAAAATAAGTAGCTGCAAAAAAAAATCCCAAAACAATCTTTACTTCAGCATTTAAATGGACTCAGAACTGAGTGGGCATAATTGATTTAAAATTAATAACCAGTTTTACCATTATCTATTTTTCTGTTTGTCTATTCATCTGTTTATTTTACTGATACGAGCAGCATCTATTAATTTTGGAACAATTAGCAAACTGTGGCAACAGAGAATCTTCTTTTTTTCCTGTTCAATGATGTTCACACTGTTCACTGATGCTCCAAGCTGCTGTGCTGTTCCATAGTGTGCTCAAGCTGAAATGCTTTATGGTGGTTGAATATAGGTAATCCAGCCAATCACAATGCAGTTTATAATGGCAAAAGTCATTTATTTAAATAAATATCTTACACCAAAAGACATGATTTTTTTTACAAGAATATGTATTTCCAAGTAAAACCATTCAGGTGTCCATAAGGCACATGGCTGCAAAATCAAGTGTTAGTATGATCGATCTGATGCAAACCTATCAGGCAGTAGTATACATGGTCTAAGTGACTATGGGTAAAAGATTTCAGTTACCCCTTGTATAATCATGGCAGAGTTACTTCTCAGTCATATAGTACAATATACAATTCCAACATGTGGAGAGACAAAAGCATCAAAAGATAAACATAACAGTGTCTTCACGTGGACAGATTAAGAATAACATCAAAATTTAAACTTTGGGGTATCAAAAAAGGAAAAATTAAAGAAGTAAAAGAGGAAAAAAGAGAGAGAAGTAAAAAGAAAAAAGAAAGCTTTAGGAGCGAAGCAAACAAGTGGGAAAATGGTAACCCAAGAGAGGACATGCCTTCCGCTAAAAGAAGTGGGGCTTAACAAAAAATTGCTGAACCACATATCGCTCTAAAATTATAAGACCAGGGTGGATGCCCCATTGGAGGTGAATTCAAAAGTGCAGAAAATAAAACACTCAGTGGGCAGTAGTGGCAATAGGTGGCATGGTTCTAACTGTGGCCAAATGACCAATTTCTAATGGGTCTTGTCTAGTCCGCTGCGCCACCTTCTAAAAAAGTTAGAGGCTGTCACAAGTAGAGGAACAATGTGGAGACAAATTTGTGTTAAAAAAGGGAAGACAGCGCTAAAATAAATTCCAAAAAGCCAATTATATATTATAAAAGTATAAGTTTATTACAGAAAAAATAATGATACACAGACAATAAAAAACTACTATAAAATTTGGAACTCTGTCTTATCATTATCTGGAAGCTCACAAGATCTGTAGTAGGTTGGGTAAACTGTCCAACACCTTGTTGTAAATCTAAATTACTCCAACCCAATTGTCTAAGAATAAAACGAACCTGGGCATGATGATGATGTTGTTGTGGGAGCTCCCCCGCCCATCTTTACAAACCCTCAATTGTTATACATCTATACAAATCTGTTGTTGTACCCAAGACCCTCTGCACACCAAGGAAATTGTTTGCAAGAATGTAAAGTATTGTTTGAAGACCCCAAGTTACAATCAAAGGATGTTGTAGGCAGGGCCGGCCTTTGGGGTGTGCGACCTGTGCGAGCGCACAGGGCGCAACACCCCAGGGGGCGCCGCCCGCCAGTTAAAAAAAAAAAAAGTTTTAAAAGAAAAAAAGCCGGTAGAGGCACTGGTTGGGGGAGATCAAAAGATCCCCCCTCACCAGCCCTCTGCTCGGCATGCTCTGCTGTGTCGGGGAGGGGGCGGAGCTAACCGGCTGAGCGGTGTAGCTCCGCCCCCACTCTGTGAAGCAGAGAAGCTCCTGCTTCACGGGGAGCTGCAGGCAGCAAAATAAAGTGCTGCTCGGCTCCCCATGCCTGGAGCCTGCATTAAGCATGGGGAGCCTGAGCAGCACTTTCTTTTGCTGCCCACAGCTCCCCGTGAAGCAGACGCTGCTCTGCTTCACAGGGTGGGGGCGGAGCTACACCGCTCAGCTGGTTAGCTCCGCCCCCTTCCCTGATCAACATTTGCAGGCAAGGGGAGGGGGGGGGGGAGAGACAGAACAGTGGGAGGGGGAGAGAGAGACAGACAGAACAGGGGGGAGAGAGAGACAGACAGAACAGGGGGAGGGGGAGAGAGAGACAGACAGAACAGGGGGAGAGAGACAGACAGACAGAACAGGGGGAGGGGGAGAGAGAGACAGACAGAACAGGGGGAGAGAGAGAGACAGACAGAACAAGGAGAGAGAGAGTCAGACAGAACAAGGGGAGGGGGAGAGAGAGAGAGAGACAGAACAGGGGGGAGTGAGAGACAGAACAGGGGGAGAGAGAGACAGACAGAACAGGGGGAGAGAGAGACAGACAGAACAGGGGGAGGGGGAGAGAGAGAGACAGACAGAACAAGGAGAGAGAGTCAGACAGAACAAGGGGAGGGGGAGAGAGAGAGAGAGACAGAACAGGGGGGAGTGAGAGACAGAACAGGAGGAGGGGGAGAGAGACAGACAGAACAGGGGGAGGGGGAGAGAGACAGACAGAACAGGGGGAGAGAGAGACAGAACAGGAGGAGGGGGAGAGAGACAGACAGAACAGGGGGAGAGAGAGACAGACAGAACAGGGGGAGGGGGAGAGAGAGAGACAGACAGAACAAGGAGAGAGAGTCAGACAGAACAAGGGGAGGGGGAGAGAGAGAGAGAGAGAGACAGAACAGGGGGGAGTGATAGACAGACAAACAGAAAAAAGGGAAAATACACAGAGAGAAAAAGGGGGAAAGGAAGGGGAAGAGAGAGGAAGGGAGAGGAATGAGGAGGGAGGGAAATGAGCAGAAAAAATTTATACATAAGCATACTGGAAGGGAAGGAATAATTAACAAGTGATCTAAATGGATATATTGTATGTATAGAAGAGACAAATAGCAGAGAGGCACAGTAATATACAAGTATACACATAGTTATAGTTGATTAATTAGCAAAATATTCTCACCAAGGCATCATTAATGGTGTCTATCCAAAGGAGAGTACAACAAACAGAAATCAAGAACCTATATACATAACATATCTCCAAGAGGTTTTATATATAGAAAATACATCATAAAGGACTATATGAACCTCCTGTCAAAGGGCACAATATTCTCTATATTTACATATCTAGCATGGAGAGAAAAGACAAGGGGAGTTTACACACACATACATTTCCCTTACAGACATATCTGTCATTGTGCTTATTATCTATACAATAATATACTATAATAAGAGAGATAGCTATCACTGCAAATATTTGGTATTTATATATTAACCAACTAGTAAGGTCAGCACCTGAGTAAGGTCAAACCAGTTCCTCAGGTGTTATTGTAAAAATGGTACAATATCAAATTTATCATTTAACTCCGTGGAGACAAATTTGAATAAATGGCATCAACTGTTAATGTTTGTCACCTGCTTTTCTCCATCTGCTTGGTATAGTTAGGGCTGATGTGTAATGTGAATTTGTCAGGTGCAAGGCCATGTCTCTGTCCTCAGGACATCACATGTCATTGACACTATTTAGGAGCTGGTAAGTGAGAGCACTTCCCTTGAGGAGTACAACTGGAGTCTCTTTCCATTCAGCAGTGGTGGAAGATTCAGGGTCTGATGAAAAACTGGGATGTGTTCTGTGTTTTCAGTGTTGAGTAGCTGGTTCTCATTTTGTACTAGTAGAAATTAGGGGCCACCTGACTTATACTTGAAGGGACATTACCACTTACATAAGATGTAACTAGATAACCTAATAATTTAAAACAAACACATATATAAATCTATATTAATATGCCACTGTTTTTTTTATATGATTGAATTAATTGCATATAAAAGGAAAAATTTAATTATTTTGTGTTTATCTCCTGGCTCCACTTTGTGAATATTTGCCATGAGGCAACATCATCCCAAATCTTCTAACCAGTATGTTTACAACTGTTGCCAAAGCCTGCATGATGCTATCATAAGATACTCTCTTACTGGTTCCTGTCCATCATAGTGGGCAGGACTAGGTGACTTTGTATTACTTTTTTTTACCTGCCTTACAACACAAATTGAGCAGATTAACCTGATCAAACAAGATCATAACTCCACCCCTTTCTGATGTAATAGTTACATTACCCTCCCATTCAATGCAAGTCTATGATTAGAATTCTGACTTATAGACTGCATTCTGTGTCCCCAGCCCCAAAGTGAGAAATTTGTGTTGTAAAGTCGCTGTGGGGAGGCACCCAAAAACACTATATTTCACAAAATGGCAACGCCCAGTCACACTTGTTTAGTTAGATATTTTATTAAATACAGTCACATAACAAAAACAAAAGACATATCTGAAATCAACAGTACAAAATTTAAAAAATAAACCCTTTTTTTTTGGGAGTGTCCCTTTAACTTCCAGAGCCATGAGGTGTATTGTTAGTGCAGGCAGTTGCTGGAAAACTGTGTAGTGCTGCCTGGCCATCTTTACTTGAGCATCCAGTGCCTTGTGGATTATATTTACTTGATCGTTAGCGATCTACAGCGTGCCCACTTTTGTCTGTAGGGTTGTGTTGTCCATGTCCAAGTAGGAGACAGAAATGTCCATGCCCAAAGAGAGAGAGATGAGATTTCTCCTTCTCTTTCCTATGCACCCCATACCAGGGGCCCACTTCTGTGGCACCCAAATAATGAACACCTAAAAATATTCAAAACACTCACCACACAGGTTTCAGGTGCTCTTGCTCTTATCTTCATGGGTATGAAAATAAACATTAATGACCCAATATTTTTTCTTTTAAATGGCTCTAAAAAGTGATCCACAAAGTCTAATGGTTGTGAAAAATCAGCATGTCTCATCTCCCATATAGTGTAATGATGATACCATTGTTGTGAACTCTAATATAAGTGTAAATGCCCCTGTCTTTGAATTGTTTGTTGACTTTTACCATCGACTGCAAGGGTCGGAACTCACAATTATAGTCTATGTATGTACTGCAAGAGTAGATTTTTTTAACCTTTTGTGTGCTGAGGCAATGTGGGGGTTAGGATATTGGGGGCTATGAGAGAGGAATGTTTTTATTTTTAGAAAGTGGGGCTATATTGGGGAACTCGACATCCATCTCTCTGTAATGCTGAATTTCTTCAGTAATGTGTAACTACAGTGGTAATGACCCTCAGCCAGGAACTTGGCTACCTGAGATAATGTCTCGTTAGCCACGCATCGGTGGGTTTGGTGATTGGCATTGCCAACTAAGCTTTTAGGAATGAGTTATTAATAAAAAATAAATATTTTTTAGTGTTGACGCCTTTTAATGGATAGTGGAACAAATTATAATTGCACAATTCTTTATAATTTAATGCTTTACCTTTTAAAATATTATGCTAGCATTTTCAAGGTAAACATTTTTCTTTGTCCATGAAATGTAAAAAAAATACTGACTTTATGCATTTAAAGTTGCTCACTCAGTTGTACCTCTACTGATGTCTTTCAAGGTGACTGGTATAAATATGTATTAATTGATTAATTTACATTAATATGCAGTCTGTTGTTCATTATCTCCAACAGTGCTATTAGTGCATAAAGATTAAAAATGATGTCTGGCATCAGTTGTTTTTTAACTAATTTTGATCTTCAAGTTTTAATGTGAGTTTATAAGTGGCTCCTTAATTTTTAAAGCTACACATGGCTTTAATGAGGGACACTCATTTTTATTTGGTTTCCCTCAAATTTTAAACAAGCATTGAAAAAAGTAAGATATTTAGAAATGTATTGTTTTGTGATTTGAACAGTTCAGTCAAATAATCTATGTAGCTTAGTTTTATAGTTTCCAAATTTGCAAGCATTGGGGAAAATGTCATTGGTATGACATTCCTCATTACACACCTCCATTACCTCTGTTTGTTAAATCAAAGCAGAGCCAAGGTAAATGTAAAATGAGATGAATAACAGCACAAAGAACTTTACAAAGAAGGATTGAGAATTGACAACTATCTCAATTCTATTGGTGGATACAGCAGAACAGTGGAGACTGAAAAAGCAATGAGTAAAATTGATGTTTATACTTTACCTTCATTAATTTATTTACTGTTGAATAATGAAACTGTACAGTTACTGTGTGAGTTGTATTTGGCATTGTGATTAAGGGAGGCATTTATTTTCAAAGTTAACCAATTGTGTAATTGATTAACTGTGGAACTGGCTATAATAACAGTTGTAGTCATTGCAAGATAAGCTCTAGCCCTTGCATATTAGTAGGATAGTCCCTTATGAACTAAACATGTATAACCTGTGTGGCTTTTATGATTCTTTTGTATAGGGATCTGTGAAACATTGAAGATGACCGACTTTTATTTTCTGCTGTAATTAATATTTTTCTATGTTCACATAAAGCCCAGTAGACCATGTTTCATGATGCCTTACATTGATTTCCAGAGTACTTTTACTTGCCAAAAACCTATTGTCAAGACCAAAAAAGAACACCTTGGAACTTTTACTTTTCCATCCCTTTGATAATTATGGTAATTTGAGCAATGACAGTTATGAGAGAGCATATTCTTTAAAAAAAAACTTCAACAGTAGTTATGTAGCACTACAGACATATAAGAAGGAAAATCAAGGTATAAGGAAAATGGTGACACCACCATCCTCTCCCATAAACACACATCCATAAAATTAAAAGTTTATTTATTTATTTATTTTTATTTTGGATTGTTGATTTCAGATGTCTTTTATTTTTATTTATGTGAGCTTATTTAATTAAATATTTTATAAGGGGAAGGAACATGACGTAGGCCGCATGTTACGTTCCTCATGAGGTACCTGAAAACAGGTAGTGGCTGTACGGCAAAGGAGCACTAAACCCCCATCACCCAAACCTCTGACTAAACCCTGGGGACTCCATCCAAAGCTGATTGGGCAGAGGAAGACAGGCTGGAAACCCTAGCAGCAGGCAGGGAAACAGGCTGGCCGGATCAAAGGAGTGGTCCTGCAAGTGCATGATCGACCAGAGCTAAACGGAACAGGCGGGACAAGGGCGGGAGATGCCAATCTCCATTAAAGCCTCAGATAAAGGGCTTCAGAGCGAAGAGCAGCAAGTTGAATAAAGACCTTATGCTGAAACTCGAATTACTGGAGCACTACATAAAGCTAAGTCCCCTTAACCGAACACGGGTGCCTGGGAAAGGAGTGTCTTGCATAAAAGACAAGATCTTATTTCACCCCCCCAAAAAAGGGAATTTCCCTAATACAACATAAGGCCCCCTGAGTTTTGTCCCTGAGGGGAAGAGAAGGGGAAAGGAGGGGGGAAGAGGGAGTAGAAAGGAAAAATATAATTATCTCACTGCGTTAAGGAGGAGCTCCCCCTATAAAAGACAGGTTTTTAGTAAAATGGCTAGCAGGAGAGACCACAAAGTGGTACAGAAAAAAGACAAGATCAGGAAGAGAAAACATTTTTTTGCTCCATGGTGGGGTTTTCTTCCCGGTAACACATAAGGGGAATGGCAATGTATCAGAATTGGACTCAGCTAGATGCATCAGCCACACATTTGGATTTTTTCGTCAGATTCTGAAATAAGATATGTTACTCTAGAACCTCGGGATGTCTCTGTGTGCTTCTGATCCTATCAAATCAAAACATTTACCGTATTTGCTCGAATATAAGACAAGGTTTTTTTCAGAGCAAATGCATTACATTCGAGGTCGTCTTGTAATCTGACCTCAAATTGAGGTCAGATTATAAGATAGGGCTCCAGGTCCCCAGCAGAGCTGCAGGGGACCTGGATCCCCCTCTCTAACAGCAGGGGATGTCTCCCTCCCCTTGTCTCGGTCTCTTCCCCCTCCCTCCCCTTGTCTCTGTCTCTTCCCCTCCCTCCCCTTGTCTCTGTCTCTTCCCCTCCCTCCCCTTGTTTCTCTCTGCCCCCCCCCCCTTGTTACTCTCTGCCCTCTCCCTTCCCCTGTTACTCTCCGGCCCCCTCTCCTTTCCTTTGTTTCTCTCTGCCCCCCCTCACCTTGTCTTTCCCTGGTGGCTAGTGGGGGCAGCCGAGGGATGTCTGCACAATACGTGCAGACATCCTCCATGCTGCCCGACACTTCCGTCTATTATGACGGACAACCGGTCCGTCATAATACACAGAAGTGTCAGGCAGCATAGAGAATGTCTGCACTTATTGTGCAGACATCCCCCAGCTGGCCGAAAGTCCCTGGTGGCTAGCGGGGCAGACGGAGGATGTCTGCACGATACGTGAATAAATGCAATTTTTTGAGTATATCTTCATAACTAAGATCCTCCAATCCCCTCATTAATTTTGTAGCTCTCTCTTTGCACTTTTTCTAGTTCCTTAATATCCTTTTTAAGGACTGGTGCCTAGAATTGTACTGCATATTCAAGGTGAGGTCTTACCATTGATTTGTAAAGAGGCAAGATGATATCCTCCTCCCGTGAATCTATACCTCGTTTTATACATGCCAATATCTTATTGGCCCTTGCAGCTGCTGACTGGCATTGGGCACTGTTGCCAAGTTTGTTATCTCCAAGAATTCAAACACTGAGACATGGCTCTCAGCACAACGTGGGAGATAATTAATAAACAGATTAAAAAGAAGAGGTCCCAAAACAGACCCCTGAGGTACTCTGCTCAATACCCTTGCCCAATTTGAGGATTTTCCATTTGCAACAACCCTCTGTGTTCTATATTTTAGCCAATTTTCAATCCAAATACATTCATTTGCCCCCCATCCTATTTCTCTCAATTTGTAGAGTAACCTTTTGTGTGTAACTGTGTCAAATGCTTTAGCAAAAACCAAATAGATCACATCAACTGCCACACCTAGATCTATATTTTTACTGACTTCTTCAAAGAATGTTATTAAGTTTGTTTGGCAAGGCCTGTCTTTCACAAAACCATGTTGACTTTTACTAATTATATTCTGATTCAAGATGTATTCTTGAGTGTATAACTTTAGCAATCCTTCAAATAATTTCCCCACTACAGATGTCAAGCTCACTGGCCTATAATTACCAGGCAGAGATTTTGATCCCTTTTTAAATATTGGAATGACATCCGCCTTTCGCCAGTCTGTTGGCACTATACCTGAACTGAACGAATCCCTAAAGATCATAAATATTGGTCTGGCCAGAATTATGCTTAACTCTCTAAGGACCCTTGGGTGTATACCATCTGGCCCTGGGGCCTTGTCTATCTTAACAGAGTTTAATTGCATAAACACTTTTTCCTGTGTCAGCCAATCCCATGTTTGTGGTGACTGTTCCGTAACTTCCGGTAGCAGGGCTCATCCATCTGTTCTTCCTTAGTATAAACAGAAGAAAAAAAAAGTATTTAAAATGTCTGCTTTTTCTCTGCCCTCACTTACCAAATTTCCCATTTGGGATAACAAGGGCCCAACATTTTCCCTCTTTAGCTTTTTTCCATTTATATACTTATAAAAGATTTTGGGGTTAATTTTATTCTCCTTAGCAATCCTTTTCTCGTTTTCCAATTTAGCCATTTTAATTGCCTTTTTGCAGGCTTTGTTGGCATCTTTGTATTTTATAAATGATAATGTTGATCCCTTGCTTTTATAATGTTTGAATGCCATTTTCTTGTTTTGCATTTCCTGTTTCACGGTACAGGTAAGCCACATTGGTTTTGATTTGTGTCTTTTGTATTTGTTTCCCAAAGGTATATATTGGGATGTGTACATTTGTAATGTGTGCTTAAAGGCATTCCACTTGTCTTCTGTGTTTAGTCCAGAAAACAATCGTTCCCAGTCTAAATGTTCCATTGATGCCCTTAGTCCATCAAAGTTGGCCCTTCTAAAATTAAGTGTTTTGGTGGCGTAGTTACCAATTTGCTTTTTTGCATTAATCTCAAACGAAACCATGTTATGGTCACTATAGCCCAAGTGTTCCCTTACTTTGATGTTTGAGATAAGCTGCTCATTGTTTGTTATTACTAAATCCAGACAGGCATCCATTCTAGTTGGGGTGTCTACTAATTGTGCCATAAATGTGTTATTAAGCAGGTTCAGAAACTTGCTGCCCTTAGCGGAACTAGTTGTGCCACAATTCCAATCTATATCTGGGTAATTAAAATCTCCCATGATTAGAACTTCATTCAGATTTGCAGCCTTTTCAATTTGTAATAAAAGCTGATCTTCTCCATCAATGCTAATATTTGGTGGCTTGAGTGAATCCACATTTCTGAGTATGCACTTACTTATGGCAGTTAAATATTTGATTGTCAGAAAATGGAAATGGCAGGAAGTACTGAATTGACCCTCATTAAGTGATCAAATAAGATCCCAACTGGAGATGGAGAAAAGATTAAGTAAATTCTCCAAGGGAGCCTTTTAGCGATGGAAGGAGACCTATGAGAATGGGTAAAAGGTAAACACAGATGAGAAGAACAGAATCAGGGTAGGAGATCTCCCGTGAGATACTTATTGGCATAATCAGTCATCTTGGACAGATCAGATAGATTAACCACAGATGCCTTGAATAATCCAGAATAATCTCTAGCTATAAGAAAATGTATCTGAATAAAAGGGATGAGGTAGCAGCACTTAGCAGTGGCGTCCCGAGGGGGGTGCGGGGGGTGCAGACCGCACCGGGTGACACCGGATGGTCCGTATTCAGAGGATTGAAAAGTACACAATTTGATTCAGGAAGCCAAAGGTCAGGATTGGAGAGAATAACAATATCGAGTGAGGAAGCCAAAAGTCAGGATTGGAGAAATCAGAATGGTCGAGGATATCCGGGTCAGCAACAGGTAATCAAAAATGAAAGTAGCAAGATACTCTAAGGTAGCTTGGAGCTAAGAAGTCAGGAACAACAGCTGCTAAAGACAATACTCAGCGATTTGTGTCTGTTGCAGACTGTTATTTATAGTCACAGAAGGATCGCGTCATTGAAGGGGACGTGGCCAAATGAAGGGAGCGTGGCCTAATGACGCAATCGCAAAAAACAAAAGTAAAAATGAAAACCTGACAAAGATATTCAGGTTCAAATTTCAGACGCCTGCTCAATATACTCAATTGGGAAGAGAGATCTCTAAACTCAACATTAATTATAACTATAGATGCCGAAAAGGCTTTTGATGGAGTTGACTGGAACTTCCTTAGACAGACCCTGATGGATTATGGATTTAGAGGGAGATTCATGGAGGCGGGCCTGCCACTATATTCTTCCCCAACTGCAAGAATATTAGGATCAGGAATATCATCAGAATGGTTTAGGATCAAGAACGTAACAAGGCAGGGTTTGCCTCTTTCCCCCATGCTGTTTGTACTGTCCATGGAACCATTAGCTCAACATATCAGAGCAAATCCACAAATATGCGGATCTAGATATAAGTCTAGATCATTACGTCTAATGTTCTCAGACAATGTGAAAATCTATAAGATCAATAAAGTGCTGGACATGTAGCCAAAAAATAGTTACCTATTGACACATATGGTGGGATAATGCTGTACTACAGCCAGTTTGGAGTATGGTATTTGGCATCCTAGCCACCTTGGGAACCCAGAGTTTCCCCAGGAAAACATAGGCAGTACTTCTGTTTATGGGGTGGCCTAGGTTTCATGGTGAATCCACATTTCTGAGTATGCACTTACTTATGGCAGTTAAATATTTGATTGTCAGAAAATGGAAATGGCAGGAAGTACTGAATTGACCCTCATTAAGTGATCAAATAAGATCCAACTGGAGATGGAGAAAAGATTAAGTAAATTCTCCAAGGGAGCCTTTTAGCGATGGAAGGAGACCTATGAGAATGGGTAAAAGGTAAACACAGATGAGAAGAACAGAATCAGGGAAGGAGATCTACCGTGAGATACTTATTGGCATCCTCAGTCATCTTGGACAGATCAGATAGATTAACCACAGATGCCTTGAATAATCCAGAATAATCTCTAGCTATAAGAAAATGTATCTGAATAAAAGGGATGAGGTAGCAGCACTTAGCGGTGGCGTCCCGAGGGGGGTGCGGGGGGTGCAGACCGCACCGGGTGACACCGCCAGCGGGGGTGACACCCATGCTGCCGGCATCCCCCTGCAGCGTATCGCACTCCTGTACTTTTCTTTTTTTCTGCTGGATTCGGCTGCCAGGAAAAAAAAGGAAAAAAAAGAAATAAAAAATCACTGCGACCGGATGTGACGTTACATCACATACGGTGTCTGTGTTTCCCTCCTCCGTGCAGGAGGGAAGACTGCACAGAGGAGGCATCCGGGGACACGGAGCAGCAGCCAGGCGGTAAGTACTGGGGAAGGGGGGAGGAAAAACAAGCACTTTAACAACAATATTACTGGCATTTGAATGGCACAATATTTCTGGTATCTGAATGGCACAATAATACAGGCAGCTGAATGGCACAATATTACTGGTATCTGAATGGCACAATATTACTGGCATTTTAATGGCATAATAATACAGGCATTTGAATGGCACAATATTACTGGGATCTGAATGGCACAATTGGCACAATAATTATGTCATTTGAATGGCACAATATTACTGGTATCTGAATGGCACAATATTAGTGGCACCTGAATGGCCCAATATTTCTGGCATTTGAATGGCCCAATATTACTGGCATTTGAATGGCACAATATTACTGGTATCTGAATGGCACAATAATTATGGAATCTGAATGGCACAATAATTATGGCATTGGAATGGCACAATATTACTGGTATCTGAATGGCACAATAATACAGGCATCTGAATGGCACAATATTACTGGCATCTGAATGCCACAATAATACAGGCATCTGAATGGCACAATATTACTGGCATCTGAATGGCACAATAAATATGGCATCTTCATGGTGCAATAATACTGGCATCTGAATGGCACAATATTAATGGCATCTGACTGGCACAATATTACTGGTATCTGAATGGCACAATAATACAGGCATCTGAATGGCACAATATTACTGGCATCCTAATGGCACAACACTTATGGCATCTTCATGGTGCAATAATACTGGCATCTGAATGGCACAATATTACTGGCATTTGAATGGCACAATATTACTGGCATCTTAATGGTGCAATAATAATGGCATCTTAATGGCGCAATAATACTGGCATCTTAATAGCACAATATTACTGGCATCTTAATGGGCAAATTGGCTGGGGTATCTTAATGGCACAATATCACTGGCATCTTGATGGCACAATATTACTGACATCTTGATGGCACAATATTACTGGCATCTTGATGGGCAAATTGGCTGGGGTATCTTAATAGCACAATATTACTGGCATCTTAATGGCACAATCTTACTGGCATCTGAATGGCACAATATTACTGGCATATTAGGCAAATTGTCTGGCTTATTAATGGCAAAATAATACTGGCATATTATTATTGTGTGTGACATAATTTGTGGGGCTCCTGTATGTGGCATATTTAATGGGCCATCTGACTGGCATTACTAAGGAATCTGTTTGGCATGGTATTGGAGGAAATCCAGGGGGGTGAAACCATGAGTTACCACAGCGGGTGACACCAACCCTACTGTAGTGACGCCTCTGGCACTTAGACTAGCATACAGTACAATACAAAGTGCTGTTTGTTATGTATGTAATGATGCCACCTATATCGAAAATGTTCTCTCACTATTCAATCTCTGCGTTTCTTGTCAGTTCCCTTCCAATAACTAACATATTATTTTAGTTTCTGTGAACCTAGAGATACCATGTTTTATTCTCTGTAATGTATTTCGTTTTTGGAAAATTCAATAAAATTATAATTAAAAAAAAAATAATTATAATACTTGGTATATATTTATGTATTTAGTGATCTATATACTTTGTAAAAACTTTAATACAATTTTAAAGAAAAAACTTTTTTTTACTAAACAAGTGTGACTGGGCACCTCCATGTTGTTAAATATAGTGTTTTTGGTTACCAAAATATCCAAGTAATGAAGTCTTGAGCTAAGACGAAATGCGAAGGGAGATTTGCACCTCTACGTCAGTGCATACTGACGCATGGTAGCATTTTTCCAACTTGGCTTCTTTGGCCTTAAGTCAGAAATTCCTGCAATTCCATCTTTCATGATCAAAGCCCATAGAGTCAAGGACCAGTCCACAGCAGATATAGGAGCCACACCTGCAAGCGTTTTTTAGATGGAAAGGCAATGGGAGTCCACCTTCGGGCAGAACCAGGATCAGTGTATGGACAAGGATTATGCAACAGCAGGGTCAGATTGCCCAGGGTTCAAGGCAGGCAGCACAGGATCACAGACCAAAAACAGTAGCAGATTAACAGTCAGAATATACAAAAGAAGAGATCACAAAACAACTGAGCAGAGAACCTATTTCAGGCAGGTTTGTATACACTCTAAACATGGGAGCATGTGGTGACCTTATGTTGATGACAGCAGGTGTGCTTTCATGAGTATAGCAGGTTCGGGATGTCACAATGGAGGATAGCATGAGCAGTTAAAATGCTAAGGAATGAAATGTACTGGTGGCAAACTGTGAAAAGTTCTGTGAAACAGAGGCTGCATGCTATGTATAGAGAATCCAGTTCAAGGCCAGTGAGGACCAGAACATACATGATCCCTCAATGCAATTGATGTTCAGGGGCATAAGCCTGACATATGGAAACAATGGTGAACACTACCCTAAACCAGCATATATGCTAACAATATAAGGTGTGGTACTGAAATGATCAACATTTATACACAATCCAGAAATATAAGCAAAGAAACAAATATTTTTTCAATCTACAGGTTTCCACAATGTAATTTTGAGGATACCAATTAATGTACAAACATAAGTTTGAATAGTAATGTATTGATACCAATTCATGTACATATAATTTTGGTGTGATATTGACTTATAATATAGAATAATCTCTTTGGAATAAGAACACCAACTTTAAACAGATAATGCAATCATCTATATATGCAGAGATAACAGTGTTAATTCAGCATTACTTTAATACTGTATGTATTATTAAGATATGTATATCTTGTAACATGACACATTCTTCAGATTTTTCAAAAGGTTAGGTTCCAAAGGAAGTGTGAAACATAAAATATTTAGGCATTTTCATTCTAAAAGATTTAAAGTAATTGGTTCAATCAAATTATTTCCTGTCTACTAATAGAAAAAATCTGAATACATGGAATATAATAATGCTCAACTAGTTGTCAGACTTTTTTTTTCTTCTTTTTTTCTAATGTTGAGATTGTATTTTGGTTGCATCATTTGTTAGGAATGACATAGGTGAAATTGGCACTTGGATGGTGAGCAGTCAAAAAGGGTTGGAGGGTCAAATGTGTACCTTCCAACTTAATTTAAATGACAAGATTTTAAAGGCCATAGCCTTTCAGTCATATCCTTTCCTGCTGATATTTATCATCCGGTGTAAGCATAACCATGCACATATTCTTGGTATGTAACTGTGATAAAATCTGCTATATATCTAATAGTTAGATCACAAAATTGTAATGTCCCTAGAGATTTTAATTTCCTAGTTAATAGGGTCCTCACTAAACCTGAAGTCATTGATGGATATTGGAGTTGTTTAAAAGCAACAAGAAGTAGTCAGCTCTGTCCATAATAAATATAATTGCTGGTTAGTCTCTTACTCGGTGCTCAAACATTGCAGGAACAATATTACATCACTAAAATAATCCAATACAAATGTTGGTTGTAAACAAGGCCAGATGACTATATATTTCCCTTTGAAAATCAGTTAATTTGCATATCAGGTCACGGGTGATGTCATAAGCAGGAAACTCCAAAGACACATTTACAGCACATTTTACTCCTATTTTAGGCATTTACTTGCATTTTTGCTAATACAATGTATAGATAATTTTCAATATCTTTTTATTCTCTACCTGCACCGTAAAAACAATGATTAGGTAATCCAGTCCCTTTACTGCCAGCAAAAGTTAAAGTTTTTGTGGTACATGCTATTTATAAAGGAATAATTTGTGATCCAATGGGCTCTCTACCTGCCCTATACAATGAAATAAATACAAATATGTAAATTCTCTACCTATGCCGCACTACCTCTACCTTTCCCAGGTAGGAAGGATGATTAAAAATTAATGATCCAACTTGTAGGAAAAGAAACCCACCAATGAGTTAAAATCACTGCCCACCCCCTGGCACACAAAGGGTGCCCTGTGAAAAAATAATAATATTTATTAAAAATGTGCACCAATGATTTTGAAAATCAGCCAAGAGTTGAGCTGGGACAGGGAGGCTTCTGAACACACACACTTGGTATCACTTAGAAATGTCCTTGTTTTCCCTAAATACCTACATCAGAAGAGTTGCAAAATAATTAGTCCCAATTTTTGACAAGGTTAGAACTAATGATGTTTAATTTAAATAATAATTGTATCTTTTAAACAAAGCTTTCTTTGAAGAATTCACCACTTGCAGCAATTACAGCCCTGCAGACCTTTGACATTCTAGTTGCCAATTTGTTGAGGTAAAATGAAGAGCTTTCACTACAGGAAGAGGTGGGCCACATTTATTTTTGTGAAAAGTTCACAGTGGTTGAGTTTGGAGGTTGAGTTTCATTTTACCAACTTGACCTCCTTGAGATTAATTTAAATTTACTGAATAGTTCCCATATGTGTCCTTAATTTACCAAAATTGCAAACAATATAAAATATAAAATGAGCAACACATTCTTAAAACTCTTCATTATTTATAATATATGGCTATTCACTAACATATGAATTAGGTTGAGTTGGGAGATAAACTTTGACACAGATTCTCACTTCTTGAAATAAATGCCAAAAATGTAACTGAAATAACTGTCCATTTACATTAAACATTGTAAATAAGCTCTTTAAGAATAAAGTTTAGTAAAATTGCAAACAATATAAAATGAGCAGCACATTCTTAAAAGTCTTTATTATCTATAGTATAGGGCTATTCACTAACACATGAATGAGGTTGAGTTGGGAGATCAAATTTGACACAGATTCTCACTTCTTGAAATAAATGCCAAAAATGTAACTGAAATTACTGTACATTTGCATTAAACATTGTAAATAAGCTCTTCAAGAATAAAGTAAATTAAACAATTGCAAATAACATTTATTGCTATTTTACTCACAAGTATAAAGTTAGCCAAAATAAGTGTTTATTCTTTTATTAGATCAAAATAAACAGAAAATACTGTGTAAATGTGGAAATTGTGTTGGTTTGTAATTATTTTTTACTTAAACTTTCTTAGTAAAGCAAAACATGTGAACATTTGTTTGACTTGGGAATTTTTTTTGACTGGTCCTCCATCAAGCATTACCAATTAGATATTGCTTGACTGTTACAAATATAATTAAGAAAAACAGCCATCCGTAAAAATTTAGAAGTTCTGTTTTCCTTCTGATTAATATGTAAATGCAATTTTATTGTAATGTGATTTGTTCGTATGAATGACCAGCCAGAATTTAAAATTGATATTAAATAAATAAACAATTCTCTTGTAACCATGTTTATTTTTAATTTCTCATTTTCTAAATTACATTAGATTTTGAAGTAGGAGGAATTACAAAATATTAATAAAACTAAATGCATATTAATAATTCCATTTTTTGAGTAATCATCGCTAATATTTTTTGGCAAGCTGACAAGGGACAATTCGGTTAACATGGGTTAATTAATAAAATGTCACATTCACATCAGGAGTCAAAAGACGGATATGCAATAAGTAAAGTAGTCATTGTGCCAAAAAAGGTTGAGAAAAAATATGTTGTTTGCTTTTTCTTAACCATTTTGGTTGGACTAGGGTAATTATCTAGATTAACATGTTCTAGAACTGGACTAGGAGCTCATGAAATGTATACACATCTATAGAGTACATATGTTTTTGTTTTTTTTTAGCAAAAAATCATAACAATTTGCCTCTTTTTATTAAATATGCTGTATTAATTGATAGTTATTTAAATTAAAGATTTATTATTCATCATTGCAGTCATATAGCATCATATAAGAGAGCAACATAAATGTGGACATCAACTACATCCAGAAAATCTGTGTGTAAATCTATTTCTTATTATTTTAATATTATTCTAATAATTATTTTTCCACCTTTATTTAAACCAATAGGATGGTGATAATCTGTGTGTTAGTACACACATGTATATTAAGAGAAGGTGAGCATGTAATTTTGCAATTATCCGTTTTTTAAAATTTGAAGATAAAAAATGCATCCTGAATTACCACCACATCATTTGCAAACCAGTATGTGAAAAAGTCTGGTCAGATAAAGACACACATTTTGAGATGCAAGTAATAATGAAAATATTGTTAGCAGTATAAAATACCAGGTGCTGTTTAACGCTATGGAGGAAGTAATGACAACATTTTTAAAACGTGCTATAAAATGGCCCTTGAGTATTACTGATTGCATGAGAGAAGCCCATGAGAAGGTATCAATGACTGACAAATGTGTTTATTTACAGGTTGGTGTTAATCAAATACTCCACTAGTCACTAGTGGAATTCTTGCTTATATCCAGCTCATAGCCACACTTTTATCCACTTTCTCTTGGGGGTGGGACAGTTCTTTGCGGCTGCTTAAACGCAGCTGCGATTTCTTGAACGATGGACAGCTCATCGCAGGATCGTGGGTGAGCATTATTAGGGATTATGTGTTAGTATTAAGGTTTGCAGGGGTTTAGTGTTAGTATTAGTATTCTGTGGGTTTGTGTTAGTATTAGGGGTATGAGTGCTGGTATTAGGGGTATTAGTATTAGGGTTCGGGGTTATTATTAGGGTTCAGGGGGGTGAGTAGCAGAGTAGTAGAGAGGTAACTTTTAGAGTGGTTAATTTATTAGGTGCGTTTACTCTGTAAGCACTGACAGTACAGCGCTTAAATGGCCATGTTGCCTTTCATTGCTCACAGGTTCTGAATTTAAATAAAAGGCATACTGATCTGGAACAACTTGTAGTCCTGTACAGAAAAATAAACATCAGCACATTTTAGAATAAAATAATTTTTTTTGTGTTTTATTATTGTTCTGGACATTTTTTTCTTACACAGTGTAACACATTCATTAACAGTTACTAAGTTTAAATATTTCCTAGGAATGTCACAGGTTTGTTATACACACAAACATCTTACACATTCTTGACATTTTTATTTTATTGACCTTGCTTATAAATAACAAGCTGAAAAAAAAAAGATTTTCTCTTGACAAATATTTTGCTAGATTGATTTCAAATAAATAAAGATTTAAACAATATTGATCAGTGTTTAATCTTTTAGGCACTGCTATTTCTTTTCCATTGATGATTTTGAAAGCAAAAAATATTACCCTTTTATAATAATAGCATATGTATTAAATAAAAGTGTTTTTTAAAAAAAAAAAGTTATTTTACAACACATGCTGAATACAAGTAGCATAATTCTAAGAAGATAATTCTGTATTAATGAACTACCAAATGAAGTATTTTATCTCTGCAATGGGTTTTGTTAAACTGATTTTACATATGTAATGTAAGTTTGTAAGAATACTCCCAATCCTAAAATGTCACCAAAAGAAGCTTTTAAATATATGTCTGGTGCCAGCTGAAGCATTTTAAATATATGACTAGTATACAGTAAAGTTCCCTACCAATTAACAACCCCTCCCTCTAGTAGCCATACTTTTAAGATCCACCAGTTACCTTTACCTTCCTCTTGCCCAGACCTCAAATAAAGACAAAACTCTCAACATCTTTTAATAATAGCAGATACAATGTTTATTAAAACAAAATAGTAACTTTTATTAAATATAAAAGCACATTTAAACATTGTTATTAAAAACAAGTGCATAACTTTAGACTGTAACTAACAGTCTTTGACCAAATACCATCCAGGGATCTGTTTACACAAGCCCAATTATAAACCAGCCACAATTCACCATCAATTTACATCCCCGTAATCAATTTACATTCCTATAAAACAATCTTTTCCAATTTTAAAAACAATTTTTACCAACCTTCTTTGGTGCTTATTACCAACCCCCGTGGGAACAACTTGTGTAAAAGATCCCCCCCTGGCGCTAGCACCTGCCACAGTAGGGAATGTTGACCCCTTAACTTTCCTGATTCCTTTAGCCTTTTTCACCCCATCCTGAATGCACGAGCAAGGGAGGTCAAAACTTATCCCATTGACATGAACAATGTCATTCTGGACCTAAATCAAAAGATCACCTTTGAACATGTTGAGCTGAACAATCACCCCTACCCAACACATTCTACAAACTGGGAAACCAGCTTGTTAAATTTGACCTGCACCATGTTAAAGGCCATTGAGGACTGGACCAAGTCCCATGCTTGCCTAGGGATAATTTCCACACTAGTACAAAACCAGGGTAATGAGACAGAGGGTTACATTTAACCTTGACATTTAATACCCTTAATAATCAGGCTGATAGGAACCAGACATAAATGGTTTCCCCCAACAATGCTCAGGATGTTTTCTCCCCAAAGCATTTGCCAAAATAGCAAATGGCTGCAACCATTTGGAGAGAGTGAGAGGAATCAGACAACAACAATGCTTTTTTTCCTCCTCCTATATTTTGAAATCATCAACTTTACTAACTCTACGCAAATCAAAATACTCCAGAGGTAATCCTTGGACACCTTATCTGCAGTATGTGGGAACCTGAACCCACTAATCTGAAGTGTAAGGAGCAGGAGGTAGGTGAAGTTTTTACCACACGTGTCGGTGGAATCGTGCTGGTAAATGGACCTTTTCCACTATCTGAAAAACATGCACCCAATGGGGAAAATGTAGGGTTGCCAGCTGCCCCTTTGGCACTCATTGACCTGGGAGAAACCCTGCTCCTCTTCAATGTCTGCCTGTGTAAACATGATAACATAGGGGACCCCCCACAATAGAGCCTAAACTGAAACCACTGGTCTAACTGAACCCATAACAGGGAGTGAGTGAAAAGAGAATAAAGGATGAGAATATGGAGGCGTAAAATGGACAAACAGGGAAGGTGACTGAGATCACTCACCAGGAGACTGCACAGATAAAGAATGGGTAGATGCAAGAAAAAAGCAGGAACAGCTGGAGGAGACATGCCAGTGGATGACCGAGGGACCTGTGCAGGCCACACAAGCACTGGAGCAGGAGCCAAGGAGGACATCTCAGGTGAAAAGGCCACCCAAAGAGTATCAGCAGAAACCACAGCAGGAAGCACCCTCAAAATAAAGGTCAAAAGGAGAAAATGACCTTTATTTTGATTTATTTCAATTTAATATCACTTACATGTATCCTGCCATGCACTCCCTGCAATATTATTAATTTTATCTGTGTTACTCAACATACGTACTTCTCTTTGTCTGAGGAAGGGGCCATAATGATGGCTGACATACATATATATTATTTTTGTATTAATGGATGAAATAAACTAACAATAGATATGCAACCGAATCATACACATCAATATAAACTAACAAAATACAAAAAAAGTGTATGTATACGTTATCTAGCCCACTAGCAAATGTGGCTCTGCCAGTTCTTTTGAAAAAAGTTTAATAGATGAACAACTTATATTACAACCACTTACTGTAATCGTTTAATCTTAACATCATTCAGCCCTACCCATGTTTGGATATTAGTATTTAACTGTTTCATGTATAGTTTAATGCATACTATTTAATGTATAGACATTTTTTTATGTAAGGAGCACTTTAAGATGGATAATGATTGCACTTTAGTATAAATAGATGCATTTGTCCCTCAAAGGTCAGCCTTTACAAAGCGTGTAGATGTTCCTTCCACCGGGTGAGGTGTGCACCGTTTGCCACAGGGGCTGTGGCCAGTTTTATTTCGCAATTTAATATGTTAGTATTTTTCCATTCAATATGCTAGTATTTGCCCACTCAATATGCCAGTATTTCACTATTCAATATGCCAGTATAATTTTGCCATTCAATATACCAGTATTATTTTGCCATTCAATACATCAGTATTTTCCATTTAATATGCCAGTATTTTGCCACTCAATATGCCAGTATTATTTTGCCATTCAATATGCCAGTATTATTTTGCCAATCAGTATGCCAGTATTTTGTCACTCAATATGCCAGTATTTTGTCATTCAATATGCCAGTATTTTGCCAATCAAAATGCCAGTATTTAGCCATTCAGTATGCCAGTATTTTGCCACTCAGTATGCCAGTATTTTGCCACTCTGGCTAAATACTGGCATACTGAATGGCAAAATACTGGCAGATTGAATGGCTAAATACTGGCATACTATCTGCCAGTATTTTGCCACTCAATATGCCAGTATTTTGCCATTCAATATGCCAATATTTTGCCACTCAATATGCCAGCATTTTGCCACCCTCCTCCCCCTTTACCCAGTACTTACGTCCTTGCTGCTCCATGTCCCCAGTCATCCTCCGTGCAGTCTTTCCTCCTGAATGGAGGAGGGAAACACAGCCACGTAAGGTCATATCTGGTCGCAATGTTTTTTTTAAACTTTTTTTCCTGGCAGCTGAATCTAGTGGATGTGGCTGCCAGAAAAAAAAAAAGTTCAGCAGTGCTATGCGCTGCGGTAGGATGCCAGCAGCACAGGTGTCACCCCTGCTGGGGGTGTCTCCCGGTGCAGTCCGCTCCCCCGCACCCCTCTTGGGATGCCACTGCCTAGGTATTACTATTCAGAGTGTCAGTGTTGAAAGGCTAACAGGCACACTTATTCTTAAGGTCTGATATTTAACAGGGTTTTTAATCAGTGCCCAAAGGGATATTGCATTCTATATTTTGGTTATTTTTCCAGCAGGGATTCTGGTTTATTTTATACCTGCACTTGCAGAGTTACCCATAGATTAGGTCTTTAAAGTATTTGTAGTAATACAGAATAAATCCTTATTGGGCATCTGTATAACAACACCCTTTTTATTTACTTTTTTACTACTTTTAGAACAGCCTGCATATCATTGGATGGTTATTATTGTTTCTAACATAATAGAGACCACAAGATAGTTTATTTTAAATCACTTCATCTATCACATTGCTTTCTTTCACAATTGTTTGTGTAAATATGTACATTGATTCTTTAATCAAGATACGAATAATTGTTAGGCTTTAAATTATTTCTAAAGTGACTTCACACTGTCTCTTTTTCTTTTACTTCAGAGACTCAGGTGACCTAAGACAGCATATATGATAATGGGAGTTATATGATCAGTGTATAGACTTTATTTATGAAAGAGGAAATTGCAGGGAATTTAAGACCTACAGGAAGCACATTTTAAAAAAAATGTCCCTTGCGTTGAAGAAAGCCAGATGTGTATATTTAGAGATAGTAAACTAATAACTCAGCACACACACATTCAATCGAAGTTGGGGCTCATCTGATCGGACTCTCACAGGAGCAGAGGCTTAACTAGAAATCACCGAGCCCCGGTGCAAAAATTGAACCCAGGGCCCCCCGATTTGCCAGTGTTATTTGCCCATTAGCAGTTATTTGCTAGTGTTATTTGCAGTTATTTGCCGGAGTTAATTGCCCATTTGCAGTGTTATTTGCCAGTGTTATTTGTCCACTTGCCAGTGTTATTTGCCCATTTGCCAGTGTTATTTGCCCATTTGCCAGTGCTATTTGCCCACTTGCCAGTGTTATTTGCCCACTTGCCAGTGTTATTTGCCCATTTGCAGTGGTTTTTGCCAGTGTTATTTGTCCACTTGCCAGTGTTATTTGCCCATTTGTCAGTATTATTTGCCCATTTGCCAGTGCTATTTGCCCATTTGGCAGTGCTATTTGCCAACTTGCCAGTGTTATTTGCCCATTTTCCAGTGCTATTTGTCCATTTGCCAGTGTTATTTGCCCATTTGCCAGTGTTATTTGCTCACTTGCCAGTGCTATTTGCCCATTTGCCAGTGTTTCTCTTCCCCAGCACTTACCTGTATGATGCTTGTTGGCAGTCTCCTCAGCAATGTTTCCTGCATGCACGCTGCATGCAGGAAATACAGCCACCGGAAGTGACGTTTCCCGGGTCTGCATTCATCTCCCGGCCGCTGCCCGTATGAGACAGTCACACGGGCAGCATGGGCCTACGGGGCAACTGCTTTGGGGCCCAAGAATGAATGGGCCCTGGGCAGCTGCCCTGTTTGGCCATACTTTTTTTTACATTTTTCTTTTATTTGTGTGCAGGGCGGCCGGCCCCCTGGAGTGACGGGCCCGGTCACAGCTGCGACCCCTGCACTAATGGTAAGAACGCCACTGCACAGGAGATCAACAGTAAGAGAGACAGTCGACAGCCTGACCAGTCTGCCTGCTACCCAAGAAAACATGGCAACTGCCAATCAGAGGATCAACTGACATGTCCTTGGTACACTGCATTTTTCCCTTGTGCTGTTCAAGATGGCCGCCGCCATTAGTATGTGCAATGCTACAATCAATCAGTGTCCTAGTGAAGGGGGGGGGGGGGCAGTATAAGGTATTTATAAGCAGCTCTAATGTGTTTGTAGTCAAGTCATCCTTGACAAAGGCAATTATCCAAAATGCTGGGTGCACTTCTGTGTTTTTTTTTTCAGCCCTACCTGTCACTGCTTTTTCCTTGCATTGTATTTTCAGAAGTATTTTTGTACATTTGCACTGTATATGTTTTTTTAATATGTGTAATTGTAGTAATAAAAGTTGCTATTTTTGTATACCTCTTGTGTGCTCCTCCAGCCTTTTGTTTTTCTGTGTATTTATTAAGGGATGCAATTGGGGTTCCTCTTGGAGTGATGCACCCTTGTTTCATATATTTCAATTTTTATCCATTTTTTTCTTTTTGTGTATGATGTGCCTCTCTGTGAATATATATATATTTTTATATATATTTCCATATGCAAGGACTGTGGTGGAAAAAAGTACTATTGTACTGCAATCTATTTGTCTGCATATTCATTTAAGATGTGTGTATGAGAGAGTTGTATACGGTTGATATCAAACCACAGAAGTCTGATGTCTTGCATTTCTCCTAATATACAATGTAAGTTTTCCCCTCACCCCCTTTCACGGGGCAACTCCAATACTCTTCTGTAGATTATGGGAAATTTGTGTTTGGTCCACCCTTAGCGGTACCAAATCCCATTTTTTCAGCGGGACTCACATGAGACTGCTGATACCCCTCCCTTGGGGCATTCTTTTCCTCACCTTCTCATGCCTCCCCTATTTTTCTGCCTCAATCCTCCCTTTCTCTTTTCATTCTACCCTCTTTTTTTGTTGGACTTATTTCCATTATTCTTCTAGAAATGCTTTTCTTATTTGTAGCTCATCTTTCTTCGGTCCCCTTCCTTCTTTTTATTTATTTTCCCTCACTAACTTTGTCTATATCTTTTTTTGTTAGCTCCAGACTCTATTACTGTTTTTGTACTGAATGCTATGACTTGCTTACTATTATGTATTGGGTTGTATAATTTTAGTATAAAATGTAAATGCCAGTATGTTGATATACTAATGTACACGACACTTATACTGATCAGCCATAACATTATGACCTCTGACAGGTAGCAAGCCGGCTGAGCCAGTGTGAGGCTTTGGTAAATGTACTGCTGGGAAGCCTTGGGTCCTGCCATTCATTTGGATGTTACTTTTACATGTACCACCTTCCTAAGTGTACCTCCTTTCATGGAAATGATATTCCTCTTTAAGCAGGATAATGTGCTCTCAATAAAGACATCAGGAGACTCAGCACACCGTTCAAGGAGTTTAATCCACAAAATAACGATGTTTCAGCTCTGTGATGAGCTTTTTTCAAGTCTGGTGATACGTGTAGAAAATCACTAATATATAGGGTATACGTAAAGTGACATACAAATTGAAGGGGCGGAGTCCACATGGACAGCCCATATGTGCATCATACAAGTGTTACAACATTACAAATCTCAAAAATACAAAAGTGTTACAAACGTATGTGAATACAATGTAACAATAAAAAGATTAAAAACACTGTAATTGCAGCCTAAGGACACAGAGGCATAACAGGTGTAGTGGACACAATGAAATAAGTAGCGCAGCTATTCCAGCATAAGATTCCCATAGTCAGGTTGCATATTTAACCTCTTTCGTACTCAAACATTATCTCCAAATGGAGTCATAGTATCCGGTACATTCATATATTTACTTTATGCCCGAGCAGCTGCGCCTGTTTCCTTTATCCACTGGAACATTTCTATCCTGCAAGACAAAAGAAGAAGAAAGAAAGTCATCAATAATGGATATGCATAGTCTATATCACTATATTTTTCAGTATTTGTAAATTACTATGCATATATTATCATAACATTTAAATAAAAGGCACCAAATTGAATTCATGATTTAACCCCTTTGGTGTCATACTATCTAATTCATGAATCCACCAAGTCTCATGTTTTTTCAAAAGTTTCTCTCTATCACCCCCTCTCTTTAGTTTGGGGACGTAATCAATTATATGAAATTTAAGTTCATTTATATTAGGATTTTTTTCTTTAAAATGATGAGGTAAAGGGAGATCTATTTTCTCTGTACGTATGGTCGATGGTCACATAAATCAAATTGCAGGGGCATGTTATTGTATAGAATTGCACATAAAATAAGATTTCATTTCATACCATTGATCTCTTAATGGATGCTTAAAGCGAGAACACTTAGTAATAAATGGACAAGGGAAATAAATGGACTTTTTTGGGAAAGACAGTATGGAGGTGACTCCGGGAGGAGAATCCAACATGGAACTACCAACACGCACCGCCTCTTCTTTTTTAACGAAAGAAGGGGGCCCACCTACCCCTGAAAGAAAATCAGAAGGGGAGGCAAGAAACACCGCCAGCACAGACGGGCAGAGGAACCCTTCATCCAGTCGTACGAGAGGGATGAAGAGCAGGAGAGTCTTATAGAGAACATTTCTGACTATGTCTTCGAAACAAACGAGGTAAAATTATTGGAAAAAGGGTTGTCATTTTGCCCCTCTGATGTAATTAAACCATTTCAGATTAAGGTAGACCTGTTTAGATTGATAAGAAATATTAAGCTGAAAGTGATATTTAAAGACACAGGTGCTAATGTCCAAGTTAAAGATAATAATGAAAACAATGATTGTATGTTCAGTTTATGTACGTATGGTTTAAAGAATAAGTCTACCTTTATGCCCAATATTAGAGAAGCACCCATAGATACCTTCGAACAATTTGTACAGAAAGATATACAGAACATTTTACAACAGAGACATTTTTCTAGAGATGTATGTAATATCACTAAAGCTGAAAGAGAAGCAATGAAAAAATTAATACAGAATGAAGAGATTATTTTAAAGCCTGCTGGCAAAGGGGGATCCCTGGTTATAATGAATCAATCAGATTATAAATCTGAGATTTATCGGCAGCTTGTAGATGTAGACACATACTGCTTATTAGAAAGGGACCCTGCTAGTGAAATCAAACGGGAGATTGATGTAATTTTACAGGAAGCTCTAGAGAGAAATATAATTGATAAACAACTTGTTGAATTTATGACTTGTCGTAATCCTGTAATACCGGTCCTGTACACTTTACAGAAGGTCCAAAAATCACTTGTATGTCCCCCAGGCAGACCAATTGTGGCTGGGGTGAATTTGATTCTTAGTCCCATATCTGTGTTTCTCGATAGGGTGTTTAGGGTGGGAATTACTGAAATTAGGTCTTATTTAGTTGACACAACTAACCTGTTATACATATTGATGGATATTAGGATAAATGAGGATACTATTTTGGCTTCTTTTTACGTTGTCAGTCTATATACATCGATTCCCCATTCAAAATGAATGGAAGCTATGCAGAAAATGGTGATAAAATTGGGTTATAAAGATGCAGATCTAGAATTACTTATGAAACTTATACGACTGGTATTGACAAAAATTTACTTTAGGTTTAATGAGAAGTACTTCCTACAAACAAAAGGCATGGCCATGGGCTCCAATGTGGCCCCCACATATGCAGGCATAATTATGGCTGAATTTGAGGAGCAATTTGTATATTAATATGATCTCTTCATTGCACATGGTAAAAATTGGTTCAGGTATATCAATGATGTGGTGGTAGTGTGGGAAGGCCCTTTGGAAACCCTGGAGAAATTCTTAGGAGAGTTGAATAGTTACATGGGTGACATACAATTCAAGATGGAACATAGTAAACAATTGATTATTTTCTTAGATACTATAATATATAAAGAAGAGGGTAAACTCATTACAGACTTGTATGTCAAACCCACAGATAAAAATAACCTACTTAGATTCAATTCAGCCCATCCCACTGGCCTGCTTAAATATTAACCAGTGAGCCAACTCCTTAGGGTGAAGAGGATTATCCCCGGGGGTACGAAACAAATTGAAGGTTTGGAAAAAATGGGGAAGAAGTTTTGTATGAGGGGGTACCCCAAAACCCTGATCAATAGAAACTTATAGAGAGTGGCAAAGGTAGATGTGACAACCCTACAAAGAAGTTCTAAAAGAAAAAAGACAGATTAATTTTTGTGTCTGATTGGGGCACTCATACAAAACCCATAGAAACAATTTAAAGGAAACATTGGCCCATCTTGAGAGAAGCTCATCCAGAGGTGAAGGAATTCCAATCACCCCTATGATGGCATATCACAGAGGGAAAAATTTGAGAAATAATTTGATTAGGGCAGAATATACACCTAAAAACATTGTGGGTGAATCCTTTTTGAGTAAGAAGAGGAGGGGTAATTTTCCTTGTCTGTGTTGCGTAGCTTGTCCATTTCTTACTAAGGGTTCTCGCTTTAAGCATCTATTAAGAGATCAATGGTATGAAATTAAATCATATTTTACGAGCGATTCTAACTATGTGATCTATACTCTAACGAGCCCCTGCAATTTAATTTATGTGGGGGAAACAACACAGAAGATAAAGGTGAGATTTTCCCAACAGAAATCAACCATACGTACAGAAAAAAAAAGTAAAAAAATTAAAAAAGCCGGTAGAGGCACTGGCTGGGGGGAGATCAAAAGATCCCCCCTCACCAGCCCTCAGCTCGGCAAGCATCTGTTGGGTCCGGGGAGGGGGTGGAGCTAACTGACTGAGAGGTGTAGCTCCGCCCCCTCCCTGCGAAGCAGAGAAGCTTCTGCTTCAGGGGGAGCTGCAGGCAGCAAGAGATAGTGCTGCTTGGCTCCCCATGCTTGCACTAAGCATGGGGAGCCGAGCAGCACTTTGTCTTGCTGCCAGTGAAGCAGACGCTGCTCTGCTTCACAGGGTAGGGGCGGAGCTACACCTCTCAGCCGGTTAGCTCCGCCCCCTCCCCTGATCCAGAACAGGCAAATGAAGGAGAGGGGGGAGAGAGAGAACAGGGGTGAGAGAGGGACAGAACAGGGGGTGAGATACAGAACAGGATGAGGGGGGGGAGAGAGACAGAACAGGGGGAGGGGGAGAGAGACAGAACAGGGGGAGGGGGGAGAGAAACAGAAAAGGTGGGGGGCACCATGGGGGAAGCCCGCACAGGGCGCCGGGACACTTAAGGCCAGCCCTGCATGAATTAGATATTATGACACCAAAGGGGTTAAATTGTGAATTCAATTTGGTGCCTTTTATTTAAATGTTATGATAATATATGCATAGTAATTTACAAATATTGAAAAATATAGTGATATAGACTATGCATATCCATTATTGATGACTTTCTTTCTTCTTCTTTTGTCCTGCAGGATAGAAATGTTCCAGTGGATAAAGGGAACGGGTGCAGCTGCTCCGGTATATAGTAAATATTTGAATGTACTGGATACTATGACTCCATTTGGAGATAACGTTTGAGCACGAAAGGGGTTAATATGCAACCTGACTATGGGAATCTTATGCTGGAACAGCTGCGCTACTTATTTCATTGTGTCCATTACACCTTTTATGCCTTAGGCTGCAATTACAGTGTTTTTAATCTTTTTATTGTTACATTGGCTATATTTGGTATTTTGACTACATTGTATGCACATATGTTTGTATCACTTTTGTATTTTTGAGATTTGTAATGTTGTAACACTTGTATGATGCACATATGGGCTGTCCATGTGGACTCCGCCCTTCAATTTGTATGTCAATTTACGTATACCCTATATATTAGTGATTTTCTACACGTATCACCAGGCTTGAAAAAAGCTCATCACAGAGCTGAAATGTCGTTATTTTGTGGATTAAACTCCTTGAACGGTGTGCTGAGTCTCCTGATTTCTTTATTGATTAATGGGCGTGAATGACGCTCCCTCGTTGCACCAGATACTTTTATAAGTGTGCAGACCCATACAATTATTTCATCGGATAATGTGCTCTACCACAAAGAAAAAATGGTTCAGGAATGGTTCGAGGAACACAACAACGAGTTCAAAGTGTTGACTTAGCCTCTAAATTCCCCAGATCTCATTCCAGTCGAGCATCTGTGGGATGTGCTGGACTAGCAAGTCTGATCCATGAAAGCCACAACTTGCAACTCACAGAACTTAAAGAATCTTCTGCTAATGTATTGGTGCCAGATACCACAGCACACCTTCAGAGGTCTAGTGGAGTCCATTCCTAAATGGGTCAGGGATGTTTTAGCTTTAATAGGGACCTGCACACAATTAGCCTTTGATAGTAATGCTACCTGAAATGTTTGCTGTACATGTCAAATGTTTTGTCACAATAAAAATATAAATTAAAAAAAAGATTTACAAGATATTTCTTTTAACCTATTTCACCCAACATCCTATACATTTCTATATCAATTCATTTGGGAGATATATACAACATACTTAATGAACAAACATATAGGTTTGAATTAGGGCCGCATTTCCAAACAAATTATACATTTAGCTTGAAGGGACACTACCACTTACATAAGATGTAACTAGATTACCTGTGCTTTTAAAACAAACACATTTCTAAGAAATTTGCCACATTTTTTTATTTTTGAATTTATTGCATCCAAAAGTAAAAATAAAATTAGGTGTCTGTCTCCAGCATCCATTTGGAGAATGATGCAACATTCTCCAAAATCTTCGAGCAAGTCTCACTTTACAACTGTGGGCAGAGCCTGCATGATGATGTCATAAGATACACCCCTGCTCTCTTACTGGCTCATGTGTATCACTAGTGGGCAGGACTATAGTCCTAGGCCCATAGTGAGATACCAGTGTTGCAAAGTGACTGGGGGGTGGCACCCCAAAGCACTAAAAAGAATGCAGTGCCCCATTACATTTGTTTTCATACGAACAAGGACTTAATCCTCAAGGCTTCCAGCAGATTGGCAACTCTGTAAATGCCAAATGTTTCCCATTTCATTAAAGAAATATATATCATTATTTATTCTATTCCCCTTCCAGAATTTTACCCACCAAGTCTAATTTTATTTTATACCAGGTATTTGAGATAACTTCCAAGATTTTATTTTTCCCCTTCAGATATTTTACTAAACTCTGATTATTTATATTACAAACTTATAAAGATAGGTCCACAATGTCAATATTTTCCATTCCAATTCTATATAGTCCTTTTTCTACACCCTTTGCGTGCGGGTAATACACATGTAAGACAATAAATCAGCATATAGTGTATATTATTGAAAATCCAGCTCTTTTTCTTTTTTTTTCTTTTCCCCTTCTTTTAAACAATTCTATTCACTATGTGTACGTAAGGCACAGTATGCATATTTCATTTGTACTTTACTAGTGTTATTCCACAGTATTTAGTTCCCCCACCCCAATATAAAACACACCATTGAAAGAGAACCTAATTTAAATTGATTAAAATGATTGTACATTTTAAAACCATTTTAAAATATCTGAACATCTACTTTGCAATTCTATATTTTGTGATGAACATTTCAACATATCTATGTATGTACTGTATGTACCTGCTGGTGTGTTTGTATAAAATGCACTGATAGTTTCAGGAGCCATGAGCTTACAGCTCTCCACCTCGTCCGTCTTCAGTTTGGATTGATGTTGCTGTGCCGTCTTCTTCAGCACCTGTCTCCTGATATCAAAAGTACCTGCAATAGGACAGCAAGAGAAACATGAGTTATGTGTGTTATCATAAACACTTATTATGTATATTATTTAATTTCATGTACTTCAATGTACCGTATTTGCTCGATTATAAGACGACCCTGATTATAAGACGACCCCCCAAAATGTGTATATTCCTTTAGGAAAAAAACTAACAGCCTGAATATAAGACTACCCTATAGGAAAAAAAGTGTAACTTGTATATATGTAAATTGCTTTTTAATATTTAATAAAAAAATGTATATTATACAAATGCATTTCTTGTTTTTATTTCCTTTTATGTGCCAGTGCGGCCTCTCTCCCCCTCCCCCAGCTTTCTCTCTCCCCCCCAGCATTGTCTCTCTCTCTTCCCCAAACTTCTTCTCTCTCTCTCCACCTCCCTTGTCTGTCTCCCCCTCACCTTGTCTAT
Organism: Pelodytes ibericus; assembly: GCA_036172795.1. Taxonomy (NCBI): domain Eukaryota; kingdom Metazoa; phylum Chordata; class Amphibia; order Anura; family Pelodytidae; genus Pelodytes; species Pelodytes ibericus. Next base: position 137,157,017 of record CM069863.1, on the reverse strand, counting down.
CTCTATCCCCCCCTTGTCTGTATCTATTCCCCTCCCCTTTTCTCTCTTCACTCTCCCTCCCTCCCCTTGTCTGTGTCTCCCCCCTCCCTCCCCTTGTCTGTCTGTGTCCCCCCCCCTTGTCTGTGTCCCCCCCCCCTTCCCTTGTCTGTCTGTGTCCTCCCCCTAACCTGGTTTTGTTCCCTGGTGGCTAGTGGGGGCAGCCAGGGGATGTCTGCACGATACTTGCAGACATCCTCCATGCTGCCCGACACGGTAGTCTATTATGACGGACAGCTGGTCCATCATAATAGACTGCCGTGTCGGGCAGCATGGAGGATGTCTGCACGTATAGTGCAGACATCCCCCAGCTGCCCGATTCACCCTGGTGGCTAGTGGGGCAGCAAAGGATGTCTGCGCGATGAGCGCAGACCTCCCCTGCTGCCGCCCGGCACGACTGCCGGGACTTCTGTGACGAAAGCGGAAGTACCCGGCTTCTTCATAGAAGCCCCGGCGGTCGTGCCGGGCGGGAGCAGGGGAGTCTGCGCTCATCGCGCAGACACCCCCTTAAGCTCTGCTGGGGACCTGGATCACAGTCTTATAGTCTGACCTCAATTTGAGGTCAGATTATAAGACGACCTCGAATGTAAGACGAGGGGTATTTTTCAGAGCATTTGCTCTGGAAAAAAACCTTGTCTAATATTCGAGCAAATACGGTATATCAACAGCACAAACGTGAATAGTCCAATTTTAATGTTTATATATTTGAATGCTTGCATACAGACCATTTCAAGTTATTGTTTACATTTATTATGACTATCTGTGACTTTGTGTTTCAGTTGATGTCAGAGTTGGAATATATTGGTGTGATATTGCCTTTGATTTCTGGACTCTGGATAAATCTGGACTCAAATTGATGATACCTGAGTAGCTCAATATTTGGGTTCCCTCTTCCCACCAAAATGATCCAAATATTCTAGTTTTGGGGACCCAATTTTGGCTATGATAATATGAGCATTCTGAATAGACCCTTAGATATTTCATGCAGTGTGTATTATACTTACTGTATATGTCCCAAACAATGCATTTTATGGCATCTATTAACACCATCTGCAAATCATTTGCTATTTACTGCAATAGCTCATTTGAATGTGGTGACAAAATTAATGTCATCAGTTACAAACAGATACAAAAAAAACATTATTTCTCATAATCTGTACATTTTCCTGCAATTCTCTAATACAGTACATACAAGATTATTTGCAAAAAAGGTTTGAAATGAATGACTTTCTATATTTATTGCAAGAAAAACAGCTTATGATGGCATAAGGCTGAATATTTATTACTTACAGTACTTCTGTTTTCGAAATAAAATATGCATATGGAATTAGAGATGCAGTAAGCATGTGACAACAAAGCCAAAAACAGAAAAAGCTGTAAAAAAATGTTTATTCTATTAGAATGAATTTCTCCGTGCTATGTATTAGAGTAATTTGTAAAATTACCATTTAGCTAAATTATCTGAGCAACAATAAGCTTCAACTTCAACAAAATTGGATGTGGCAAATATGAGTATGTCTAATATTTTGTTTATGTTAAAAGAAGAGGTCATTGGAAAGGTTCTTTTATGCGGTCTTCTGCAGAAGTATTTATGGAGTCTTTCACCGGGAAGAATACATTGAGATTTCTTTCATTTTTAAGTATGTCCTGGGGACTAAGTCCAGAATGGTATTACACAGTGTTTCAAATTTACAGCAATAATAATAATAAAAAAAATGCATACATACCTACAAAAATATTTATACAGGAAAGATGGGGGAGAGGACATAGAGGGTATACAGTTATTCATGCAGATAAATAGAGAAAACAATGAACATATATAGAGTACATAGAGGGTCGCAGTATAATAGGTAAATATTGTTTTTAGCACTACGATGTATAAGGTGAAAGTGGTGGAGGATCTTACAGAATGTGATGGCTTCCAAAGGAGTGGAAACTGCATATTTCAAGACACCAATCCGAAGGAGCAAAAAGTCCCATCAGTGGATAAGTTCCTCAGAAATGAGTAATAAGTCACTCAACATGTTATGCTCAGTGGTTGTCCTGGGTTCAACAGGAGAACAGGCTCTATATTCATCTGCAGTGATGGTTTCCATATGTACACTGACAAAATCCTCTTTTTCTGGCTTACGTTGTAGGTCAGTGTTCACTGCGAATGACAATTTCTGGTAGCATGTATGCTCCAGCACTGGAAGTGATGTGTGAGTATCACAGTGTAGTCCATGGTTCTTTTGTTCAGTGTATTTTGGCAGTTCTATATGTTTGGTATATTTGGTATATTTTTGTTTTGCCAATCGATGTACTTCAGCTGTTCTGTATATTATGTATACTTTGGCTTTTTAATTTCAGCCAAAATATACATTTGCTGTTCCATCTTAAGAGTCCAAAATTCGTTCAAAGCTATATTAAGCCACAGAGAAAACGTGACGCCCTTTTAAAAAAATAATTTTATTTTTTACTCTGTTTTGTTTTTTTTTGTACTAAGGGGATTGTTTTTTTTTTCTTGTTTTTTTTTAAACATGACTCCCATGGGTAAAGCTCCAAATCATCATCCTTTTAAAAAGGAGTCCTTTAAAGAAAAGCATTCACATTTAGAAATGCTGCATTTAGATGCAGTTAGAAAAGCAACTTAACTGTTCTTTATAATTTTGGTTTGGCACTTTTTTTTTTCTATAATAGAAATGATCAGACTCTACATGCCTGTAGACAAAAAATAAGTAGAAATTCAGTATTTAAAAATATTTGTAATTACATGATAAATAAATCAATGTTGCTAACTTATTTTTCTCTATATTTACCCATGCTACAAACTGATATTTTATTTCAAATCGCAAATGTACCATATATTTGTCCTTAGCCTCTAATACAGAAGATCTAATACCTACGGAGCCAAAATTTCTATAAGGATTTATATTTAGTTGTCAACATTCATATCACTCAGGCATCTTTTGAACATATTTCATTAACAGATGTCATGTTCTAGAGCTTTAGCAGACATGCCATACCTTGAACAATTTTAAATTGTCTGCAAACGTTAACATATTGTATTGTGACCAAACCTACTTATGAATAAAATGAATACACATTGACACTAACATTTTAAAGTACATATTATTTAGAGCTTGCTTTTAAAATGTTAGTTTTGCAGTGTATAGGTCAAGCATTTTGTTCATTTAGAGTGCTGTAATGTATTGTGTTAATGTTTTGTAATATAAGGAAATTGCTGTCATATGTTTTCAAGGTAACAATTTTAATTGATTTCATGTTCCAACTGTTGACAAATATGCATACTGTAATGCTCCAACTTCCACAAAAAAGTGTGTTTCTCTTTTCTACTTAGAACTTAACACAAAGATTAGAAAAGGATGTTATTTATCTGCACAAATATTTTTTTGCATCTCTTCTGTAATTCAATCAGTCCTTATTTTTCTTAGATTCCTATGCATGACTGTGTTCCTGATTAAAAGGTAGAATTAAAGATAAAGAAACAAATGACCATAATATGTACATTAAACACTTATAGACTGATTACATTGAGCCTGTGATACTGCATTAATACATATTGCTGCCCTTTATCTGATATTACTAATATGTCTACACCCATAACTGCGAATGCTCTGATCCTATGCATTAAGGTGCATTATGAAACTGAATCTTCCTGTCCTCTGTAGCATGGGTGTCCACAGGGGAGTCAAAATATGAAGGCAGGAATGCACTCACATAGAGAAATAGTGAGAGAAATCCGTGGAATCAATAACAGTCAAAATGATATCGTGAGGAGGCAGAACTTAACTTTAACAGCTTAACACTTTTCATGCTATTAGCACAAAATATGCTCTCCAGTACCCCTAATACCTCCTACCTGCTCCTTGTCGTTTACCTTTGTTGGCTCAGGAGAGTTATTTTCTGCTTTGAGGCAAATATTATAAAAATTACCCATTAACAGAACAATTATATGTAGTAGTAGCTAACAGACCAGATTATACCTGAGCATTATGGGAAGTTTACAATATCTGTAGTGCAAAGATTAGCCACTATTACCCCAGACTATAATTCCTATGGTATTCAGCCAGTAATGGGCAGTCAACAAAAAAGTTAGTTAAAAAAATCTACAAAGCCAATTAAGTTCAGCTAGCAATATGGCTGGTTGATTGTTATTGTAGATTGAGTCAACAGAAGATAGTATTTTTACCACAGATCTACATTTAGTTACACAGAAAATTTCATTTTTATTTTAGAATACCATGATGAAATGGGTTTAGAAGTGAGTGAAGGAAAGAATAAAATGAACAATAATTTAAAACAGTATAATGTCATTCACCCTGGCAAGTAAGGCAAGTAATTTAAAAAATAAGGATTCAGAAACTGCTCAAGTAGCAGGACCAGTTGATTTTGCAGTGTGTCTTAACTTAGGGCAGTTTCCCCTTTTTGCTCTGTGATAAAGACAGCCCTGAGAGAGCAGATCAAACCACTCTGGGGGGGGGGGGGGGGGGGATGTATACAATTAAACACTTTTTTTTTGCTGCAATTCCTTGTCTGACAGGTTTTATTTATGATCTATTTATGTAGTTAACCTAACCTGAGCAACCTACTGCTTCTACCTCTCTTGAGGTCCAATTTCCAGGGGGGACAAGTGGCCCACTTTATGCCCCCCTGTTGACTCCCATGCTCTGCAGGTGTAATCTGTGAGTAGCTCTATCCAGCACCTCAAATTAGCCATGGAAGCAGCCTTGTATTTTCAGACACCAGATGAGCTGATGAGCATCTAGACTTTATCATACAGAGCCATTAAAAGGGACAGACAATTACATTATATTGTCAGTTAATTTATTCTTCTGAGGGTGGAACAAGATAGCTAACTTGCAGAATTACTTCCTAAAACAAGCGGAAAGATGGTAAAACTTCTGTACAGCAGTATCATTATCCCCTATATCCTGGATTCCCAATGGATAATGTGTAATCTATGGAAACCCCACTCACATTTTCAACCCCTTACTACACGTGGAAAGAGGAAGAATAGAAGTGGAGTACTTTGCGGAAAATTGCATAAACATTTCGTACTGGAATATTTGTGCGGAAACAGTTCCAGAACATAATTCTTCCTTGTATTTACGTATAATAGTTGACTTTGGAATTATCTTAACATTTTACTTTTCCGCCTTTCACATACTTAAGGGTGATTAATTTGAGGAGTGTTATTTGGACCTCCCCATGCACACTAAATTTGTTGGTAGCAGTAGAGACATGGCTTTGTGCCAACTAAATCTTAGGTAAGGCAGGGTATTTACCCTATTCAAAGGTGCTGTAATTTTTATTTGTTTTTTGTTTTGCTAATTTACAAAATTGCCAAAACTGCCAAACAGTTCCATTTCATTCAAATACATTATACAATGGAAAATTGTACAATGTTGTAAATATTGTTCAATGACAAGAATGTTGTTATGATGCTGTTGATAGCACTGGGCATTCTACTCACTGCGGTCATATTGTAACTTAATGGTTGCTTGACATTGTATATGCAGGATTAAGGTACTAAAAGGGTTACAATAATTTTGTATTAGCATATGTATTTTCTGATGCTGAACTTTTTTCAAGAGTATATAATGTACATTAGCTTTAGCATGAGTTGATGTAACAGTTTGCTACCTGTACAGCTGTCGATTCAAACAAAATACGGAATATGAACATCTTTCTCCAGGGAAGATATGTCACTTTAATAAAATCATCAACCTGATCTATCATGCAGTTTTAATTTTAATGCCAAATCATAATTAAAAACACATTTTATTCAGTTCTGTAAAAGACTAAAAAACAGATGAGTTTTATTGTTACTTTATAATATAGCGATTGTGAGTTATATTTTCATGATGATCCAAAGTTATAACAATACACATGACAGTTGAAAGTACATCCAGCCAACTTAATCAAAGAGCTACTGGAAGTTCTAGTTTATTGAAACATTTATTGCACATTATTAAATGGGGTACAGGTTGCTCACAGTCAAAGAGAGATCAGGTTCAATCACAGTTCAATAATGAAGTCAAATTGAGTAGCAACCATGACTATTCCCACTCTCCAGAAATAGCATAGTATATTTCTGTTCTCTTTATAGAACTCTCTTATTGCCCAGGTTACTTTATTATAGGGACTTGACCTTCATTTTTCTTATAATATGAATATTAAAAAAAAAAAGAGGAAAAATGATTTATACATTGGGTTAGGAAAATTGCACGTAAATGCATAAAATAAGAGAAAACATGGTGTCTGTGATGTCTCATGTTTATGACATCACCTGTTGTTTAATATGCAAATAAACTAATTTTCAGTGGAAATTATATAATTTTCAAATCAAACCACAAGTTAATGTCATAAGCAGGAGACATCAGAGTCACATTTAAAACATATATTCTGCTAACACAATGTATATTTTGTTTTCATAATCTTTTATGTTCTATATTTTCAGCAATGTTTAGGTTTAGGTTGAATCTAAAGTGGGTAAATCCATAGTCAAAAATAAAAATATCTATTCTTTTGTATCAGTGTTATTTATGTATTTAGATATTCCAATTACACACCTGATCGGTGGTTTGTATTTCTTTCTTAGGTAATTACATTTCTGTTATTTGTTCTATATGGTTGCTGTTTTATAGGTATTGTTGGTATCCTTGAAGTACATAAAGATCCACTATTTATTTCATTTAATTCCCACCGTTTATGTATTTTTTACTTTTGAATCAAAGGTCCTTTAACATTTTGGATTAAAAAAAAACTTATGTTTATGACCAATCTAAATTTCTAAGCTAATCAATTATGTTTCCTTCCCTACATTACCCTATTCCATTTCTTCTATGAGGTTTTCCAACATTTGACTGACCTATATGCAATTATAGAGGGGCATCAGATCAAATACTAGTTTTAATATAATATCTTTGTTAGGCTGATTCGATCAAATCCACTTATAAAGTAATTAAAATGGTGCAGTTTTTCAAGTGTTACAGGAGCTTAGTGTAAATTGAAATATAGAAAAATTATAATATTGTGCACAGTTAGCTAATCTTCATTGGCATTTCTCATACACTTAATTGCCAGGGGCAAGTATACTGAAATGAAATCATGTGCTAAGAATAGACAATTATATTCTGTCTTCTCATAGTAAAATTAATGTAATGTGCTAAGTAAAATGAGAATTTCTGACAATTGTATTAAGAAAAATAAAGAAAATAATTTGCACTTACTGATTCCGGGAAGATAACACCAGCAAGATCGCTAAAGCTATTTATATATATATATATATATATATATATATATATATATATATATATATATATATATATATATATATATATATATATATATATATATATATATATATATATATTAGATGTCAACAGTACAAAATAAAAGTAGGCAATCGGATTGAACAATTTTTGGGATATGTGAAAATGGGGAATATGTATAAAAACTCCCACACTTGCAAAGTGAAAATGCAAATCCAGGACATGTCGTATTACCCACACTGCACACACAGGACATGACCCAGCACCACCCCAGGACATAACCTCAGCAAATACATTGCACACCCAGGACAAAACCCAATACACTAACACCACAGGGCATGCCCCATTGCCAACATTGCACAACCAGGACTTACCAAAACACCCCAGGAGATGCCCCAGCACCCGCATTGTACACCGAGAACTTTTTCCCAGCCAACACTCATAGCTCCCTCCTGTCTAGTGGTAGGCAGCTGTGTGCTGCCCAGTCACGCAGACATCCTACTATGCTGCTTCTTGCACTTTCCATGTGATCTGAAGACCACATGACCCCCCACTCTGATCTCAGAACATGCACAAGGAGCATAAGTGGCAGCTTGGGAGGATGTCTGTGCACCTGGGCAGCTCCCAGACACCCAACTGCTTGCTCACCACAAAGAGGCTGGTGAGGGGAGATCTTTTAATATCCCCAGTCAGTGCTTCTTCTTGGAAGCTTTTATTCCAATTTTTTTTACTCTAGTTGCCCAGAACATGTGTATCACCCGTCACTCCCTGATGGTGGCCCTGGCATCTGATACTGTCAGTTTTTTTGTCCATATTTTACACATTCAGTAGAATGTGCTGATCACGTTATTGTGGGTGTGCTGTTTGTCCTTTTCTTTCTTTTTTTACACAAACTCAAATGTTATTAATAAAAGGTACATTTACCAATCATCTTGGAAAAGAGGGATTACATTTGGAAATAAAAGGTAAAAAAAAAATGTATTTTCCATAGTGCAATCTCAATGCATTATTCCTAGTTCATTGTGTTATAAATAAATAAGGGTTCTTTGTAGTAAAATGCAGTCTTGGGTCCCTATGCTCAGCCCTGAAAATGATCTCATCCAAATATAATTGACAATTAAATCCCCAAAGCAGTTTAAAAAGGGCAAAAAACAACAAACACAATAAAATAAACCTTTTCCAAATTATGATTTTAAAAATCTTAATGGTTTCTAAAATACTTGGGGGCATTATATATTTGTATATTGAAACCCATGCCCAATTTATTATCCTGAATATATTAAGGCTCACACCATGTCTAAAAGTGGAATGTTTAGCGGCAGACTACAAAGATTTATTTCTTAGCATGCACAGTATTAGAAACATGAAATGACCAGTATGTCAGCTGACTGTATTCAGCTGTCAGTGACAAAAGTATAATCTGCCTTTTACTATTTATCCTAATAATCTTGCTACGTGTTAGTGCTCATGATCATTTTGTTTAAAGTAATAATTTGTTCACCACTACTGAACACAATGTTTTGTACTAGATTCAAAAAATAGATATGGATATTGGCACACCAGAAAAAGTTAATACATATAATATGTAAAAACATCCACAAGTGCGAAAATGAAAGAAAAATAGAGAACTCTGCACTAAAAGGGTTAAATGAAAACGGTATTTATTTATTTATGAAGTATTTAACCAGGAAGCATATACTGAGATTTCTCTCATTTTCAAGTATGTCCTGGGTCCACAAACTTTGAATTGTTGCAGTTGGATACAATGTAATATTAAAATACAATATTACAAAAGTAAGACATTTAGTCAACCATGACTACAGGTTCATTCTGTATTTAAGTTTATTGACAGAGATCTCTTAAGGAATTTTAGAGTGGGGAAAGTTTCAACTTTTTTTTTTATTGTGGTATCTTTTGCAATAAAGTACAAGCGTCTCTGCGTCCAGTCCCTGTGTCCGTGGGATTGCGCTACTGCGCATGTGCCCCACGGACAGCGGTTGGGACTTGGAGTGCAGAGACTTCGGGCGGCCGGGCGAAACTGTTGAAGCGGCTGGTGTGCGCGGCACGCGGCGGGTGCGTGCTCGTGTGGACTTACTTCTACAAGTGGCGGCGGGCGAGCGATGTCAAGCTCGGTCAGCTCTGCGCATGTCCCCGACGTTGCTAGGGCAACAGGGACGCTATGCGCAGAGCTGGCTACGTCATGCGGCTCTCACGTGTAAAAGAAATCTGCCACTGAAAGTGCATTATCAACAAAACAAGACAAAAAAAGAGACATCATAAGGGCTGGTGTACACTTAAAAGTGCTAGCGTTCTCACAAACAAATTTTGCGGTTTTCTTTAAAAGTTTTACAGATCAGTTTCAGGCACTTGCCTAAAGAATCTGTAAGTTTAATAAGTGTATATAGAAGCGTTTTAATGTAGCAATTTCAATTTTTCTTACGAAATTTGAGCTGAAATTTTGTACTGGAACAAGTCTGTTTTTACAAATGTTTGACCACATATGTTCTAGCGCCCGTTAATTTAACGGGCTTAATGTCTAGTAGTAAATAAAGTGCTTGTACTGGTTCAAAGGTTATAAGAGGTGAGGACAGCTGGGGGATGACATTCTACTTAAATGGGGGTGGGAGCTTCCCAGAAAAGCTCTTGTACACAAAACAGTAGCCAGTTTAGCTCTTTTTAAATGTCACAGTGGTGGGTCATGTAATTATATTGCAGCACAAAGTGGCAGGATGAGTTAAACAATGTAGTAAGTTTTCTTACTGTAGGGCTTAGGCAGTATTTTTTTCTGTACAGGGCACCTATTTATGGATAAAGTTTTGATTACAGTTTTTCAATGTGTGGGCCAAACATAGATTGGGGTCTATCCACCTACCTAGGTATTTGAACTGTACTGTTACTGTAGTCAGTGTGCTATTTGATTTTGTTCTAATACTTAGATGGGAAATTTGTACATAAAGGTTTTGTTTTGCTGTGTATTTTCTTTGGGGTACAGCCTACGAATAAGACCCAGCTTTCATTGGGCGTTAACCATCAAGTTATATTAAAAAAAAAAAAAAGATTTTTCATTTAACCTTTTGAGTGCTGGGTTCTATACATGTGCAAAACTAAATTTTTTGTTTCGTTTTCGTCCATTCGGACGAAATTTTTTATTTATTTAGTTCATTACTGCATTTGTTTCAGACGAAATTCGTTCATTATTTTCATTTCGTTTTATTCGTTCGTACGAATCAATTGACCTACACATTCCATAAACCGAAAGTCTATAAACCGAACGTTGTTCGGTTTATAGACTTTTGGTTTATAGAAAGCCAATAGTATGACATGTATTCTATAAGCCGAAAGTCTATAAACCGAAGGTCGTTCTGTTTATAGACTTTCGGTTTATAGAATACATGTCATACTATTGGCTTTCTATAAACCGAACTAGAGTCCCCATTCAAAAGAAATTCTAGAATAGAATAGCAATAGCATAGCATTACATGCATTCCATAAACCGAAAGTCGTTCATTATGTCGGTTTATGGAATGTATGTAATGCTATTGGTATTCTATAAACCGACTCTATTTCGGTTTATAGAATGCCAATAGCAGGAATGGACGAATGGATGAATGATTTTCATTTATTAACCATTCGTACATTCGGCTTTCGTTAGTTTGGCATTTTCGTTATTCGTTTTCGGACGAATGGACGAAAATGCATTCGTCCGAAAACGAATGCACATGTCTACTGGGTTCTCTATTTTAATTTCTTGCACTGGATTCAAGATAGCTGTTTACATAACACATTTGTTTTTGGGAAATTGTTTATTCTGGTAGTCATTTTTTTATTATTGTATTTAGATAAAAAAATAAGGTTATAGTCTTCCTTGTTCATGAAAAACAAGAACATAGGTTACAATATATCCACTATCCGCTAGTTCTTTGATTATAATTAAAAATCTAAAGGGTGTCATGAAGAATTGTTAATAAAATAGAACTGTCAAGTTCATGCTGTGAATTATTATACTCAGGAGGAGTTCAGAACACAAAGCACCTTGAATACCTTATATGACTTTTTCCATACATAAATCAGCAGAAGAAGGTTATCCTGAGTTGGTTAATCAGACACTGATTACCATGCTTTAGGAGTGGTAATCAAGATGTCCAATTTTGTTGTAGGAAACTATATTCCAGTTTGGTTCAAAAATGAAAAAAAAAATAAAAAAAAGAATTTGAATCAGAGCACATGATGCAGTGAGATGATTTATCAGCTTGTTGACGGTATAACTGCAATCACTTCTCATTGCTACTAAGCAGGCAGAAATATATACTTGCTTGAACATACCCACCAGGAGCCACTGGAAATTACAAAAGGGATACCAGGTGCTACTAAGGTAAAGGGCTAATTAAAAAAAAAAAAAAAATTGTTAAGTCTTAGCCAAGGCTTGTATCGTTAACTGCTGTAAAGGGACTCCTAAACATTATTTATACTATAAATGTATAAAAATAATCAGAAATGATCTATATATATTGTGGAAGCATATTTGAAAGCAAATGCATTCTTTCTGGGAAACATTTATGACTCTTTAGTCTTCATGACTTTACATGCTAATTGATATACAAATGAACTACTTTCAATGGGAAATGTATAATTTGTTTATCAAGCAATACGTTGATGTCATAAAAAGGAGACACCACCAAGACATATATTTATTTTACTTTTGCATGGAATTTTGCTAAACAATGTTTTGGTGACAGTATCTTTAATCTAATGTAATGTACACATTGAGTCTGTTCTATCTTTTTTAACCTGCAATTGTTTACAAATTTCACAATACAGTATCAAGAGGACTTGAAAAAAATTTATATTATTTTCTTCTCTCTTTTTTTTTACATCACTTCTTTTTAATCCTGTTTACATATATTCAAAATATAAATCATTTCAAAAATACGAAATGACAGTTTCATAAATGAAAAAGTAATATGTAGCTTTTTAATTCAATTTAAATGTTATATTACACATTTCATTTGTAATAAGATCTAGATGTAGCTCTAGATTTGTCCCCTGTATTTTGACATTGTATCTAGAAATTACTTAAGTTGGAAATGCTTTTGCACAGATTTATTTTAATAATAATTCAAGGACGTAACATAATCAGAAAAACCAATGTTACTATTGAGCCTTTAAAAGTACTTCAAGACATATAGTACCAAGCATGCAATCCAATCTTGAAAAGTATAAATGTCAAGCTGGTCTGATCTGTGAAGTTTGGCCTTGGAATGCCTAAACTACCTGCCAAGAAGCGTAACTCCTCAATGAATGCTTATCACAGCAGGAAACGGTTTAACTGACACAAGATCGAGACTGATGCTAGAAAACGTAGACTGTCTTTTATGGTTTAAAGCTATCCTGCATATATTTTCATGCACACCTAGGCATCATGATAATTTTAAAGCCCTTGTGGAATTTGACAAGTAGAGGAAGATTGACAGAAAATTCCAACACATGGTATATTTAGTAATGACATAAAATAAGCACAAGGATCAGAACCTTGTAATATATTTGCATTATGATTTTCCAATCATTTGGACAGAAAATAACAGTATTACTGAGCAACCAGTCACTCTTAAAATGAATAAACAAGCACAACTCTAGTACATTGATCCTTTAAGGATAAATACAAAAGTCAATCTCAAAAAAGACACGAGGACATACTGCAGGACACAAAATTATATTATCAAAGCAACCACCACATTCACCACAGCTTTTCTTTTGTCCAAGTGACAATAAAATATGTAAATTGTTACATAATGCCTTTCTTAAAGCAACATTTTATCTTTCCTAATCCTCCCTGTGAAGTTGCAAAAATATAGTGGCTTCCAGAGAGAGGGAAGAGAAACACTCCAATAAACGTTTTTGTAAACTGTAGTGTTCAGAAGAGCATTGTGGCACAAAAGACTTTGCAGAAGTTTGATGCCTACATGCATAATTGCACATAGCTCGGAGTATATTGTGGTCTGAAAACGAAGTCTCCGGGTATTGGGAATAACCTGCAAAATGTAGCTGTAGTTTTGAGTTGGAACAATGACTCAAAATGTTAAAATATATATACTATAACCCTCTCCTGTTTTCCTATAAAAGGGGAACATGTTGGGGGAAAAATGTTTCCCCCCATTATTTTACCAATAATAATCTAAACAACTAGTACAACCCTAACCCACTTAGCCTAACTAATTACCGTATTTATCGGCGTATAACACGCACTTTGTCTCCCTGAAAATAGGGGGAAAATGGTGTGTGCGTGTTATACGCTGGAAAAAAAAAAAAAATCTAAAACTTACCTCGTTCCTGCTCTGTCCCCCGGTGCTCTGAAGGTCCGTGGCTGTAAGGGAAGCGTTGTGAGCTTCCCTCCAGCCGCGCGGTCAATAAAGTGTGTTTTTTTTAAACAAACTTTATTGACCGCGCGGCTGGAGGGAAGCTCACAACGCTTCCCTCACAGCCACGCAGCTTCAGAGCACCGGGGGACAGAGCAGGAACGAGGTAAGTGCTGGGGTCTGGGGGAGGAGGGTGGCATAACGAGCATACTAAAGGGCAATATCCTGGCATATTGGGGGCAACATCCTGGCATAATAAATGGCATATTGGGGGCAATATCCTGCATATTAAATGGCATATTGGGGGTAATATCTGGCATATTAAAATAGCATATTGTGGGCGTAATATCCTGCATATTGGGGGCAATATCCTGCATATTAAATGGCATATTGGGGGCAATATCTGGCATATTAAAATGGCATATTGGGGGCAATATCCTGGCATAATAAATGACATATTGGGGGCAATATCCTGCATATTAAATGGCATATTGGGGGCAATATCTGGCATATTAAAATGGCATATTGGGGACAATATCCTGCATATTAAATGGCATATTGGGGGCAATATCCTGCATATTAAATGGCATATTGGGGGCAATATCTGGCATATTAAAATGGCATATTAGGGGCAATATCCTGCATATTAAATGGCATATTAGGGGCAATATCCTGCATATTAAATGGCATATTGGGGGTAATATCCTGCATATTAAATGGCATATTGGGCTTCAAAGTTCTTAATTTAAGTTCTTAAGTTTTTTTTCCTGAAATTTCCTTCTTAAAATTAGGTACGTGTTATACGCCGGCGCGTGTTATACGCCGATAAATACGGTAACTAACTAATAAAAAATATAGGTTCCCAAACCCCCCCCAACAAAAAACCCCAGAAAAAAAACTCTGACCAGTTCGATGTCAGAGCCATAAGAATCACAGAATAGGAATGCAGGGATTAACGGCAATTAAATGAATTTATTCCAATAACAGGTATTTATTAAAAAAAACTTTAAAAATGAAAAAAATGAAAAACTTATAAAAAAACAAAGTGAAAAATAAAGTAAGAAGGAAACTGATCACAGTTACAAACTGTGATCAGCAAGGAAAGGGTTAACTTTTTTTTTCTTTTTCAAGGATGTTCTTTATTTATTTATTTTTCCCTTACCGGTCACTCTCTGAGCTTCACTATAAGTACGTGAAGCACATGGAGTGAATTAGAGGCACATTGACTGTGAACACATTGACTTTGCCATCTAATTTACATGTTATTGCGGTGATCAATATCACATGCCCAGAAACCTGCCGATTGGATCCAGGAACTTTGCCTTGGGTGCAAGACAGTGCTGGACCTGTTTCAGACCTGCTGGCTGTGCACACGCCAGCTTAACTACATGACAAGTTAACTTGTCATAAGGTCGCTAATGCTGCGGTTCTTATGACGAGTTAACTCATCATAAGGTCATGAAGGGGTTAAATTCCTTCACCTTATTAAACTATACTACTTCTTTTGGAAGACTATTTTATGCATGCACTGCCCTCAGTATCCGTAAACTAATTTTGTGATATCACTTTTAAAACTTAGCCCCTCCAATCTCTTCTTGTGGTCGTAGCTTTTTCTTTTTAATATAAACTAATTTTCTTCTTTTTAATATCCCCTTTATGTTGTTCATACCCTTAATGTATTTAAGTGTTTGTGACATGTCCTCTCTGTGTCATCTTTCTTCCAACTTATACATGCTAAGATCCTTTAAACTTTCCTGTTAAGTTTTATCCTGAAATCAATGAACCCAAAACCTACAGAAGTACTTACTGTAGAAAACATTCCATGTTTCTAAAAGGTTAAAGCATCTTAACCCTTTAAGGACCAGGGATTTTCCTGGGCCAAGGACCAGAGCGTTTTTCAATTTTTAATACGCGGTTTTTGAAACATAATTTTCCTCTCTCTCATTTAACGTACCAATACAAGTTATATGTTGTTTTTTAAAGGACAGTTAGAGCTTTCTTTTGATACCCTATACAAAAAAATGATTTACATTTTAGTATTAAAAAATACATATAAAAGAGGAAATTTTTGAGGGAAAAAAAGTTTTTCCCCATTATTTTCCCAATAATAAGCTACATAACTAGTGCAACACTAACCCACTTATCCCCCCTAATTAACTAACTAATAAAAAAGAAAAATATTGGTTCCCAAACCCCCCATAACAAAAAAGACAGAAAAAAACTCTGAAGAGTGCGATGTCAGATCAGTAAAAATCATGCAACAGGCATGCAGGGGTTACATTTTATAAAATAAATATATTAAAATTACCTTTATTTATTAAAAAAACTTTATAAATTATAAAAATAAAAAAAATCTGTTAAAAAAAAAAACTAAATGAGGGCCATAAAGTGGAAGGAAACTGATCACAGTTAAAAACTGTGATCAGCAATGAAAGGGTTAATTTTTTTTTTTTTTTAACCTCTGTGTATGTTATTAATTTATTTTTACTTACAGGTCACTCTCTGTGCTTCACTATAAGAATGTGAAGCACAGAGAGTGAATTAGAGGCAAAGTCAGTGTGTGAACATCTCATTTGCATGTTATCGCGCTGATCACGTTATCACCGTGATCACATGCCCGGAAATGCACCGATCGGGTCCAGGAGCTTTGCCTCGGGTGCGAGGCTTAGTCCTGGACCCGTTGCAGACTGGCTGGCGGTGCACACGGAGCGCACCGCCGGCTAGACTGCATGACGAGTTAACTCATCATAAGGTCGCTAATGCGGCGGCTCTTATGACGAGTTAACTCGTCATAAGGTCGGGAAGGGGTTAACATGTATAGATTGGAGGAAAGACGTAACAGGGGGAATATGATAGAACCATTTAAATACATAAACGGAATCAACACAGTGAAGGAGAAGAGTATATTTAAAAGAAGAAAAACTACAAAAATCAGGCTGTATTACTTTACTGAGAGGGTAGTGGATGTATGGAATAGCCTTCCAGCATAAGTGATAGAGGTAAACACAGTGAAGGAGTTTAAGCATGTGTGGGATAGGCACAAAGCTATCCTATATGTAACATAGGGAACCGGGGACTAATATCAGTATTTAGAAAATTGGGCAGACTAGATGGCCCGAATGGTTCTTATCTGCCAACACATTCTATGTTTCTAAAGCTGAAGAAAGATATAACCTGCAGTGTAAATATGCTTTTACAATTTGTTCACTGCCTAGTAAAAATCTGCATGTTTAAATGCTCCCAGTCAGAAGTTTGATTAAATTGCACATTTACAGTCCTTCAGGACAGCCACTTTCATTTTCTCTACTTCAGAATTCTGTTTAGCAGTGAAAAAATTGCACTACTTATTGCCCTGTAACATGAAAAAAAAGCAAAAAAATTAAAAAAACATGGGCTATTTCTCAACTCAGGACAAATATTTGAAACTTTTTAGCAGGTTTTTTTTATTAGGTTTTGTAGATGAGTATAAGATTTTTCAAATAAAAGTCAGAATTATATTACATTTCTCACCATATTTTATTATTTTTTAAATATAAAATTATATGATATAATAAAAATAATGGTATCAAAAGGAAAGACCTTTTAATGCCAATAAAAACAATATATAATGTGTGTGGGTATGGTAAATTAAAAAGAAAAAAGTAAAGCTAAACACAAACACTGCAGAAATGATAACCCCTTTGAATCACACCTGTGTTTCTGCTTCTGTATGGGTGGAACTGCACATTGATCTCACAGCCCTTTTGTCCATGTTGAACTGAATCCTGTACTGTGCAGGAAAACTGAGGTCCTCCCAGTGCAGGCATACAGATATCAAGTCTATTGAATTGAATAGCAGTTAGTAACAAAGCTGTTATTAACAACATACTAATGTAGCAGCTTTTCATTTTCCTGATTTAAACAGATCCCTATGCAAGTCAATGAAGATCGCATAAGAGACAAAAATGGCTCATAAAAAGAATAGTTAGAAAACACTATGTCTGTATTTCCAACTTTGCTGTTAATATTTGAATTTTGCATTTTGGTTGTCAGTTTACAATGCTTCATGAAACATACTGATATCATATTTTATACACTTGAAAGGAAAACTACAATGAACAATATCTCAAACCTTAGCTTAAATTTAAATAGAATAATAATGTGACGAAGTTCTCTTCGCCATTTGGTCCTGGAGAGGCCTGCTTGCCAGCCTCCTCCCCTGTGACTATGGCCCTGGGGTGTATGGCCCTTTAAGAATGCTATTTGGGCCTATGGAGTTGTATTGGACTGTGTATGGCCCTTTAAGAACATATTTTGGGCATGGTGAAAATGTGCCGAAAAGCTAACTTTTGAACTACTGGGTGGAATTGTCTGATTTTTAGTTATGTTCATATTTAAAGTATGCTGATTCTGAAAATGTATGTTTTATGTGAATGTGATGCATATTTTGAAAGTTATTAATATTGTGTAAAACCTGTATATTTTAGCTTGGAGATAATTGAGCTGATACAAAGGTTAACTCAATTATCTCCCAAGCAGAGGGGAGGAATGTACTGTAATTACTAGGATCCAAGTCTTTGTCCTATTCACTATGCTTTCCCCAAGTTAAGTTTGGATCCTATCCTTTAATTCCTGTCATTATGTCACCTTTCCCATTGTCTTTATGTAAATCATTTAGTTTCCTGTATGTATCTGAACTGGGCACCTTTGTATCCTGAAAGGTGTGAGGCAGGATTTCCCTTTGTATGTCCTTAGGTTAAAATGTAATCCTGTTATAGTTCCTTTGTCTAATCTGGTTTGTTAAGATGTTCGACTGTATATATTCTCTGTTTCTGAATCAATAAACAGTTCTGGTCAGTTCTACTTCACCCTTGTCTCGTTCTTGAAAGGGAACCTGCCCAGCATAATCACTAGCTCTTTTAAGAGCTTGTTCTTGCCCACACGGTCCTGGAGGACAGAAGCTTATCCAGGGTGGACAGAAGACGGCGAGACTCCAGTTAAGCTACGGCGGTTGTGGAGTCTGCGGTGGTTGTAGTGTCCGGAGTCATATGTAGCATTACAGTAGTAAATTTATAACACAACTCCATATTGTGTGACCTGCATAGGAAATAGTATATGTGGGTTGTTACTTACATCCTACAAAGAACAGTAGCTGGCACAACTGTAACAACTATACTGGCTGTATAGTTTCTGTGATTCTGAGGAGTCTCACTAATGTTTTAAAATAGTTGAATATGTGGGCGATGTTAAAATAAAGCTGCTTACCGCTAGATATTGTATTTTAAGTAAGGCAAATGGAGAGCGGCAGATAGTATAACAAATAGGAGAGAAAGGGTATTCTATAAGTATGGTGCAGACTAAATGTACAAAATAATGTGCTGTCAGAACGGATAAATTACTCAGGGATAATACTGTTTGGTAAAATGCCAATACAAAATTGGCTTTAAAGGATGGGAGGTGCCGCTATTAATTTTCACTTTGAAATATGGAAGTGGATGAGGGGTTGCCACATCCTTTTAAGGAGGGGGCAAAGTTGATCCTTGCGTTAGTGTATAGTGTTGGTATTGACAATGTTGTATTATGCCTGCATGATACCATACATATGTTAGATCCACAGCAGTTTGAAAGTAGAGAAAGACAGCTGCTCGGTCAATTGATATTGGATATATATAGGAACAACACTGTTAAGCAATGATGCAAATGTAAATCCTATACATGGTGCAGTGCAACAACAAAAACATTATATTTTTAATCAAAACAGATGTTTACATAGTAACATAGTAATTTAGGTTGAAAAATACCCAAGTTCAACCCTTGTATCTATCATTCTTGTCTTTGATCCAAAATAATGTAAAAAAAAAAAAGTAAGCTATTTTGAAAGACAGGGGCATCTATTCACCGGATAGTGGTAAGGACCAGATCCCAGAATGGACCCCTTGTTCTTTGTACATTCCTGTTAATGAAGAGTGTACTGCAGAGTTTTTTTATATTGACCCTGCGCATGTTAATATGATGTTATAATAACCTAACCAAGAAGCAGTTTTTCTAGTGTGTATAAATGCAACTTTTTTAGTCTCTCTTCATAAAGAAGATCCTTTAATCCTTATTAATTTTGTAGTGCTACTTTACCCTTTTTCTAGTTCCATAATGTCCTTTTTAACCCCTTAGTGACATGAACTTTTGACCTTGTCTTTCCCTTGGTGACAAGGGCTGTTTTGACATTTCTGGGGTCTTTGTGTTCAGATTCTTACTCACATACTGTATCCACACAAATTATATGTTGTTTTATCATAATAATAAGGGCTTTCATAGATACCGTTATGTTCATCATATCTTATAATTTACTGCAAAAAAATCATAAAATATGGTGAATAGATTAAAAAAAAAACACTTTTTCTAACTTTGACCTGAAAAATAATTTACACAAATACAGTCAATAAAAAAGACCCCATCTAAATAGTTTCTAAATGTTGTCCTGAGTTCAGAAATATGCTTGTTTCCATGTTTTTCTGCAGTTTTTTGTGAGTTATAGGCAAAAACGAAAAAAAAGTGTTTTATACTATTACACTAAGTTTTGATTACTTCTTACAGTGATCTTTTGACCCCAACCCGAACCCTAAATTTCACTTCCGACGTTATACCCACCAGAGGTCAGCATCTATTTTGGAGGAGCATCGTGGGTGCCCCAGATTAAACATTTTGGTGCTGCCTAATGCTTCAACATCGAGGAATTAGAGTAGCAGGCCAGAGCGGTTTTTGGGCTCGTTCCATAGCAGAATTTCCAGCTGGACCAGCCTGACAAGTCCATTGTTGTGAAGGGGTTAAGGACTGGTGCCCATAATTGCATCGCATATTCAAGGTTGCCAGTAACTTATTGGCCCTTGTGGCTGCTCACTGGCATTTGGCACGAAGTCAGTTGTCTACAACTATACCTAAATCCTTCTTATTAGTATTTTTGCCAAGGTAGATACCATTTAAAGTATATGATGCATTGTTATTATTTTTCCCATAATACATATTAATGTAATATTGTCTGTACTGAACCTCATTTGCAACTTGCTTGTTCAGTTCCCCATTTTGTTTAAATCTTTCTGCAAAGAAGAAGCATCAAGTTTCAACTGTATTACCTTACCTAATTTTGTGTCAGCCAACACTACTATATGGCTCTCAACAAAACTTGGGAGATCATTAATAAACAAATTAAAAGGAAGAAGGCCTAATACAGGCCCCTGAGGTACTCCACTTAAAAACGTTGTCTAGTTTGAGGATTTTCCATTTACAGCAACTCTTTGCATACATACATTTGCCCCAAGCCTATTTCTGTCAATTTGTAGAGTAACCTTTTGTGTGGAAGCATATCAAATTCTTCAGCAAAGTCTAACTAGATCACATCAACTGCCAAACCTAGAGCTTGATTTTTCCTGATTTCCTCATAGAATGCTATAAAGTTGGTTTGACAAGAACTGTCTATCACAAACCATGTTGACTTCAACGAATTATAATGTGATTCAAGGTGTATTTCCCCACTACAGAAGTCAAGCTCACTGGCCTGAAATTGCCTGGCTGAGATTTTGATAATTGTTTAAATATTGGCACCACATCAGTCTTGAGCCAGTCTATTGATACTATAGCTAAATTAAAGCAATCCTTAAAGATCAAAAATAATGGTTTAGCTTGCCTAAGTACTTTTCCCATTCCCATGTTTGTTGTATTGTTTCCGTAAAATCAATATGTTTGTTGTGGGACGTGCTACTGAAGATCAAAGGCTTTTGAAACAGAATTTTTAAATGCTATCAGTTACACTTGATTTATATACTAGCGGATAGAAATTTTATCTATTTTATAAAATATTTTGTATAAATGATTCTATTCTATATCTATTTGGAATTACTGTATAAGAGTTTTATGCTTTGTTCAGAGATAGAATATATTTTTAATGAAAGGCATCTGCTGATAGTTTGTGTTATTTTTATCTTTAACCAGCTATTTTATTTGTATTTATACAATAAATGTATCCAAAGCCAGACTATAAATACAACATAGCTTTATTCAATTCCTGTAAAAATTAACCTTGGAACACAATTGCAGGAGATACTGCAGCTGATTCAAAATATTAATCTTTACATGGATTGAACAAAGTTATGCTGTATTTATAGTCTGGCTATGGATTTATTTATTTTATGTATTTTATGACTTTGTATTTTTTTATACAAGAGATCTAATGATATCATTTTTTGTCGACAAATTCTAAGCGCCAAAACATAGTTTATGCATTTGATTTCTATTTTATATATATATTTTTTAAATTATATTATGGATACTTTTGGATTCTGTTATTCAGTGGAGTTCTAAACTTCCCAAGGTTCTAGCATGTTACGTTGCAATTGTGTACCTTCTCCCCAACAGACACCGGGAAAGCATGTTAATGACACTTTCCCTTGTACACAATTGCTACAGTGGTATTATGTTTTATTTTGAAGTTACATGATAGTCCTTGTTTATTTTGCACTGATACATGATTCAAAATGGAGAATTTGTTTGCCAGATAATAGCAACCAGAATACCTCCCTGCTTTTATAGTTTTTTTTACCCAAAGCTAAAAGACTCAAATTACCTGCAAAATAAGAAAGCCTGTACCAGAGACTTGCAAAATGCCCCTGGTCCCATTAAATAGAATTATTCCCCCCCTACCTGGGGCCAAGGGCTGACCAAAAATGAATGGCCCCATAAATAAATATACCTTTCACCTGGGGCTTTAGGCTAACTATATGTCCACAGCCTCATAATTAAATAAATACACCTTACCCCTGGGGCTATGGGCTGGCACTATGTTCAGTGCCACATAACTAAATAAACATCACTTACCCCTGGGGCTGCAGGCATGTGGCCTCATCTGACAGTGGGGACCCCGCTGCAAATCTCTGCAGAAGGATACTAACAACTCATTGTGGACAGCCACGATGAGCTGTTAAACTGAGCACGTTCTATGCCTTCCTACAAGCCTTTAGGCACTGAATAGTAGGATGGCATAGAACGTCCTACAAGCGAGAAAGGGTTCAATCATGAAAAACGATTTTGTTTTTATCCAACAATAATAGACATTATTTTTAAGTAGAATGGCTGTTGTGACATACTGAGCAGATTATCATCAGTATAATCTTTTCTAATGCATTATTTACACAGGAAATTAATAAAATGATAATCTAAAAATAAGAAAAAATACTCTATAATCATCCAAATATATTTTGTGTACTTTATTTTAATATTTAGCTTTCATTTTCAATATTTTCAAAACACATTTTATTCTCCCCATTTTGAAAGTAACAACTTAGTGGAAACTAGTGAAAGTCATCAGGGACAGATATGGAGTAATGCTGAGGAATATAACAGAACAATGTTCACATCACCACTGTGAGGGCAAGTTCAAATGTATGCCATTCCCATTAGTCAGTTTGATTTTCCTCTACTACTTTAGAATTTCAATTGTTCAAAATGACCTTTCTTAAAGTTTAGTTGTCTTATAAATCCTTAAAATGACCTTTCATAAAATTTAGCAGTCTCATAAAGCTTTGAAACAAACAAAAGTGACTGGAGCATAAATGCAAAAAGCAATGGTTACAAGAAATTCAAAAAAGAACAAACAATCAATAGGGTAAAAAATAAAGTGCATACTAACTGCTTGAAAAGAATTCAGTTTAATAGTTAAATTGTGATACCAAATAAAACCAAATACAACAATATGTATACATTATCTTAGCAGAATTGCATGCAAATGCATAGAATAAGATACATATGTGTTTTAGACTTGTCTGTGGTGTCTCCTGTTCATGACATCATCTTGTGGCTAAATAAGCAAATTACACATTTCCACAAAAAAAAATTTCATTAGTTCCTTTTTTCAAGGCAATTTGGAAAATCACTTTTACAACAAAATCCATGCAGAAAGCTACTAAAAAGCAAATAATATTTTCGATGCAATAATATGAATGTGTATTTTCATCTTGACTTCAGAAGAAAAATTCCTACAATAAACATTAGTATCTAATTAAACTGAAAAAAGATTTTGTGAAACTAAAACCAAGCAATACAATAGTTAAGCAGTTACTTACTGAATAAATTGTTTAACCTTAAATATAAATGGTCCAAGGAAAACAGCTATCACTGACAGAAATACATATGCAGTCAGGAGGACTTGATTAGATCCAATGTTAAAAGCATAAATCCAGGTGTGTTTAGAAGGAGCAGCATATATGAAAGTCTGCCTAACGCATTTCGCATCTGAGTGTGGGCACTTAATCATAGGCCTAGTCTAGGGGCAGATCAGTCAATCTAGTGTCAAATTGGTGTCTGGGGATACATTGTCAAGTCTGGGGGCTGTTTGGCAAGCCTGGCTGCAGGCTGGCAAGTCTTGTGGCGCATTGTCAGATCAGCAAATCTGGGGTCATATTGGCAGTCTGGGAATGCATTGTCAAGTCTGAGTAGCACATTGCTCCACAGACTTGCCATGCATCCTCGGTTTTGCCAATCTGCTTCCAGAATTGCCAATGAACATTAGACTTGCCAATAGGTCTGAGAATGCATTGGTCAGTCTGAAGGGCAGTGTGGCAAGTCTGGGATGCATTGGTAAGATTGGGGCAGATTGGCAAGTCTGGGGATGCATTGGGATGTCTGAGAAGCAGATTTCCAAGTCTGAGCGGCAGAATGGCAATTTGGAGATGCATTGGAAAGTCCGGAAGTAGATCGGCAAGGGTCTGTTTCTCAAGTCTAGGGGTAGATCAGCAAATCTAGTGTCATATTGGCAAGCCTAGGAGTAGCATATTGCCATCAGACTTGCCAATGCATTCTCAGTTTTGCCAATCTGTCCCCAGACTTGCCATTCTGCTCCCAGAATTACCAATGCACATCAGACTTGCCAATACATGCCCCTAGACTTGCCAATCTACCGCAAATGTGCCAAGGTATCCTCAGACTTCTCAATCTTTCCCCAGACTTGCCAAACTGCCCTCAGACTTGCCAATCTGCCTCTGAGACTTGCCAATCTGCATATGAGCCAATCTGCCCACTAAGATTTTCCAATCTGCCCAAGAATTGCCAATCTGCTCCAAGACTTGTCATTCTGCCCACATACTTGCCAATGCATCCTCAGATTTAATAATCTGTCCCCAGATTTGCCAATGCTTCCCCAGACTTGCCAATCTGCTCTTCAGACTCTAAAAAGCATCCCCAGACATGCCAATTTTACCTCAAACTTTGGAATGCATCATCAGACTTGCCAATGCATTCCCAGTCTTGCCACTCTGCCCCTCAGACTGACCAATGCTTCCCCATACCTGCCCCTCTGCCCCCAGATATGACAATGTGCCTCCCACAGACTTTCCAAAGGATGTCTGCTTGCTACTTGGTGTGCACAAACATCCTCCTATGCTACCTGACACTTGCGCCGGGACTTCTGGAATGGAAAGCCAGGAGGTCACGTGACCCTGCAGCACACATGCACTAGCTGCCTGCAATGAGGATCCAGATCCCCTTCAGCATTGCAACTCTTTCTGAACACTAGGGTTTTGGAGAACCCCAGCTGAGAAACGCTGCTGTATAGGTTCAACCCAGTATGCACTGATAATCAGCCCCATAGTGGTGTTTCCAAATTGCAGACGGATTTGGGGTAAAGCTGTTCCTGAATGTTGAGCTACCATGGGAGCTCTGATGTGCTTTCGAAAAATTTCCATTTTGGAAATCATAGCTGATTCCACACCAATTTCTGCCAGTACCAAATTTGAAACAAATCTCAAATGCACTCAAAGTGGTAGCCTCAAACACCCCATTATATCCTACTGGGGATTTTCAAAACCTACCAAAAAACCTTGAAATGCCCACAGGTCATAGGCCGAGGTTCATGAAATCAATACAAATGATAGGTGCCATCAGCTAAAATCTAGCTGAGGAATGTTTGTATAAATGATGAGCACATGTCCAGACCACCATTTGAGAGAAAGATTACCAGCTTGCAGCACAAAACAAATAGTAAGAGTAAAATAAAATGGCAAGCCAGGGATCAGGGCTGGAAGGGGACCAGGACAGTAGTAGCAGGAGATTGGGGGGGGGGGGGGGGTTCTAGGTCTTAGGAAACTCTGGAGGGAAACGCTGGTCACATTTCTTTTTTAACAAACTTTATTGATCATCTCTGCAACTCCTGAAGAAGCCGAGACTCCAAACTACTACCCTGGCAAAACGCGTTGAGCTTTTTGGGCCATGACCACAAACCGTATCGGAACCACGGCCTACTGCCCCTGTGGACTATTACAATAAGACATTTTTTTATCAATGGATCCTGTAAGAGCATCTTCACACGCAGACCATTATTTTAAGTGATTTTACTGCTTTATGTATTTTTTTGTGTTTTACCCCATCCTTTGCAGATTAAACTGATGTTTTCAATGGAATATTATCATCTCTAAATGCCTATTTATCTGGATGTTTGTGAGTGCGCTACACATATATATTATTCCTTGTGTATTTACTTCCTTTTTTTCTCATGCCATTGCAAATGGACCATCATACATGATTGAAATAATACATAGAGGGATCAGTGCACACAGAATACAGGTCTGATTTTAGAGCTATAGTTTCTCAAAGCTAAATGAAAACACCTGTTTTAGATGAAAAAAATTGAGATTTGGTCATGCAATGTGACCATATCTCTTCCATATATATGACAGATTTTTTTTATTTCGTTTTAAGAAATTGTAGCTTTAAAATCTAACCTGTTTTATGTGTGCGGTGTGCACTGTATGCAAGTTACAGAACCACTTACTATTTATGATTATGCTGTTTTAGGGGTTTTATTGTTCCTCCCATTCTATCTATATTACATGATGTCTAGTCAGTTATGTGGGTTAGTTGATGAGATTGTAGTACCACAAGTGTAGAGCTGAACACTGCAGCCGTATATTGCAGTACAAGTAATGTTAAATTTAAAATACAGCATGTTTTATTAGAGCATACCGGTGTTCCTGTGGCAATTTCCTCACCTAACATCACTCCATCAAGTCAGTTGGAGATCAGCCTGGTGGGGGTGACCATGATCCCAGGATAACTGGAGGGTTGCCCAGTATATCATGCTCCTCCTCATCAGATACTGTTGAGTAAATTACACTGTAGTATTTTGTTGTAGCCATGACATCTCTTGGTTACTTACTATTCTTGTCACCCAGTTGTACTCCTCTGCTGACGAACTCTTCATCCGCCTCTCAATACACCCCCTGCCTGTTTTGGGCTAGTTTAATTTTTATTATTTATTATTATTATTTAAAAAGTAGAAATATTTATTTCAAATTAAATTGATTTGAAATGAAAAAAAATATTATTTGACGTTATCTTCTTGTGTCTGTTTTGTTATCCAGGTGAATCCACAGCTCCCACACTTCCATAGTTGATGTTGTATTATTCTGAATAGTTTCACATTCCATTGTACTAACCAATACTCAAATATTCCAAGTACCGCCTTAGCGATGATATCTGCTGCTTCATGTCAGAGTGATGGAGTTTTCCAACTGTACTGACATACCTTGTTAGTGGAGAACACACCATGACAAAAAAAGATATGAATTGCTAGTTAGGGACAAAAAATTATAAAATCTTCTCTGAACATTTTCATTAAATAGTGTTGTGGGGCAGGTGTGTGATCTGTTTCTGTTGTTAATTACACTGGCAGCCTATCAACTGGCAAACATTATAAGAAATAATATGCAGATACATGGCTTTAGGCTTACAAGCAAAGAAAAGGCTGTACGGTTTGCCAGCAGCCTTAAATGGTTTAGATGATTCTGTTGGTACAGGCTTCATAAAAATGGAGTACGAAATCCTATTATTTGTTTGAGCAGCAATATGAGGAAAAATAATAATGAACTAAGATATATTGGATTAGATGTAATGCCGGTCTTAACTTAAGTTTAAATACTGCACTAAATTCCTGAAGGAATAGCAGGCAATGTCAGCTGTGACCATAGAAATACAGTGTGTTATAGCAGAGGTGCTGTGGTAAAAGAATAACGGCATTATTCCTTATTTCCCCATTAATCAAATGTTAGTGGGCAGGGGGTGTAATAGCAACTCTCAGCCCCCTATTAAACCCCCCCCCAAAAAAAAAAATAATGTTTGGTCCCCCTGGGGCAAACATCTTCCTGCTGGACTTATGAAAAATAAATGTGCCTCCCCCAGTCACCACAGGCTGGCGCAATGCCCGTGGTCACAAAAAAAAGATGGCCCACTGAGGCGATGGTCCGGTGCTATGCCCATGGCCTAAAATAAATATAATCAAATGCCCAAGGGTGTTGGGGCTGGTGTTATGCCTTAAGTTCCTAATAAATGAAACAAAATGCTCCCTCTATCCTTTTCTTCCCCCTCTTCCCATGGAGCTTGGGGATTCTGCCCACCCACCGGCACACAAAAGTTGCCCTGTAAAATAAAATATTACCTATATGTAGGTTCCAGCGGTGATCAGTGTTGCCCTGGATCCTCATCTTCCAAATAGAGTTAAGCAGTCACTGCACATTTAAGTCCTTTTTTTTTTTTGAGTAAAATGCATTTTTTTCCCTGTTCATTTTCACAGGCTAAATTAAATAATTGTTTGTGCAGAGATTTCTGAACAAAGTGGTGTTTTCAGGCTGTTTTTATCTGGCTCTGCTAAATGTTTTTTTTAGCGGGTGTGGTAATTTTTTTTTTAACAGGTGCAATAATGGGGAGGATTCCATCTACCGTGGGTGTAAAACAAAAGCACTAAAGAGTCCTCAGCCCACACTGCTGCCATGTGCAAGGCTGGGGATGTGTGTTTAAATTCTTGCTTCCTCGGAAAAGTCTGGGACAAGTTGTAACGGTCTTGTTCAGGAGATGGACCACAAGTGTAGATGAGGCTATAGGGACACTCACTAAGTACCGTAGGTAGCAAGTATTGGTCTTCACCTTAATGACTACACACTCTTGGTTGAGCCGCCGGTGGTATGTCACCAAGGATTTTGCTGGAACACTTACTACCGGATACTCAGCAAGTGGAGCCCGTATAGGATCGTACAGGAATACAGGCAAACGGAGAGTCAGGAGACAGGCCGGGTCATGGACAGGAGAGATACGGATAAACAGGTCACTAGCAGAAATCGAGACAGGCGGCGGACGGAGAATAGTCAGGAACAGCAGGGTCATACACAGAATAATCAGAAATGCAGGAACAAACGGATGGAGAATACAGGGACGAACCGGGTCAGCAACAGATAAACGGAGTCAATCAGGAGTCAAAACGCTAGTGAGGTACACAAGGCACTATCACAGGCAAAGGTAACCTGTGAAATGACTGTTTAAATACACTACCAATTGATCAGGACACACCTCTGATCAATTGGCAAGGGAGTGGTTAATTTAATAAAAAGCCCTTTAACTGGGCTCATGAATATTCATGAAACACCCGTTCGCGTCATGCTGGACGCGCGTCTCAGTATCGAGGGATGCTGGGGCTCTCACTCTGAGCCCCAGCCGACGGGATGGCGTCCTCCTGATCTGCGATGGCGGCGGATCTGGAGGAGAAGCAAGGTAGGTGACACAAGTGGTCAGGGATTAACAGCAGCAAATCTCTGCCATAAAAGGTAGCAGGGATTCCTCTGTGTGATTGCCAATCAGCAAAGACTAGATCAAAATCAGTCAAATTAATGCACATAAATCAATCAGGATAGCTCAGATCAACAGGTATATGAGCCCATAAACACACAGGAATCAGCATGACACAAATGTAAAGCTCTAGCCCTAAGGGCTGGTTTCAGCAAGGTGAATGCTGGGAGTTAGTCATGCTATCTCAAAGGTTGCAGGACAGCTCAACCTCCAATCCCTTGAAGAGACAATTCACACTTGTTTTTTTACTATATGCAGTTTAGGGTATATATTGTGTTTTGCTGTGTCTAGTAGTAATTCCTGTCCTGTTAAAATAAATCTATTGATTATGCTTATTGCATAAGCCGTATTTGTGAACATGCTCCAAATACATTTTCTAGGAGCAGTGGGATTCAGCCAATAACCATCAAGTGCACCATTATCTGCTGTTAGAAAGGCTAGAGTGTTTATGCCAGTGAAGTACGGTGTACTGGCTTTCAAAAACCTTTTTCTTGGATATGTCCAGTAGTACCCTAATTGTCAACATAAATCAAATTATCATTTTCATTCATGCAGCCATGAAAAAGAAAAATTGCATTGACTGCTTGTTTATGTGCTTTGGGGTCACAGGATGTGGCCCCACATGATAAAGCAAAATTGTCTGTCCTTTACACGGTTAAACCAAGGAATTGTTAAGCTCTAAAAATGATAGCCCTGGAACAATATTACTAACATACATTTCATTATATCCCTTACTGAAATATGTCACCACTTATTACTAAAGTTAAAAAATAGTGCAAAAAGCTCCATGTTTCATACTTAAACATTTAATACTAACAATGGTATAAAACGTTAATTCAATATAGCTAGCCAAATAAAACCATTATGAGAGAAAATATGGAAATGCTTATTGGTTAATAGATAGTTGGCTGAATGAGGTCAATTCCCCTGAGAGGAAGACATTTACTACATTAATGACTGATTTCAAGGGCAGGTGAATTAAGCCTGAATGACTTTTTGAAAACTAGCCATTTCCTTTAGGTAATGAGTGATTTTCTACAAATCGATATGCAGGGCATGTTCTGCTAGATTTATACTGAGGATTAGCATACAATACCCCTGCAAATAATAATTAGAAAAGAAGTAACCAAGGTAAACGCCTTTGACCTTTAAAAAACCAACTTTACATTTTCAGCACAATGATCACATTCGTGAATTAATTGACAGTCTCTGTGGTATTTCTTTTATTATTATTTTCAGCACAGATATCTGCCTTTTCAAATGTCTAACAAACTTTTTTTTCCATTTGCTTCCTTCATAAAAAAATTATCTAACTTTTATAATCTGAATGGTTTTGATTCAACTTAATTCTGTTGTTTTACAATTTTAAAGGCAGGGGTAGCAAACTCATACCTACAAACTGTCCCACTTTGTGCAGGACAGTCCCGATTTGGGAGTCATGTTTCGCTGTCCCGCCGCGCTCTACCTCTGTCCAGCGTTTTGCAATGCTGTGGTCCTGTTCGCATTCTCCGGTGTCCCAGACACCAGAGAATGCTCACTGGGCATGTGCAGCACTGTGCACATGTGCAGTAGTGATCCTGGCTTCAGAAGCCAGGAACAAAAATGGGTAACAGTGCTACTGCACATGAGCGGTAGCACTGTCATCTACCTTCCCAGACTCCACCCCCTGTGTCCTGCCCCCTCCCCAAATCTAGCTCGCCGGTGTCCCAATTTGCGGGGGGGGGGGGGGGGGGGGCAAAGTTGTGAAGAATGCAAACTTGCTTAATGTAAGAGACACATGTGATAGATTTAAGTTAATGTGCAGTTTTTTAGGGGTTAATTTTTTACTGTAATTTAATACTCTTTTAACAGCTATTAACCCCTTGCTTGCTGTAGATCACTGCCTAAGCAGGGATCTGCCTCATAAGTTTTTTTGTTTTGTTACACCCACTAGGGGATTACTTGTACCGTAAACATTTTTTTTAAGCTGTCTGAGCACATATATAGTGATCAGTAACAGCCGATCAGTGGCAAAGGCGGTTTGGTGATTGCTAAGATGAGCATCACAATTCACCTGGTCAGATCAATATTGGTAAATATTGATCTGACCCATCTGGATTGGACTCCCTCTACTCACTTGAGTTTTAGTGAGGGAGAGAGACAGATCTGTGTAATGTAAGTTTTTAATTCTAATACATTAAATAAAATGTAAAAAAATGGTGTGTTTTATAAAAGCCATACCCTTTGTATAGTGTACACTGCACTTCCCTGCCACTGATCACTGCACAGCGGCAAATTTATTCTTATCTGTGCATTTGTAGTTGTTAATTTTTTGTACAGTACTACAAAGGCTCTTATAAAAGCCATTAACACCTTATTTTCTCTACATGTCAACCATGTGTACCCCTCAAATGTGGTCTTTTAACCCCCAAACAAACTGACAAACCTATGCATGGGTGGTATCCCTGTAACCAGGAGATGTTGCTGAACACATATTGGAGTGTTGTTTGACAGCGACACATACCAAAATCTATGAATTCATGTCTAAATTACAATGTATGTGGTAGAAATGGTGTATGGAAAGTGTTAAAATACCACCATTTGAAATTGCCTTGGGTGTATACTTTTACAAAATATATGGTTTTATGGGGTAAAATAAATTTCCTAGCTTCAAAAATGGCCCAAATGGATCATGGGTGCAAGCTGACTACATGTCAAAGTTCCAAGTTGGAAATGCGCACCTCCCAAATGTGGCCTTTTAGCCTCCAAACAACCCAACAAACCTATGCATGGGTAGTATGTCCCAAGCTGGAAAACCAAAAATCACAACAATTTTTTTGTTTTTTTTCACCATTTTTTTTAAATATTATATTATAGGATGATCAAAATGATGGTTTCTAAAGAAAGCCATTCTTGTCCCAATAAAAACAATATATATAATTTGTGTGGGTACAGCAAATGACAAAGAAGAAAATTACAGTTAAACACAAACAGCACAGAAATGTTAAAATAGCCATTGTCCAGAATGGCCAAAAATGTTTCAAAGGGTCTTAAGGGGTTAACCAGGAAAGCTACATTTAGATATTCAAAAAGTATTAGGCTTTTTTGACATTTATGAGGTGTTTGTGTTTAGCTGTAAATTTATTTTTTCTCACATACTGTACCCACATACATTTTGGGGTTTAAATTGGGGTTAAATCAAGCAAAAAACAGAACTTCCCTCAACAGCTCAAACAGCAAAGAAGTGGGAAAATAAGGTATATAGATGCACATATATCCTTTATTACAAAAGCTTCCTTTTGGACTGGAAAATAGTCCCAAAATCCAAACCGTCTAGATAAACAATACAGACACCAAACTACAATGTGTTTCACCCTTTCACCCTGGAGGTCTTCAACTAGGTGTATATGGAGCTGCATTAAACATCAGTTTTTTGTGTCCAGACTTCCACACTCGTTCCAAATCCCATGATGATATCATATGGGTCATAAACTTTCGCACTGCTCAATCTTAGCTTCCCGATTCCATCAGCAGATTCATATAGTGTCCACCTTATATTTCACTTTGTTTTGTCCATCCATTTCCCTTGGTGGTTTAACATGGGAGAATAATAAAATAATAATTATTTTAATAAAAAAATAATAAATGTAGCCTAGTTAGAAAAATTATACAATGCAGTTGAATAGGAGAATTTTTCCAGCTCAGTTACTTTGGCCTTAAGTTTGACATTCCTGTCTCAATTCCCTGCAATTCTCTCTTTGAGTAGAGCCTATAGCATAATCAGTCTCTCTGTTTAAATGATAACAATATATTTAATATAGACAATATAACAAAATATTAAAATATACTGTATTTCTTGAATATAAGATGAGAATTTTTTTCAGAGCAAATACTCTAAAAAAGTCACGTTATATTCGAGGTTGTCTTATAATCAGACCTCAATAAAACACAAGAAGGTTCCAGCACCTCTGCAGCTCTGTGGGGGACCTGGATCCTTCTAGAAGGCAGATGCAGGATCTCTATGCACTGCTCTCAGACATACTCCAATGCTTCCCAACACATCTGCCGGGACCACTGAGATGGAACGCTTGGGTCACACAAGTGTTGGGCAGCATCGGACCTCTAAGTGCACCGTGCATCCTCTGGCTGCCCCACTAGACACCAAGGAGTGTGCTGGGAGAGCTCTGGCAGGTCTGGAGGAGAAATGCAAGTCTGGTTGCATTGGTAAGTCAAAGGGCATATTGATAAGTCTGGAGGCATATTGGTAAGTCTAGGGCATCATGGTAAACTTAGGGGTATATTAGTATATGTTTTTGGAAACTAGACATCCTAAGGTATTTTAAATGGTGGTATTTTAACACTTTACATGTACTAATTCTACCACCAGCCTTTGTACAACAAAATTAACACCTAAAACATGCACAAACAGCAAAAAACGTGCTGATGTGTAAGATAACTGCTTGCGCATTATCAATGGCAGGGAAGGGGTTAAACACACAAAATGGCTTTTGTAAAAGCCACTGGGTCTCAATTTTTATTTTAACTTATTTTAATTACATTTATCTGTCTCTCTCTCCTCCACTAAAAACAATGTGAGGAGAGGGAGGCAGATCCAAAGTGGTCAGATAAATATTTTACAAATATTGATCTAACCCGGCAGCTTGGATGCTCTTTTGAGCATCCCCATTGCCTTACAGTCTGCCTGGTAGTCTCACTTTGCCTCTGTGATGAGGAAATCATGTGACAGCCTAAAGAGAACAGGAAGCAGCTACTTCCTGCTTTCTGTGCTCTTGCCCTTAGAAATCGTGCTTTTTTAGGACATAGGAAGCGTCTTGACCGTCGAGCACTGCGCCTTTAAAATCGGCATGTGAATCGCTCTCCGGAGAAATCAAAATGCCGTCAGCATTTTTTTTTAGTATTGTACTCTGCTTTCATGAGGAAGCATTGTAGCAATACAGTTAGAGCACTCAAAGCGAAAAAAATTGCTTTCAGTGCTCGATTTGCTGCAGGACGGACAAGGTCCATCCTGTGTCACTAACTCTTTGCCACACAGGACAGACTAGGTCAGCATGGGGTTAAAACTCCTGCTTACTATATTATTGTTGCCAATTTTCTGGTAACTAGGCATTTTCTAAATAATGTACAAAAATCACAAAAGCGCACTTTTTGCACAAATCTGTGAAGCCAAAAACATATGAGGGTCTACTCAATAAAGAGAGAATTGCAGGGAATTGAGATGGGAATTTCAAACTTTATGTCAATGTAGCAAGTTGGAAAAATTCTCCAAAGCAGCTGAATGCAGCTACTTTGACCTCAAGTTTGAAATTCCCATCTCAGTACCCTGCAATTCTATCTTTATTGAGTAAACCCAATAACCTTTTAATAATGATGAAGCACAACTCCCAAGTTATTTCATCAACATCTAGAAAGAAATAAAACACAGCAGTAGTGTAAAACAAATATTGTCTCAAATTTTGCAATGCATAGTCATATTTTTTATTGATTCCTTATTATGCAAGTCTTACATACTACATTTAAATTAAAGACAGGCTGAAATGCACCTGCTGAAGGCTTTATTCCGGTAGGATTTGCAGGATATCCTAGTAGTGGTGTTTTGAGATAAAGACATTAGTGTAAAAGTAATCATAAAACTTGGAGGAAAGTTAGCAGACTATCATGCCTCCGATTGTGTCGTTTATGTGGGACAGTCATAGTTTTGAGATGCATTCCCGCTGCCCCACTTAACTCTACCTCTGTCCTGCTGCCAGTTTGAGTGACAGAGCCAACAGCACATTCACGGTAGTGCTGACACTCAACCTACCAAGCTCCAAACACAACATGCCAATTTGCCGAGGGCAAGATTTGGGAAGTATGAACTCTAGACAGAATATCAGCAACCATGAAAGGAACCCAAATAAACACCATATCTTTGTAGCTAGAATAAGTAGTTGGTTGTACATTGATCAGGTTTTCTTGGTACTAGCTAGATGCACACACATCTTCCATAAACATGTTTTCATAGGTACATGAATGGGAAGCCATTTATAAAGTATTTTTATCTTTTTTACTAGATTAAGGAGTAAAATACTAAATATGTGAAATTTTTGAAAATAAAAATAGAATAAGAAAGTAAAATAAGAACAAAGAATTCATGGTATTTAATGTCTTTTATAGCAAAGCAGCTGAATTTAAAGAATAGGTTAAGCAGTTAGAAAACTCTCCTATTTGAGTCACAAATCCTCTTTTTCTAGTGGTCGATTTATTTATATCCTTGATAATAACTGTAAATACATTTATTAGATACAAAATATTGCTCAAAAGAAGGAACATTATAGATCCTGTCAGATGCACAGATTTCAAATCCTTATCTGAATAATATATATAAAACTGAAGCAACTATGCTGTATGCAATCAAAAAGACAAGTATGGTGACACACAGATTCCTGGGCTCTGCTTAGCAAACTAATACATACTGTTGGGACAGATATGCCCTATTAGGTCTAAACATGTAGCCTGTCTCAATATATATATATTGTGACAAATTGATTCCTCAGCTCAAATGTACCTATAAATCTGTCTGTGTTCACAAAGTATGTAGGTGGACTGAAAATACTAAGGGAATGTTTCTGTGGTAATATATGAAAGTATGTGATATTCTCAACAGGATACCTCATCTCATGGATTCAAGTAAATGGATGGACCATCCCAAATCTCAAAAAATGCTATCATTTATCAGTTTCAACAGCGGCTTATTATTTATTTGAGCATAGCTTTCACCTCAGATAAAAAATAAAAGGAAGGCTTGTCTAAGAGCTGGTGACAACTGACACTATGGCTGATTCAAGGTGTGTGTGTTCCCTTCTTTCTTATGAAGATGAACTGAAGACATAATAAAGGAATGTGTTTTGAAGCTTTCTTTGGAGATCGCTGGTGATTGGTGGCTTTTCCCATTGATCCGCTGTCCATTCACAACCAAAGAGAACACTACAAATATACATTATGACAGATGAGATTTTTAACAAATAACAACTATATATGGGACATATTAAATAATATTGTCATATTGTTAGGATTTATTTTGCTAGAATGAATTATTAGTCAATGCGCAACTTTTTCTATAAAACATGTAACAGTCACCTCTTGATTTTATGTATCTTTATAGAATGACAGTACGGAAAAAGACTTGGGCATTGCTGTCAGGTATTATCCCTTTTGTCCCTACAATGGTTCTATTATTCTGAAGGGTGTTTTGTGTAGCATTTTCCATCCACAAAGATATGGCATTTGCCTCCCAGAGAACTGAGAGTAGAGAGTTTTTATTATATATATATATATATATATATATATATATATATATATATATATATATATTCACTTTTATCAAAATCACATTCTGAGGCTTGAATGTATCTGAATCTTAAATCACTTTGAGCTGTGAACTGAAGCCAAGTTCATATTTGACAGGCACTTTCATCTAGTCAAACTTTGCTGCTTTGTTCATGCTGAGATTGTGCGAACTACAATGAATTTAAATTTCTTAGGTATTTTAGAATACTTGTCTTTATAAACTGTAATATACGATAGGTCTGTATAATTATTATGTACCCTATTTTATTTAAAGATTGTTAAACAAAGGTAATTAAGAAATGATTTACAAATTGCGTTTTAATGTGTAATTACCTTATATCAAATATCAATGCATTGCAAATAGAATATTTGTTGCAGGTTGTCCTTGGCCACGAGGTGGAATAGGAGGCCTTCTCACTAAATGCAGGTCACTCAGCAGACAAAGAGGGATTTGGCCATGGTGAGTTACTTCTTGGACTACTATAATGGTTGCATGTGTTGGCAGGAAGCAGAGGTCTTCAATTTGCAGTTGTTCACCTGGCTTGATTGTTGTTGATGCATCTGGCTTGGTTGGGTTTGATGCACATTTTCATTTTGTTGTTCACATAGTTCCACCTCCAGTTCACTTCCAGTCTTTTCATTGCTTCATGATCTTGTTTATGATTTGTTTACAGCACAACATTTAGATGATAGCTCGGCATATGCTTGGTTCAAGCAATTAGTTTGTATGTATCTGTTTAGCATAACTGGGTAATCGTTGCTAAGCAGGAGATTGCTCCCACTTACACGCATGCCAAAGCACCAATTCCACTCACAGGACTTTTCCCAGAACCCATTCCACTCACAGAATGTGCACCAGAACCCATATTGCAGAATGTGCCCTAGCACTCAGATTGCACTCACAGGACTTGACCCTGCACCCATATTGTACACACAGGACTTGCCATTGCACTCCGGACTTGCCTCCATTCCAAGATTTAATGCAGGGCTTACCCCAGCACCCATAATGCAATTACAGGGCTTTCCCTAGCACCCAGATTACACACAGTTATTATACCAGCACCCAGGACTTTCCCCAGCACCCACTTTGCACTTACAGGACTTGTCCTAGCATCTATATTGCACACACATAACTTACCCTAGCATTCAGATTACACTCACATGACTTACCCAGCACCTAAATTGTACTCACAAGACTTACCCCTGCACCCAGATTGCACTCACATGACTTGCCCCAACATCTAGCTTGCACTCGTAGAACTTGCCCCAGTACTCAGATGCCACTCACAGGACAGCATTTAGATTAGACATGTGCATTCGTTTTCGGACGAATGCATTTTCGTCCGAAAATAGCATTTTCGTCCATTCGTCCGAAAAACGAAGAACGAAAATGCTAAGGCTAACGAAAGCCGAATGAACGAATGGTTAATAAACGAAAATCATTCGTTCATTCTTCCATTCGTAGTACTATTGCATTCTATAAGCCGAAATAGAGTCGGTTTATAGAATACAATAGCATTTAACTATACGGAGACAGAGTCTCCATTCATAAAATTATGAATGGAGACTTTGTCTCCGTATAGTTAAAAGCCGACAGCCTATAAACCGAACGTTCGGTTTATAGACTTTCGGCTTATGGAATACATGTATTCCTATTGCTATTCTATAAACCGAACGTTCGGTTTATAGAATAGCAATAGGAATACATGTATTCCATAAGCCGACAGCCTATAAACCGAACGTTCGGTTTATAGGCTGTTGGCATTTTACTACACGGAGACAAACTCTCCATTCATAATTTTATGAATGGAGACTCTGTCTCCGTATAGTTAAATGCCCACAGCCTATAAACCGAACGTTCGGTTTATAGGCTGTGGGCATTTAATTATACGGAGACAGAGTCTCCATTCATATGAATGGAGACTTTGTCTCCGTATAGTTAAAAGCCGACAGCCTATAAACCGAACGTTCGGTTTATAAGCTGTCGGCTTTTAACTATACGGAGACAAAGTCTCCATTCATATGAATGGAGACTCTGTCTCCGTATAGTTAAATGCCCACAGCCTATAAATCGAACGTTCGGTTTATAGGCTGTCGGCTTTTAACTATACGGAGACAAAGATCTCCATTCATAATTTTATGAATGGAGACTCTGTCTCCGTATAGTTAAAAGCCGACAGCCTATAAACCGAACGTTCGGTTTATAGACTTTCGGCTTATGGAATACATGTAATCCTATGGCTATTCTATAAACCGAACTTTCGGTTTATAGAATAGCCATAGGATTACATGTATTACATAAATAATTTTATGAATGGAGACTTTGTCTCCGTATAGTTAAAAGCCGACAGCCTATAAACCGAACGACTTTCGGTTTATAGGCTGTGGGCATTTAACTATACGGAGATAGAGTCTCCATTCATATGAATGGAGACTTCGTCTCCGTATAGTTAAAAGCCGACAGCTTATAAACCGAAAGTCGTTCGGTTTATAGGCTGTCGGCTTTTAACTATACGGAGACAAAGTCTCCATTCATAAAATTATTTATGTAATACATGTAATCCTATGGCTATTCTATAAACCGAACGACTTTCGGTTTATAGACTTTCGGCTTATGGAATACATGTAATCCTATGGCTATTCTATAAACCGAACGTTCGGTTTATAGAATAGCCATAGTACTACATGTATTCCATAAGCCGAAAGTCGTTCGGTTTATAGACTTTCGGCTTATAGAAAACATGTAGTACTATTGCCTTTCTATGAACCGAACGAGAGCCCCATTCATAAGAATTTCTTATGAATGGGGCTCTCATTCGGTTTATAGAAAGCCAATAGTATTACATTGTATTTCTATAAAACGAACGAATTAAAATTAACGAAACAAAAATAATGAATGAATTTCGTCTGAAACGAATGCAGTAATGAACGAAATTCGTTTTAGACGAAATAAATAACATTTTCGTCCGAATGGACGAAAACTAAACGAAAATTTTAGTTTTGCACATGTCTAATTTAGATATCACTAAGTACTTACCTCCAGAACCAACATTACACCAATAACTTATCCCCAGCACCCACATTACACTAATGGCTTGCCCACAGCACCCACACTGTACCAATGACTTGCCCCAAGCAAGCAGAGTGCACCAATAACTTACCCCCAGCCAGGGCCGGCCTTAGGCGCCCACTTCCTTGGCGCCCCCCCCCCCAACCTAAACATCAAAAAGAAAAAGACTAAGATCTTTTCAAATGTCAATACATTTATGACACCTTAAAGGAGATCCATATCAATTTTGTTTTTTAATAAATATACATATACAAATTGTGCTGATAACCACAAGAAGTTAGTGCAAGTTTACTGTAAATTGTGTATCCTTGCTCAATAATAAGTGACTATTATAAAGATAGTTAAAATACTACTCTAAATAAAAATCATGGTCAGTGTGTCTCAAAAAATTTTTTTTAAAATCGAGAGACAGTTGAATGTATTTTTTTTAGACACACACTGACCATGATTTTTACTCCATCTAAATACAGTTATGAAACTGTATATAGATATACAGTAGCTGTTTATGTAATAATGTTTTTTTTAATGTTATTATTATGTGGAGCAGCACCTACTTTTTGCTGCTGAGTTTGCTCCCCCAGATCCAGATGTCACACTTTTTCCCACTTTTCAGGGAAGGGCTGCCTGGGCAGGTTGCCTCTTACGCTCCTCTCACAGAGGAACGTGTCACATGACCTGTCCAGCGTCGTGATGCGTGACATGACGTCATGATGCTGGACGCTGCCACTTATACTTTGAGAACCGGGCATCCGGCAATGGAGTCGGCAGTGGCGGCGGATTGCCACTTGTATTCACATCGAGAGGGCTGGTGCAGGGAGATTTCCCCCGATCAGCGCCTCTGAGATCTCCCCACCAGCACACGCTGCATTGTAGGAGGTGGCAGTGCGGCGCCCTCTGGGGTGTGGCGCCCTGTGCGATCGCACAGGTCACACACCACTAAGGCCGGCCCTGCCCCCAGCACTCAGACTGCACTCACAGGAACTGCCGCCAGCACCTGGATCTTGCTGTGCACTCCCTGCGCCTTGGTGGAGTATGAGCATCGGGAGGTCACGTGACCCCCAACGATCTGACATGCGTGGAGTGAAACACAAAGTGCCATTGAAACACAGAGTGATGGTTCCTAATAATGGGCCTCTGTGCTCCTATGCAGATA
This sequence comes from Pelodytes ibericus, assembly GCA_036172795.1. NCBI lineage: Eukaryota > Metazoa > Chordata > Amphibia > Anura > Pelodytidae > Pelodytes > Pelodytes ibericus. Next base: position 137,116,169 of record CM069863.1, on the reverse strand, counting down.
TTGCATAATAAATCAGATATTTCCTGCTACATTAGTCATTTACAGCATAAATGTCCACTGTGTTTCTGATCCATATGATGTTATTTTAATGGACAAAATTAGCTTTTTTTTTAAATATAACAACATTTCTAAGTAACCCCAAACTTATGAAAGGTAGTATATTTCATTCACGAACAAACCATAAACATGTGAAACTCGTGTGCTCTCAGTAAGGTCATGAATTCATTGTTTGGACCCTGAGCATGACCATTCATTATTCGATCACTGAAAACATCTGAACTTCTGCTTTCATTAGTCCTTATTTTTCTAAGTTGCCACACAAGACAGGTTTGCCTGTAAAAAGACACATTCTTGTTTATCGTAGACACTATTTATGCCACTATATTTAATTAATAAATTAAACAAGCTGTAAAAAAATCTACATTGTCTAATCCCTCTTTCTGTCTGCAACCTTACTAAGCATCAATAATGTGAAAAGCCATGACAAATCTTTATTTCCGTTATCCCAGTGGATCTGAACAATAAGTTACTAACATACATAAATGTAAAAGTGATCAAGACACTTTCTATGCACTTGTTAACATTAATAAGAATAATTAGTGTAATGCAACACACACATGAAGGTGCATTTGGTAACTCTATTTCTCGGTTCAAGACATGTTATAATAGTTTTTTTTAGTCAAAGAGGACAGTTAATTAGACCTCTCCAAACACATTAAAAAGGTATTGGCAGCAGTACAACCTGCTTTACTATACCACTAGAAAGTAGGAAAGCCTTATTTATTTGAGTGTTTTTTTTATTTTTAAATACACTAGATTTTTTTTTCATGTTAGAAGATATTTCCTACCCAAAACATCTTTCCAAGCAGCTGATGTGACCATATGTCTTCAGCAATCATTATATAAGGATTTAGATCCTCAATTTCAGGTCTGTATTAACCATTGTAATACAATGTCATACAATAAGAAGGATAGCATTTATTACACTTGGTATCACCATGGCTCACTAAAAGCTGGTTAACCCATAGTCAGTGGAGGGCCCTGGTAGCCAGATTTGTAGCTAACAAATTTCTGAAAAGTTCCACAAAATGTGCTGGTATTTGAGCAAGGTAGAATACATAGCCAGTTGCCATCCCTGATAAATAATTGGGCAAAGTCTCACTTCAGTCTTTTCAAATGATTTGAAAAATGAATTTAAAAAATGTTCCACATGATTGTAGGAACTTGAAGCTTTCAGTCAAGCACTTCGATACAACTGATGATCAAACTAAAAGTTTATTACTAGACTGTATTTAAAACATACTTGTGAAATGTCATTAAAACAGCTGTCAGATGATTTTCATGTATCATTTTTATAGCTATATTTTTTTTAAATGATGCATAATATAGAAGATAAATACTGAAACTCTTCACAGAACCTCAATTCCAGAAAACAATTTAAGAGGTTACATTATCTTGACAATAATAGTAAGATGTTTCATTATTACAGTTATTATTTAAAATAATAGTAATGAAATTGTCAATCCATTTTAACATTTTTCAAACCTATTGACCAAACAAAAATGTATTTTATCTGACTGTTAAAAATATCAACATGTTTTAAGATACAAGGAATGTACAGTTAGTGTGCTATTTACAAAATAGTTAAATTAACAAATAAACCTTTAATTTTCAAGTTCCATTTGGCATCATGGGCATCCGCAAGGCGCCCCCCCCTGGATTTTTGCAATTCCCCTTTAAAAAAAAAAATTCTTTATTATTATTATTATTTTCACTCAGTGTGCAGCCTCTAGTTGTCCCTAGGGGACTGCACACCAGTTGCTGGGGTAGGAGGTGGCACCCAAAGCTGTTGCTCTCTGCAACTCTGCTTACTGTAATACTGGTCTCCTATCCACATTGGTGCAGGTCACTGCAGCTGTCAGTCATGCTGCATGGAGAGCCAATGACAGGGGTGCCCGGGGATATGAAGTTATAGCCCGCCCCTCAGCCCTCCATGTGGCAGCATGACTGACAGAAGAGAGCCTGCAGTGCAACATCATGGAGGAAACAGGGGAAGATACTCAGAGACCATAGCTGAGCCTCTGTAACAGATAGGAAGAGCTTATAATAGCTTTAAAAAACAAAACAGCCAAGGTACATGGTAGAGTGGGGGTAAATCCAAGGCGGTCCCTCCCATTTCCCTGAGGTCTCCATTTGTCCAGTCTGAGCAGCTCCTCTGACCAGGCTCTGCTCACATCAACATGGTGACAAGTGGATGGGGCAGAAAAGATAATGGAGGATAAAATGATGTGATAGATGGAAGATGATTGCAAACAAAATGGGATGACATGGGGCAGAAAAGATAATAGAGGATGAAAAGAGGTGATTGATTGGAGCAGAATACAGACAAAATTGTGACATGGGGCAGAAAAGATAAAATGTAGGCGAAAAGAGGTCACTGACATGGAGGAATAAAACACATAAAATGATGGGGAAAGAGATGGCATATTTGAGAGACACAAAACATGTACTTGAACATGTACTTGAACAACTTTCTAAATTCCAATGGAATAGCAAATATACTTGGGTAACTTTGGATGTTTGCTCCCTTTATTCCTGTATTCCACACCAGAAGGGAGTGGAGGCAACTCAACATTTCCTTAAGTACTTTTCGGACCTCTCAACTTGGAAACAGGATTATATCTGTAACTGTATAGAGTTTCTTCTGAGCCATAATCATTTTGTGTTCAATGGTACCTATTACCTGCAACGTTGCGGTACTGCCATGGGCGCTAAATTTGCACCTTCATATGCAAACTTATACATGGGCTGGTGGGAAACCAAATTTATCTTTAACAGTAATAATCCCTTTAGGAAACACATCATTTGGTATGGCAGGTATATTGATGATTTGCTTTTAATTTGGGATGGGGAGCAAGAATCCCTAAATGCATTCTTTGAGTATGTTAATAAAAATGACCTTAATTTACAATTCACGATCAATCACAGTAAATTTAATATACATTTTTTGGATTTGCAGTTAATAGGAAATGTACTTGATGGGAGAATAGACACTATAAATTATAGGAAGGATACAGCAGGCAACACTATCCTGCTGGCTACCAGTTGTCACCCCACACACACCTTTAGAGGTGTACCAGTGGGAGAATTTATACGTATTCGGAGGAATTGCTCCAGCGCTTCTGAATTTGAATCCCAGGCACTGTTACTTTCTGATCGATTACTGGAAAGAGGATATCCCCTTGTTAACATTAAGAGAGGGTATAATATAGCTAAATCCCAAGAAAGATCTAAATTAGTGTCAGATAAGTCCAAGAAAATTAAAGGTAGCAAAACAGGCATCTCTACCAGGGACAAACTTTCCTTCTGTACAGATTACAGTGTCGACTTTGATGATATTGTGAAAATTCTTAATAAACACCGCACAGTACTTAATCTAGAAACTGCATATAAATCTGTTAGCAGCAATAAAATAGCTGGAATTGCCAGAAAGGGTATATCCCTGGGCAACCTAATTTCTCCCAGTTACCTATGTGAAGATAAAGACATTAACAAAAAAGTGTCTTCCACATGGTTAAATATCAAGGGTATGTTCAGATGTGGTGCTAAGCAGTGCAAATGCTGTAATCATGTACTATTGGGAAACATCTTTGTTTCCTCACAGACAGGTAAAACATTCACCAACAAGGATTTCTTTAACTGCAATACCAACTTTGTAATTTATTGTGTGACTTGTCAGTTTTGTCAGAAACAATATGTAGGACGTACTATTCGTCCAGTAAAAGAAAGAATTAGGGAGCATTTATCTGACATAGTCAGTACAAAGTCCAACACACCAATTCACAGACATTTTGCACAGTGTTGCAATTCGAATGTTGCAAACTTTAAATATCAGGTTATAGAGTAGATCAAAATTCCTCCTAGAAAAGGCAACACTATTGAAACTTTGTGTAAAAGGGAAGTCTTTTGGATTTTTTCACTTCAAACTTGCACTCCTAAGGGAATCAATTCAAAACATGATGTAAATGTATTTTTTCATAAATAGCACTTGCTGCAATTTTTGATTTCTTATGAAAGTGTATCAATATCTTAATGTATTACCCGTCCCTTTATGTATATATATGTGCACGTGTAGTTATATTTGTGCATATATTTATAGCAATTCAAGAATTCAGACACCCCATTCTGTTGCAGATTTTTTGTATATATTTATATATGTTTTATATATGTTGCACATTGTTCGTATATTTAAATGTTTTCATATGTTTTCACTTTAAATAATCTTTTGCTTGGAATGGTGGGAGACAGCTACAGATGTATAGGCAATCAAGTTAATTGCTTGCCTGTTATAACTAGCCATGTGAGCTCTCTCCCACCAGGCTATGATTAAGTGCTTTGGAAGCACGAAACGCGTAAGGCGTCTTTCTCACTGTGTGGTTCATTTCCTTTTTTGTACTAGCCTGTTTTACGGAAGCATTAAACTCTGGCTTATTTTCACATACCTGCTTTGATTGTGAGCTCCTTCCGCAAACCGTTTTTGCTTCCTTTTTTTTTCCTATATTGTGTGCTATACTGTTGTATCTGGTGCTGTGGGACAATATTGTGTGCTATAGTGTTGTATCTGTTGCTGTGGGGTTATATTGTGTGCTATAGTGTTGTATCTGTTGCCGTATGCTTATATTGTGTGCTATAGTGTTGTATCTGGTGCTGAGAGGTTATATTGTGTGCTATAGTGTTGTATCTGGTGCTGAGGGGTTATATTGTGTGCTATAGTGTTGTATCTGGTGCTGAGAGGTTATATTGTGTGCTATAGTGTTGTATCTGGTGCTGAGGGGTTATATTGTGTGCTATAGTGTTGTATCTGGTGCTGAGAGGTTATATTGTGTGCTATATTGTTGTATCTGGTGCTGAGGGGTTATATTATGTGCTATAGTGTTGTATCTGGTGCTGTGGGGTTATATTGCATGCTATAGTGTTGTATCTGGTGCTGTGGGGTTATATTGTGTGCTATAGTGTTGTATCTGTTGCTGTGGGGTTATATTGTGTGCTATAGTGTTGTGTCTGGTGCTTTTGGGTTCAGGGCCGGCCTTAAGTGTCCCGGCGCCCTGTGCGGGCTTGCCTTGTGGCGCCCCCCGTCTTTCACCCTCCGTCTCTTTCACCCCCCGTATGTATGTTTCCCTTTCCTCTTCCTTGCCATGTCTGTCTCTCTCTAACTCCCCCATACCTGTTTTCTCTCTCTCTCCCTCTGTTCTGTCTCTCTCCTCCCCCACCTCTGTCTCTCTCCCCCCCCTCTGTTCTGTCTCTCTCCCCCCTCTGTTCTGTCTCTCTCCCACCTCTGTTCTGTCTCTCTCCCCCCCTCTGTTCTGTCTCTCTCCCCACCTCTGTTCTGTCTCTCTCCCCACCTCTGTTCTGTCTCTCTCCCCACCTCTGTTCTGTCTCTCTCCCCCCCCCCTGTTCTGTCTCTCTCTCCCCCCTCCCCCTGTTCTGTCTCTCTCTCCCTTCCCCTGTTCTGTCTCTCTCTCCCTCCCCCTGTTCTTTCTCTCTCTCCCCCCCCCCCTGTTCTGTGTCTCTCTCCCCCCTCTCTTTGCCTGCAAATGTTGATCTAAGGAGGGGATGGAGCTTACTGGCTGAGCAGTGTAGCTCTGCCCCCACCCTGTGAAGCAGAGCAGCATCTGCTTCATGGGCAGCAAGAGAAAGTGCTGCTCGGCTCCCCATGCTTAATGCAGGCTCCCCATGCTTAATGCAAGCATGGGGAGCTGAGCAGAACTTTCTCTTGCTGCCCGCGGCGGCTCCCCGTGAAGCAGACGTTGCTCTGCTACACAGGGTGGGGGTGGAGCTACACCCCTCAGCCGGTTAGCTCCGCCCCCTCGTCGGATACAACCGAGGGCTGGTGAGGGGGGATCGTTTGATCTCCCCAATCCAGTGCCTCTACCGGCTCTCAGAGGTCGCACACCCCTAAGGCCGGCCTTGGTTGGGTTATATTTTGTGCTATAGTGTTGTGTCTGGTGCTGTTGGGTTATATTATGTGCTAGTGTTGTATCTGGTGCCATGGGGTTATATCTTTGCTATGTTGTTCTATCTATTGCTGTGGAGTTTCAGCTAGAGCTCTGGATATTTATCTGGTGCTGTGGTTTATATCTTGTGTCATGGGTTTTTAGCTGGTACCGTGGGTTAATATCTGGTGTTGTGGGTCTATATCTGACACAGTGGAGCTATATTTGGTGCAGTGAGGCTATATCTAGTGTGGTTGGTTTATATCTGGTGCTGTGGATCTGTATCTGGTGCAAGGTTTATCAGCCCTTTGCATGCCTTCACTGATAATGACAAAGCTCCTCCACTTCATGATAACTTGTCAAAAAGAGGCGCGGAGCAGAAAGGATGATGGTAAAATTATGCCCCCCCCCCCCCCGAAAACATTTCTGCGGATGCCCATGTTTGGCATCAGTACCTTGAAAAAAGATGGCAGATAATTTACTTATAATAAGTAATTATATAATATATAATTATCTTAAATAATAATGTACCAGTTATACAGTACTAATAGAGAATACCAGAGCATGAACAATATGCTGAAGATTTAAAGAGGGACTAAACCCTCCAATAAATCCTTTTAATCAAATAGAAGACTGACTCTTACTAATTAATAGGCTGTTGATCCATGCATTTATGGAGCACTGTTCAGAATTGATTGTAATTTATTTTGTATCTGTTGCTCCATGACATGGCGTAGTTGACAAGTGGGCGGCATCTGTGAAACCAAAAAAACACTTCCAGCGAGGGGCGGCAATCTCCTCATCTGACATGCACAGAGGCAAGGATTTTTTAATCTAGTATATGTGATTTGTTTTGTTAGATTTCTGCTATTTTTATGTACTGAATTTTAAAGTTTTAATTGTGAGTTGTCTTTCAATAAATCAATAATAATTAATAATAAAATATTTTTTTTTATATATTTCATACAATTGGTTGTACATTTGTGTTAGTCACACATTTTATCAGTGCTGTCCACCTTTACTGATATTAGCTGTGTGCAGAGCAGTTGACTTCAGGCCAGCTCTCATTGCTCCCACTCTCTTAGTCCCTTAAGGCAGAACATGGAGAATAATAGTCACATATAAGTGCCAATACAAAGAAAACAAATGTAGAGTGAATAATGGGGTAACTTCAAGAGACATGAATGAGTGATACCATACTTTATTTAGAGCACTTTAATTCAAACATAGTTTACCACTAAAATTCTTAAAGTTGAAAATTATCTTGATGCTAGAGATTTCCCTTATAACATTTGATATAAATTTAATAAAATAAATATTGAATAAATTACATTTATTCAATATTTGAATAAATGTAATACCCTTTATTTAAACACCTATCAAAAGTGCAAAAATGTAAAAATTGAAGATGTACATATGAAATGATGAATTGGAGGTTACAAATAGATATTTTAAGTCTTTCAATTAATCTTCTATACTTTTTTTTCAGGTAACAAGGTATTGTAGCAGACTGATACAATATTAGCACAGTCAGGAGAATGTTTACATAATTTTATAATGCAAACATTATATTGTTCCAACTTAGTTTCAGGTTATTCAGGCTAAACAATGTTTAATGTTAATAGTTAAATTGCTGATCTGAAATGTTCATCTCAATGTACCTCATCTCACGTAAAACTCACTTTTTTAGTGAATACCCCCAGATGCATAATTCTCCATCTCCAACTGGGGTATCTTCACCACCTCTGGGACAAGCTGATTCCCACCAACTTCAGGCTCCTGTTGTGCAGACACTGGGATCAACCACCAATACACACACATTTATACCACTAGTCGTATCATTTTAATGCAAAAGTAGGTACCATATTTGATGAAGTTTTAAACCAGTCACGTTGTCTTATTTAGCTATGTTTTATAATCAGACTTCAAATAGAGGTCTGACTATTAGACTAGGTTCCAGGTCCCTCGCAGAGCTCCTCACAGGACCACATGGCCACCCAATGTTCCATCTCACAACTCCCAGTGAAAGTGTCTGGCAAGATCAGATTGTCTGTGCGCAATTCAGGGAAGGGGGAGGGGGCAGATTGGCATTGACAAAGATAGATTAACTTAAAAAGGATTTTTTTATATTAGTTGAATGTCAATGTTCATTAGTTCAAAGACAACTAAACTTTATATTTCACTTGTGCTTCTAATATTAAGACACCTGGTAAATTCAGACCCTGATCAAACAAGCAGGGAGAGCCCCTGGTTTTATTGGCTGCACCTTTGAGCCTGCTGTATGTCAGCTGTGAGACACAGCAGAATGTAATACCTTTTATTTGAACACCTATCAAAAAGTGCAAAAATTTAAACATTGAAGATGTACATATCATGCTCAGTCCTCCACTGTGTGAACATATTCAAATATTGGTAGCTAATAATGTCATATTTACTTGGTCAGGCTTCAAATATATATATATATATATATATATATATATGGAAATGGGGGTCACTACCCTAAGCTAGCATATTTAATAACAATAAGGGAAGGAATACTGATGACTTGACTAAAATGTATACACAGTCCACAGAAAAACCAGTGCACAAAAACAATAAACAATTAGGTTTCTGGTAATATGGAGTTAAATTGGTGTATGTGAAGAAATTCTTTAAGTAAAAAATAAGCAGAATCTGATTTCAGCTTCTGCTTCCTTTGAATTATAGTGGTGTAAGCACAGGCAACTGGGTTTATATATCCATAAGTCAGGTGCCTACTAAAAATTGCAATAAAATGTCATCTCTGAGATATAAACTGTAAAGCTGTAAGTTATAAAAATTAAGTCCTACTTCATAGTTTTTGAAATGTCCTAAATTGTAACATTTAATTTGTGAAATGGAGAAATATTTTGCAAAAAGTTATACATAAAACACAAAAATATAAAACTGTATTTTTTTTCTCAGAACCATTACCACCAGCTAAGAAAAAAAGTGGTGACTTGAACATTTTAACCTCATGCTTACAATGCAGAGCATATTTGCTAAGAGACAACTTCATAAAAAGCACTAGCATTAATCCCAATCTGTATTTCTGTATTTCAGCATATGGTTTTGTCATAGTTATCCAAAATAGCATAGACCTGAAATTAAAGTTTTTTTCATTTTTTTTGTAATATAGTTTTTATTTCATTCTTCAAATTTTAAGTAAGTACAATAATGGGGTAAAGAAACGAAGAAGAGAATATGAAAAAAAAAATAAACGAAATTAATGTCCATGCATGATATCTGCAAATAATATAAAATAATAATTATGGCCTAGTACCATATGTAACAATGATTTCCCCAAAGAAAAACTGCAGAAAAATAAGAGAATGGAAACTAAAGAGAAAATCATAAAAAAGAGATAGGTGCCGCGCATGTAACTATGTAAATAATATAAAATTAAATTAAGTGTTCCCTATATATTGGGGATGCTGTTCTTCTTCCACCATTTGTACCCATGGTTTCCAAATGTTGTGGAATTATTTATACTAGTTTTGAGCTTACAAGAATGTTTCAGATAGTATTAATGAGATTCCTAACTTTTGGAAAATTGGGGATTGTAGGATTTCGACAATTTCTTGCGATAACAGTCTTTACTGATATGCAAATAATAGTAAATCATTTTCTAAATTTAACTGGGCTACTCAATGAGTATATATTTAATAAAGCTAATTTAGGCCATTATTTAATATTTAGGTGAGTACACTGGTTAATAAGCAGGAAGGTGGTTGACAAAAAAGTAAGGCTAGAAAAGTGCCCCTTTATATATATGGGACATTGCTCCATTTAACTTAAACTTTCTCCAAGAAAGGTTATGCATGCCCAGATTTTGACAGGTTGTGAGGAACTAGGTACCCTCTAAACATGACCTTTTAAGTAATTTTCTAAATGATGAATTGGAGGTTACAAATAGTTATTTTAAGTCTTTCAATTAATCTTCTATACTTTTAATTTTTTTAGTATCATATTCAGAATTTTTTTCAGGTAACAAGGTATTTTAGCAGACTGATAGAATATTAGCACAGTGAGGAGAATGTTTAAATAATTTTATAATGCAAACATTATATTGTTCCAACTTACTTTCAGGTTATTCAGGCTAATTTTTTTAAAAATGTTAATAGTTAAATTGCTGATCTGAAATGTTCATCTCAATGCACCTCATCTCAGGTACAACTCACTTTTTTAGTGAATACTCTCAGATGCATAATTCTCCATCTGCAATTGGGGTATCTTCATCACCTCCGGGACAAGCTGATCCCTCCAACTTCAGGCTCCTGTTGTGCAGGCACTGGGATCCATCACCAATACACACACATTTATACCACTAGTCATATCATTTTAATGAAAAAAGTCGCTACCATATCTGATAAAGTTTTAAACCAGTCACCTTGTCTTTTTTTTCTAGCTGTGTTTTATAATCAGATTTCAAATAGAGGTCCAACTATTAATCTAGGTTCCAGGGCCCCTGCAGAGCTCCTCACAGGAAGGGCCGGTGCAAGGATTTTTGCCGCCCTAGGCAAAATAAAAATTCCCCCCCCCCCCCGCACATTATCATTCCCCTCCATATCCCAGGATTATGCCCCACAATATGCCAGGACTTAGCCACCCAATATGCCAGGATTATGCCCCTCAATATGCCAGGATTTAGCCACCCAATATGCCAGGATTATTCCCCTCAATATTCCAGGATTATGCCTCTCAATATCCCAGGATTATGCCCCTCAATATCCCAGGATTATGCCCCTCAATATCCCAGGATTATGCCCTTCAATATGCCAGGATTTTCCCCCACAATATGCCAGGATTTCCCCCCACAATATGCCAGCCAGGATTTAGCCACCCACTATGCCAGGATTTTCCCCCACAGTATGCCAGCCAGGACTTAGCCACCCACTATGCCAGGATTTCCCCCCATAGTATGCCAGCCAGGACTTAGCCAACCACTATGCCAGGATTTTCCCCCACAATATGCCAGCCAGGACTTAGCCACCCACTATGCCAGGATTTCCCCCCATAGTATGCCAGCCAGGACTTAGCCACCCACTATGCCAGGATTTTCCCCCATAGTATGCCAGCCAGGATTTAGCCACCCACTATGCCAGGATTTTCCCCCATAGTATGCCAGCCAGGACTTAGCCACCCACTATGCCAGGATTTTCCCCCATAGTATGCCAGCCAGGACTTAGCCACTCACTATGACAGGATTTTCCCCCATAGTATGCCAGCCAGGACTTAGCCACCCATTATGCCAGGATCCTCCCCCCCCCTTCCTTACCTCGTCGCTGCTGCTCTCCCGGTGCTCTCATCTGTCCGTCCGTGGCTGTGAGGGAAGCATTGTGCGCTCCCCTCCAGCCAATGCACATTCAGTGAAGTTTTTTTTTTTTTTTTTAAACAAACTTTATTGAATGCGCATTGGCTGGAGGGGAGCACACAACGCTTCCCTCACAGCCACGGACGGGCAGATGAGAGCACCCGGGAGAGCAGTAGCGACAAGGTAAGTAAGGGGGAGGATTTTTTTTTTTTTTTTTGAAGCATGGTTCCGGCGCCCCCAGGTAAGATGCACCCTAGGCAGCTGCCTAAGTTGCCTTACTGGTGGCGCCGGCCCTGCTCACAGGTAGTCGGACAACGTGAACTCATAATGTTCCATCTCATAAGTCACAGTGGAAGTTCTGGCAACGTCAGATGGTCTGTGCACACCAAGCATAGACCACCCCCCCACTAGACACTCCGAGAAATCTGGGGATATGTATTGGGGGGGGGGGGGCAGTCTGGCATTGACAAAGATAGATTAACTTAAAAACATTTTTTTTATATACTAGTGGAATGTCAATGTTTATTAGTTCAAAGACAACTAAACTTTATATTTCACTTGTGCTTCTAATATTAAGATACAAGCTAAATTCAGACCCTGATCAGACAAGCAGGGAGAGCCCCCAGTTTTATAGGCTGCACCTTTGAGCCTGCTGTATGTCAGCTGTGAGACACTACAGAATAAAAACCGGTGTGTATCTTGTCCATGAGCTGAATACTGCAACAAACTGTTGAGGTGCAAGCATGCAAAAAATTGTCTCTAAAGCATGCTAAATTAGAGGGTACTACTGCTCTAGAGGCATAATTTGGGGAAGGTTGGGGCAGCAGCATTGGTGGAGGGTGGGAGGAGGCAGCAGCAAGGTATAGTCTCTTATTGAGGGATTCTATAAACTCCATATGTCAAGAAAAGGGATGGTTGTCTGAAAGTGACTCAGAGAGAGAGTGGAGAGAAATATAATGTGTTCCAAAGAAAAAAAAAAAAACACTCTTGTTTGCCTTTTTTTTTTTACACAGTGGCCTCCCTGTCTCAGCCACACTATTGGTGGTAGTAACAAACTAGTGAATAACTAACCCACCAAACTTAGTGACAGTTTTATTAAAGCTCCTGACATGATGGACTAATCTGCTGTAAAAGACACTACTTCCCCCCTTCTCAAACTAATCCAGGTGTGAATCCTACTAAACCCCTTTGTGACAAGACATTTTGACCTTGACATTCCCTTAGTGACAAGGGCTGTTTTTAAATTTCTGTGGTGTTTGTGTTTAGCAGTAGTTTTCTTCTCTCTCACATACTCTACCCACACAAATTATTTGTTGTTTTTATTGTCATAAGAAGGGCTTTTATTATATACCATTATGTTCATCATATTTTATAATTTAAAACAAAAAATCATAAAATGTGATGAAAAAAAAAAAATACTTTTTCAAACTTTGACCTAAACTATAATTTACTCAAATACAATCATTAAAAAAAAGAACCTATCTAAATAGTTTCTAAATGTTCTCCCGTGTTCAGAAATATTCATGTTTCCATGTTTTTTTTGCCTTTTTTTGCGAGTTATGGGGCAAAAAACAAAAATACTGTTTTTTTTTTATATTGACCTTTTGACCCCAACCCGAACCCTAAATTTAACCATAACCCTAAATTAAACCACAACTCTAACCCTTATGCTAACCCTTAATATATTTTAATTTTAATTTAATTTAATCCTATCACTTATGCTAACCCTAATTGAATTTTAACACTAACAGCTAATCTAACCCTTATCCTAGATTTTAGCTAATTAAGTCTTTTTTTTCATTGCAATGTTGCTGACTGCCTCTAGAGACAGTCAAGCAACGTATTCAGCGCGACGGAAGTGAATTTTTTTTTCACTGCCGAAGCTCTGACCACAAAAGGGCACAGCGACATTGCCAGAACAATTGTGGGTGCCCCAGAGCCCAAATTTCGGTGCTGGAAATTGCCTCGACAATAGACCAGCACCGTCAGAGAAAACCGCTCGATTCATCGCAGGACGTGTCAGGCACGTCCATTGTCAGGAGCGAAGTTCCCGGCTGGAGATGCCTGACATGTCCATTGTCGCGAAGGGGTTAAAATATTTGGCCTGCATCTACTATTGGCACTGGGGTTGTCTGGTGTAATGATATTGATGTTACAAAGTTTTGGAGTCCAGTAGCCAGATCAGCAATGTTTTCTGCCAGAGGTAGCCACTCGTTACCCAGGTGGTTGAGCCCCTGAGCCTTGAGTGGCCTTCTGGTCTTAAGCAGAGATGGGAGACTGGAACAGAAAGATGATAATCGTAGTGAGGCAAGCCAAGGTCAGTGGGAAGGAGAAGCAGCAAAGTCAAAAACAGTCCAAATGCAGCAACAGGAAGGAGAAACAGGAACACGCTGGATTAGAGAGTACAGGAACCACAATAATCTGGCAAAGGTACAGAGACAGGAAGTGGCTTTTATAGGCCAAGAACCAGACACCTGACCAGACACAGCTGAAGTGAGTTGTCACTGATAACCTTGACTCTACAAGCAATAGTATCCGATCTCAGGAAAATTTGCAAAAGGCAGGCTGGTGTACTGGTAAGGAAAAGGTTTAGCACCATGTAAACCAGGGTTCGAAACCCAGCAGAGTCAGTTCCTCACATCTGGTTTCTTCCCTTTTCTTCTTTTACAACAGATCAAACAAAACAAACTGCTCCTTACTACTTCCTCTATGTTGTCCTCTTCTTTCTCCTCCGACTCATTGTTGACACAGGGTGACTGAAATGTAATACAAATGTTACCTTTGTTGCACATTTTAATGAGAGCCATCAGTCCCTGTACAAATGTGATAATCAGAAAACATTCTAGAATTTGTTTATATTTACAGAGGTGCTGGTAGAGCCAAATTATCCCAGCATGCTTAGCATGCATACGCAGCCTAACTGTGTGTAAATATGTGTTCAATATTAGACATTTTATTTTATATTGCAATCTGTCTCTCTGTATACAGTATCTAATTTTCTTTTCTAGAGACAGTATACTAAGCTTGCTGTATGTACCACCTTCCTATCATCTTCACCGTATCTTAGCTTTGAAAGTAGAACATAAATTGTTAAATTCATCTTTTATAAAAAGCCAACTCGTTATCCTTTAGACGACTTAACCTTTGACTATTGTCCATAATAACTCTATGATCCAATTACCCTTCATCCCTTCATCCAGGCGCCACTATATTCCATATTTGAGCATATAGATGTTATCTTGCTTAATTCCAGAAAAACAACAACATATCTTTAATAGTACAAAAACAGAATAAAACCAAACAATAAGAGTGATTGGTGCGCTGAGTAAACCCTACACAATAGAAAATATATAAGGAAATATGGTAATTGCCTGAAAATTGCTGATATGGCAGTATAAGGAAAGTTCTTCAGTGTTTCATAATGTGCATGGGGAAACACAAAGATAAACAGAGATCATAGTGTAATCCAGTATTGCAAAAATTATTGGTATAGTATAAGCAATTGCACTCACAAACACTGTAGATATAAGTAGCACATCAGTAACTGATCTGGGTAGATCAAATAGTAAAGCAAATATTTAATAAAAAACTAGTAGAATCTTACATAAAAGTTTCCAGCAGCAGGCTTCTCCGCGATCATAAAAGGTCTGGTAAAACAAAAGTCCAGGAAAGTCCGAGATATGAGCAGTATTGGTAGGCACGCTACGCGTTTCGCCTCTAATTGGGCTTCTTCTCGGCGTGTGATACTTTACTTGTAAATAATTTATCTTCTCGTCTCATTTTACCATATATGGGGACCCTATGTGGAAGAGAGAAGACCCAGATCAGTTACTGATGTGCTACTTATATCTACAGTGTTTGTGAGTGCAATTGCTTATACTATACCAATAATTTTTGCAATACTGGATTACACTATGATCTCTGTTTATCTTTGTGTTTCCCCATGCACATTATGAAACACTGAAGAACTTTCCTTATACTGACAATTTTCAGGCAATTACCATATTTCCTTATATATTTTCTATTGTGTGGGGTTTACTCAGCGCACCAATCACTCCTATTGTTTGGTTTTATTCTGTTTTTGTGTTTTCTCACGTGTGTTTGCAGAGTAACACATAGATTGGTGCTGCTCTGTTACAGTTTAAGCGCCAGGATCTATATTTTTTGTTTCCATATCTTTAATAGTGAAATATCTGTATAACTTCACAGAATCCAGTACAATTTTAAATGTGCTCTTGGATCAATGAGGCTAATAAATGTATTAACAGAATTATTTTTTATACTGTAAATTAATTAATTTAACCTGAGCTCTCTACACACCATGGATCCAACTGCAGCCCTCCAGCTGTTACTACAACTACCATCATTCTCTGGCATTCATATAGGATGGTCGGAGATTATGCAAACAGGAAAAAAAGATCCCAGCATGCTTAGCATCATATATATAAAGATAAACACACCCTATGCTTGTGTAACTGTCTGTACTAATTTTCTATATCAGACATTATATTTATATTATGCTCTGTCTCTCTCTATAGTGTGTATATTGCACTTTCCTAAAGACAGTATACCATGCTTTCTGAAAATATCACCTTCCTCCTCTCCGCATTACAGATTTGAGGATTTGTAGGTAAATTCATCTATTCCTATTTCCTATTCATTTCGATCCATATTAACACTATCATTCATCCACCTTCAACTGATTGCAATGAAGTCTCTGTTTCTCCCATTACCATTTGTTTTAAACAAAGAATGAATCACCTTATGAGGGGAAAGTCGAAAACGCTTAATTAAGGGTTTTTGTTTCTTTCAGATTAGTCTGGTACCATGCTACTATTAATATTTACTATGATATGATGTGACCATGTTAGTATGTTAGCATGTTATTGTTATACAATGTTACAATGTTACTATGTTACAATGTTACCAGAACATCTGAGGATAAAGGCTTAGCAGACTGCCTTAATGAATATTTTTGTTCAGTTTTTACAAATGAAAATGAGGGTAAGGGACCTCATTTAGGGAAAAAGACTAATGAGTCTTTTGATGCATGTAAGTTTACAGAGGAAGAGGTTTTACTTCAGCTGTCTAAAGTAAAGACAAATAAGTCGATGGGACCTGATGGGATACATCCAAAGTTATTAAAAGAACTAGCAAAAGCGTTAACAGATTTATTTAACCAATCATTGTTAACGGGAGTAGTTCCAGAAGATTGGAAATTAGCTAATGTTGTGCCCATTCACAAGAAAGGTAGTAGGGAGGAGGCGGGCAACTATAGACCAGTAAGTCTTACTTCAGTAGTGGGGAAAATAATGGAAACCTTGTTAAAGAATAGGATTGTTGAACATCTAAAGTCGCTTGGATTTCAAGATCAGAGACAGCATGGGTTTACTTCAGGGAGATCATGTCAAACTAATCTTATTGATTTTTTTGATTGGGTAACTAAAATAATAGATCAGGGTGGTGCAGTAGACATTGCTTACCTAGATTTCAGTAAGGCTTTTGACACTGTCGCACATAGAAGGCTTATCAATAAACTGAAATCTTTGAGTTTGGATTTCAATATTGTTGAATGGATTAGACAATGGCTGAGTGACAGGCAACAGAGGGTTGTAGTCAATGGGGTATATTCGATGCAAGGTCTTGTTACTAGTGGGGTACCTCAGGGATCTGTTCTTGGACCCATTCTCTTTAATATTTTTATTAGCGATATTGCAGAAGGTCTTGTTGGCAAAGTATGTCTTTTTGCTGATGATACAAAGATTTGCAGCAGGGTTGATATTCATGGAGGGATAAGCCAAATGGCAAATGATTTAGCTAAACTAGAAAAATGGTCAGAGCAGTGGCAACTGACATTTAATGTGGACAAGTGCAAGATTATGCACCTTGGGCGTAAAAACCCAAAAGCAGAATATAGACTATTTGGTACAGTCCTAACCTCAACATCTGAGGAAAGGGATTTAGGAGTAATAATTTCAGAGGACTTGAAGGTAGGTAGGCAATGCAATAGAGCAGCAGGAAATGCTAGCAGAATGCTTGGTTGCATAGGGAGAGGTATTAGCAGTAGGAAGAGGGAAGTGCTCATGCCATTGTACAGAGCACTGGTGAGACCTCACTTGGAGTATTGTACGCATTACTGGAGACCGTATCTCCAGAAGGATATTGATACTTTGGAGAGAGTTCAGAGAAGGGCTACTAAACTGGTTCATGGGTTGAAGGATAAAACTTACCCAGAAAGGTTAAAGCATCTTAACATGTATAGCTTGGAGGAAAGACGTAACAGGGGGGATATGATAGAAACATTTAAATACATAAAGGGAATCAACACAGTAAAGGGAGAGAGTATATTTAAAAGAAGAAAAACTACCACAACTAGAGGACATAGTCTTAAATTAGAGGGGCAACGATTTAAAAGTAATATCAGGAAGTATTACTTTACTGAGAGGGTAGTGGATGTATGGAATAGCCTGCCAGCAGAAGTGGTAGAGGTAAACACAGTCAAGGATTTTAAGCATGCGTGGGATAGACACAAGGCTATCCTAGCTATAAGACCGGGAACGGGGGACTAATAAAAGTACTCAAAAAAAATTGGGCAGACTAGATGGACCGAATGGTTCTTATCTGCCGACACATTCTATGTTTCTATGTTTCTAGATCCAGTGATCTAATCTCAACCCTTCAATGAGCCATAGTGTTCAGGTTCTTACCTCTGAGATCATCCATGTGTCTTTGATAGTTATTGTTGGCAGAGAGAAGTATGACTGAAATGGAGAACAACACTGTGAATTATTGCACGTAAGTAAAAGTGGTGGTTGCTAAATGGGTCTGTAACTGCCTTGCTCACAGTCACTTTATCCATTTCATCACTACCACAGTGTGCCAAATCTAACAGTTCCACAACACAGACATCAGGGGAAAAAAAATCTAAATACCTTATGTTTACCAACAGTTACTTTGGTATTCCAAGTTCAGTTACTATCTTTATATAATCGAAACCACTTAAAGAAGCATAATCCAGGAGTTCTAGTGCAGCGTGCGAGTGTATGACAGACTGTTGAGCTCGTGTTGGGAACTATTTAGCAAAGAGGACAGCCAGAAGGCCACACAGGAAGTTCAGAACAATAGAGCTACTAGTATGGTATAAAAACCCTTACAGGCAGCATAGATGCACAATTGTTTTGTGGCACTCTCTTTACTGGAGGCAAGGGATACGGTTTAGCACATGGGCAGCAGAGGGCAGGGAACCCTTACACAGACTTCACAGCAATAAAACTCATAGTAATGTCCAGCACGTGAGAGTATCACTGACTCCGAAGCAATAAAACTCACAGTAATGTACAGTGTGTGTCTTCCACAGGGTCCTCCGTTACATCAGCTTCCCACCATGCTGGAGCTCCATCACGTAGTAGGCTGCATCCCCGGCCTTGAGTAATGTGAGTGCCTCGTTCAGCGCGCGCTTCTGCATTGCACATGGTGGGGAGGCGTGTCCTGGTGTCTGGTACAGGTCCCATTTTGGAGGATGCAGGGGAGTGGGGATAGAGGTGGAAACCTCTCTGCAAAGTCCTATAGAGTCCTGTGAAGGTGGAAGTAACCCTTGGAGCTGAGGGGAGGAGCTGGTATTGACAAACCATTTAAAAACCCCTCACACTGTTCAGTCCTTGCTTGATTATTGAGCTGCTAAGTCTGGTTTTCCTTGCTTAGTTCCCTGTTGCCTGTATTGCTGTGTATCCTGTGATTGACCTCCTGATACTGACCCCCGGCTTGCTTTTGGACTTTCCTGATCTCTCCAACCCTGACCCAGCTTGCCTGACCATTCTACTCTCAGTTACCTGCCTTGACACATTGTCTGGCTATTGAACTTTCCTTGCTGACCTGGTCCTCAGGGGCCCTTACCCTCACCTTGCTCTACGCTCCCCAGTCCCACAGGCCCGACACCAGCAATGTAGTCCAATTACATGTATCACCTATAAAATTCACTCCTGTATGAAAGCTAATTTATTAATTAAAAGTAAAAACTTAAAATATATAAAAAAAAGTTATACACAAAATATAGAAAAATAAGGATACATTTTTTATGCATATAAAATGAATATACATAAGGCTTATAATATTAAATTACAGAACACTAAAAAGATATTGCTCTACTTTATAGATGATATATTCATGTGGCAAGGTGTAGAAAACAGATTAAAACAATTTTTAACCCATCTAAATAATAAAAATATCATAAAGCAAAAGTAACCCAAAACAGAATTGAGGTGGTAGGTGCGCTAAGTGAACCACTTTTACATAAAAAATACCGGAATATAGTAATTGCCTGGGATAGTAGAATTCTGGCACAAATTTCACTCAATTTATGAGCATTGGAGGAGGAACAAAGAGGACTTTCTACCATATTAGAAGAGCCTTTTAACCTGCTAGGTTTTTGAGTGTAATACTTTATCTCACTTACACCATAGTGATATCAAGATATACTGCACTATGGTCTATGTTTTGTTTTCTCTCTTTGCATATATTTTGTAAAACGCTGAAGACCATCCATTTGTGCCAGAATTCTACTATCCCAGGCAATTACTATATTCCGGTATTTTTTATGTAAAAGTGGTTCACTTAGTGCACCTACCACCTCAATTCTGTTTTTCTTAGTGCTTGGAACTTGGTTTAATATGAGGTACCTTGATGCTTGTGGCAAGCTTATCTCATGGTCATGTGGTGTAAAAAACACCCTCACCATTACCATCTTAGAATTTTTTAATGTCCCCTGTCCCAGTTCTGCCAAAGTCCTTCCTTAGCCCTGTACTTTGTATCTGTTCTGTCCTGCCCCTGCTTTTATGCTATAGCTTTGGCTATCCTGCCTGTCTCAGACTACAGCATCCTGCATACTATTTTACAGTGCGCTCATCCATGCCTACTCCAGGGTTTTTCAAGTTCCTATCCTGTCATATTCTTGATACTCCAAAATGCTCAGCACACAGTGTATAGGTGATTTATTCCAACAGCAAAAAGAAGCTATTTTTCAATAAAGGTAAGAGTTTTTTTTCAAGTCTGGTTAACACAGTACAAAGTAGCAAAAAAGACAATTAGGGGCATAGCTTATCTTCTCAATTAGCGAAACACTCAGGCATCTGAAATTCCTATACAAAATGTTCAAAACATCATAGTGATCATAAGTGTCATATAAAGTATTCATTCCTTAATTCTACTCTGTGTAAATATATAGTTATAATTATTATAAAACAATATTCCATACATACAGTGAAGAAAAAAGTGACTAAAGCTATCACATTAAAAACAATGCAATTGCATGAGCTGAGTGTAGAAGGCTTTTAAAGAAACTATACATATTAAATATGGATATCATGAGCACAATCATAAGAGTAAGCCAGCTGTTCCTGTATATACTCTTTATAGCAGCACACACAGAGCAATAGGAGTGATTAACTTCGCTTCCTATGCACTTTACAACTGCCGGGTGTTTTAAAGGCACTGTGCTTTTAAAACTGGCATTTAAATCGCTATCCCAGAGCTATGGAAATGCCACCATCGCGTTGTTTTTTGTCTTGCTTGATGACTCCACGCAATAGTCTAAAACCTAGCATAATCAAGTGCACCTAAACATTTGACTTATGCTTTTATAATAAAAGGCTTTTTTTAGACAATTTTATGGCCAAATCCTTTAGAAAACCAGTTTATGGATCTCTTTTTCTAAGTTACAACTTTTTTATAAAAGCTTGATCAATATATTTGCTCACTTTGGTAAATCTATTAATATCATTTTAATTCAAATATGCTCAGTGCTCATGTTCTTTCAAAACAAAAGTTAACTATAATTATAATATTTCATTATGTAATACTAATCATACAAATGTAATACATTTTATTCAATTTTAATGTTTGTGTGACAAATTAACTTTGTTTAAACTGTACATAATTCTGGTCTGAAAATTTGATTTTCTTTTTTATATTTATTTATCTAAAAAGTATTTTCAGATTCATAGTTTAAAATCACAGTTAAGGTATGTTTCATTCCTTTCTCTGACATACATATACATTAAAATACATTTCATGTTCTCGCTGCAGGATCACAATCTCTGTGTGTTTATTTGATTTTCTCTCCTACACTGACTGTTTCTACAGAAGAACAGGTAGAATATCAGATTTAGATTAAAATCATTTTCCTCTTCATTATGGATATTGCATCTTTAAAGTCATGCCTCTACAAAGTTATTGGCACGGGAATATATCAAGATGTATGGTGCTTGATCCTATGTATATTGTGCATAAACCTATGAAATGATAAAAAGTAATGAGAAATATTCCAAATACATCCTGTTATACAGGCACACATGCAACACTTTTATCATCTAATATTGCTAAACCTAAAATCCAGAAACCTAATTGAGATATTAAGTCTAGTACATTTCAAAGATTAGGATTCATAAAAATACTTTGGTAAATCTTTGGTAAATGCACATATAATAAATGTTACCCAATTTTATTGTTTGTGAGACAAATTAACTTGTGTAAAACGTGTGTAATGCTGTTTAGTAGTTGACTTCTTCTACTAATTTATTTTAATGTTCTTTTTTTATATATTTATATTTACAAGAATATTCTTGGGAATTTAATACTAAGCATGAACATATACTAAAAGTTCTAAATGTTTATGCTTATTTTAAAAGTGCTGCATTGTGTCACAATACAAAGAAACAGATCTCTCATCAGTTACTACCTTTCCAAAATCATGTTATAAAGTATAATTCCTTTTAATGTATAAATTAAGGAGAATGGTTATTAGCAAACACAAGCACTAGGGTTGCTTTAAAACTAAGGCAACCCTGATAATAAGGCAACTTCCCAAACTCTTAGCTGATAAAAAAAAAAAAAGACCAAATATTAGGTGATCCTATAGGAAACAAAACTTTTACTACTATATATATTTTCATACTTCAGGATATCTGTGTGCAGCACACAGAGAACATTCAGTTGCAGGAGCCCCAGAATACCCAGGCCCCTTACTGTGGTGCTGGCTGTACTCCTCCTTAAGCCGGTCTTGAGTTTAACCTCAAGCAAAGTTGGCAGGACACTGAAAGATAACAAATCTAGTCAAAACCAGGGAACGTAAAATTGGGTTACATATGTACAGAGAAAGAGGAAGGTACAGGCCAGAATACACAAGTACTTACAATAGTCAGCATAAAGAAGCAGGAAGTACACTTGAAAGATAGGACTGATTTTGTCTTATCTGATTGCCATAAGATGGTGAGCAAGCTTGCCATCACATTATGGTCCTAATTACTAATCTGCATAAAACATACCTAATAGAGATGTCGCGAACATAAAATTTTCCGTTTGCGAACGGTGAACGCAAATTTCCGCAAATGTTTGCGAACGGGCGAACCGGGCGAACTGCCATAGACTTCAATAGGCAGACGAATTTTAAAACCCACAGGGACTCTTTCTGGCCACAATAGTGATGGAAAAGTTGTTTCAAGGGGACTAACACCTGGACTGTGGCATGCCGGAGGGGGATTCATGGCAAAACTCCCATGGAAAATGACATAGTTGATGCAGAGTCTGGTTTTAATCCATAAAGGGCATAAATCACCTAACATTCCTAAATTGTTTGGAATAACGTGCTTTAAAACATCAGGTATGATGTTGTATCGATCAGGTAGTGTAAGGGTTACGCCCGCTTCACAGTGACAGACCAAACTCCCCGTTTAACGCACCGCAAACAACCGCAAACAGTCCATTTGCACAACCGTAAACTTCCGATTTGCACAAGGTTAGATACCAAGCTAGCCATGTCCCGTTCCGTGTCCTCACTGATATCATTGAAGGTCTCTTCCTCCACCCAGCCACGTACAACACCAAGGGTCCCCGAAAGGTGACAACAAGCCCCCTGGGACGCCTTCTGTGTTTGGTCTTCCACCTCCTCAAAGCCACCTTCCTCCTCTGACTCCTCTTCTTCAGACTCCTCTCTCTGCATTGCCTCTCTCTGCGTTATTATAAGGTGTGTTAAGTAGTACTATTCCTATCAGTTTAATCCCTGTTACGTCCCCTATCAGGGGACGTGTATATGGCATCGATTTTAGGAACCGGGAGATAGAAAAAGATGCTTGGTTGGTCCTCCTACGATACACCAGATATGAGTTGAGCTGGTGTGACACTGTGCCCTGGCAGGCCCTGAAACGCACATGTGTGAAGGAAACTGACTGCTATTATTTCACAGTCAAATTTCTAGTTTTTTTTTAAATGTACACTACTGTTACACCAGATATGAGTTGCACTGGTGTGACACTGTGCCCTGGCAGGCCCTGAAACGCACACGGTTGAAGGAAACTGACTGCTATTATTTCACAGTCAAAAAAGTGTTGTTTTTTTTAAATGTACACTACTGTTACACCAGATATGAGTTGCACTGGTGTGACACTATGCCCTGGCAGGCCATGAAATGCACACGTGTGAAGGAAACAGACTGCTATTATATTACAGTCAAAAAAGTTTTTTTTTTTTAAATGCAAGCTATTGTGACACCAGATATGAGTGGTGGCACTGGGCAAGTGGGCACAGTATACACTGTGAGCCTGACACACACGCTGGCATGCAGGCAACTGCAATTAGATTACACAGGAAAAAAAAAAAAGCAGACTGATGTTCTAGCCCTAAAAAGGGCTTTTTGGGGTGCTGTCCTTACAGCAGAGATCAGATGAGTCCTTCAGGACTGTAGTGGACACTGAATACACTAGCCTAGCTATCGATTTCCCTATTAAATCAGCAGCAGCTACAGTGTCCCTCCTCTCACTAAGAATGCAGCTTCCGAATGAATCTAAAATGGATGCTGTCCAGGAGGTGGGAGGGTCTGGGAGGGAGGGTCTGCTGCTGATTGGCTGGAATGTGTCTGCTGACTGTGAGGTACAGGGTCAAAGTTTACTCAATGATGATGAATAGGGGGCGGACCAAACCTCGCATATGTTCGCCCGCCACGGCGAACAAGCTATGTTCGCCGGGAACTATTCGCCGGCGAACTATTCGGGACATCTCTAATACCTAACTGAATCTAAACAAAAGTAAGTACGACAAAAGGGACAAGGTGTCACAACCTAGGATAACAGACCAGGGAGGAGCATCATTGAATGACAGGGTGTGGGATCTGTCTGCACCCCACGATGCATAACTCTTCTCTGACAGGACTTCAAAACTTCTCTGACAGGATTGGTAGTGGAGACTGACAGCTGAAACAGGATAGGCAACTGAGAACAGGATGCAGACACTGGACTGGCAACTCTCAGAGCAGGACACGGGCCTGCAATAATCTGGTACGAAGTTGGAACCTCTGTGCACAATAGGATATTGGTTATTGCAACGGACCCAGGTAACAGAACAGAATTATTTTGACTGAAGGAAATCCACCCTATGGTTGAGCTTCTTTCCCCCAGGACTTTTACACTGACTATTACAAGGATACTGAAGAGCAACCAAACCAATAGCAGACAGGCGGAAAATGGACAAGGTCAGAACTAAGCAGAAGTCGGCAACAATAAATCAGCAAGTGAATACAGAAATGCTAGTAAAAGGCACAAGGCACTAACACAGGCAGCAACCAAAGCAATGCAAAGGCACTGATTGCCATAAGCTGCAGGTTTAAATAGGGAAGGGCTGAGGATAATGTGGCAGCTGACAACAGGAGGAGAATGGGCACCCTAGAATAGCGGCCACTAGAGGATAAAGAGGAAACAGACAAAAACCCAGAATAACCGTGACACAAGGTGCATACCCATAGCTGGAAATAAACACATTGGGACAAAGAAAACAACAGTGAGGGCAGTTAAGGAAACAAGACAAAGTACACATGAAATCCAGACATTGAACAGGAATTGGTCAGACCCAGAAGCAGTAATTGGTCAGACACATGAGGAGGGGAATAAAGGAAAACAGGAGCAGACAGGAAATAAAAACAAGCAGTTAAAGAAAGAGGAAATATGGAAGTGTGTGGATAAAGAAAGGAACACAGGGCAACTGGCTGCTTCAACAGTTGGCCAGGGCTGACCTGATGGAAGCATCACAATTTCACATACATCACATACAAAGTATTTGAATTTAAAATTAATTTATGCATTTCAGGTAAGGATAAGCACATTTTTCTCTATAGTTTTCGTTTAATACAGTACATCTAAAACAAATAAACCTATTTAACATAAATTCAAAATAGACATTATTTTAGGTATTATTAGGGTATTTGATTGCAGAAGCAGCATTGTATCAAAACATGTGGTGGACAAGGTGCTGCAGCACTGTTTATCAATATTAAAGTGCTAGTTGGTGGAATAACAAAAACATATGTCACCAGCTCCCTCTGCACTCATTTGCCCACCTGTCCCATCTATCCAATACTCTTCCCCTATATCAATTATTTTGTCCACCACCGTTGCAACAGCTGGGAATGGCACATGCAAAAAGGTCTATATGCCAATGAGAAAGGGGGTGGAATCCATATCTCACCAATAACTGGCAGCACTGAAATAGCCTTTCCTATAGGATGGTACATACTTGGGAGGGTATCACCAATTGTTTGTCAGCTGTACCATATTGACGAGCCAAAACGTGGATTGCTGTGGATGGAGAGGCTTCCTTTGCAATAGAGCAGGTAAGCAAAAAAATGGTGATGCCCCAGCGATTAGGTATCATCCTATAGAACAGGCTATTTCAGGGATCTCCATTCTTGGTGCGATGTGGCTCTCACCCCACCACCATTTCTTTTATCTCCATGATGTGCCCAAATGTACACGGGTCCCTGCCCCTCTGCACCTAGTGTTACATCAGCTGTTCCATACTGATGATGCCAGTTTAGGCCAAAACTGCCCTGCATGCTTTCTGGCAGTGCCTGATTGCACAGGCTTTGATGGATTCTCTGAAATTGGAACTCAGCAAATGGGAAGCACCTTTCATTTCAGTCGGTGCTGTACGGATTGTTTCCAGGAACACATGGAGGAAGCTATTGAAGATGCTTGACTCCTCAAGTGTTGTGTAATGGCTATGTTGTGATTCACCACGATTGCCTGGTGCTGAAAAATCAGAAGGTCACCCCTCAGGATTGTTGCAGGCTGATTAACAGCATGCTAAGGGACTATTCTATCATGGACAGTGTTGAGGAGGTAGAAGACTAGCCCCTGATTTCACAGTTCTACCCAATTTATCTGGATCCTGTATGCTGTTTTCAGGTTTTGTGGCTGTTTCCCCTTCAGCCTCTAGTGGCCACTATTCTAGTAGTTCCATTCTCCACCTGTTGTGTCAGCTGCCTCATTATCCTGAGCCCAACCCTATTTAATCCTGCGACTATTTGCACAAGGTGCCTCTGCATTGCTCTGGTTACAACCTGTATAGTGCCTCTGTGACTATATTAGCTATCCTGATTATTTTGTTTAATTGTTGCAGAATCGTTACTTTTTCGCCTGTCTGATGATTCTGTTGCCTGACCCTGTATTGCGCCTGTCATTCCTTATTCAAGCCTTCTTGTTATTCTGTGGTTGCTTCTTCAGTACTGGAGTATTGGTTTGAGCCAAAGTCCTGGATGGAAGAAGCCTTAGGCTCAACCAAGTGTGGAATCCTTTCAGGTGCAACACTCACCTCTGATACTCTGGTCCATAGTTGGTTACCTTGTACCTTTATGCACAGCAGTTCCTTTCCAGCATCTGAACGTGATAGTTAGTACAGGCCCGTACCATGCTCAGAGAGCTAACAGTCCTGTCTCAGCTGCCAGTCTCGGCTACCAGTCCTGTCTCAGCTGCCAGACTCAGCTACCAGTCCAAACATATGTTTGTAGCTTCCTGTGTTCCTTGTGCAGAGGAGATTTGCCTTGCATTTTGGCTCTAGAACCCCCTTATGGGTGGGATTAGTGTGAAATGCCAATGGAGAGGTCTACTCTGTAATGGTGCAAATGATAAAAAGAATGAATGTGCCTCCTGAGTAGGTACCATCATATAGGACAGTGTATTTCAGTGATATCTTGTCTCCATAAGTTATCAGGGTAGGCCCAAACATATGCCTGTTCCTGGCTCACTGCACCTAAAGTTACATCAGCAGTACCTTACTGACAAGTCTACTGTAGGCCAAAATTAACATCTTTGATTTGCGGTTTTCTCGTGCAGAGGAGACTTGCCATGCATTTTGGTTGAAGACTGCCCTTATGGGTGGGATTAGTCTGATATGAAAATGGAAAAGTCTCCTTTGTAAAGGTGCTAGGGGAAAAAATGGCAATGCTCCCCCCCCCAGCCCTCGCCCTTGAGTAGGTACCATGCTATAGGACAGGCTATTTTAGTGCTTTCTGTTCTCGGTGAGATGTGGATACTGCCCCATATTTTTTTCTACAATGTCCATATGTCATTGACAATAACTACCAGGAGTTCTTTCCTTAGAAAATGATAAAATGGATCCATGGGCATGTAGTGTAGATTCAACTACTAAAGAATGTTTAGTGGAGACCACAGCAATTGAAATGGATGACCTGGAAGCAAAGGCTGCAAATGTCATATAGAAGAAGACAGCAGTTGTGTAGGCTGTAGGTAGTTCACATACAAAGTAATAGTCTTAAGTGGCTGCATAATTTGGTTGTATGGTAGCACCATCATTGTTTTTCTTACATGTTTTGCTTTACATTGAATATTTCAATACAGACAAAATCCACTGATACTGACCATTTTTTCAGGCTTGCTTCACTTTTTCCGAAAACTGAACTTAACCATTTAATCAGTCCTATCTTAAATGTAGGTTTATTATTGGCTAAGAAATGTACTTATGTTTAATTAAATTATTGTTTATGTCATTTATGTTTAATTAAATGAGTTATGTCATTGAATACATAACAATATTTGTTATTTTAATACAGCTGTAAAATACAAATTTGAAATCTGTGAGGATGGTAAAATTGAACCATGGAAATGCTTCAATGAGGGAATGAAAATAAAGTACCTGGATCTTATTGTATGATTTTATTTAAATGTTTCTATCATATCCCCCCTGTATGGTGTAGTTGTGTACTATTTTATAATAGCACATAGTGTTCTAGTCTTTAAAATCAGAGATTGGATGTCGAGATTAACGCTGATCTCGACTTCCAACCTTGGAAAGACTCAACACCCCTCGGATGTCTCATCTTGACCTTGCAAAACAGTTTTCACTAACCATTTTGCTAAGATTGAGATGAGGTGAAGCATTTAGAATGGGAGTAAGATGAAACCAGCTCCCATTCTTTTCAATGGGACAAAGAAAAATTAAGCCTTTTCAGGCTAAGTCCAACTCACGTTCTCCCTCAGAAACTAGGGGCACCCAAAATGACATAGAAACATAGGATGTGTCGGCACATAAGAACCATTCAGCCCATCTAGTCTGCCCAATTTTCTAAATACTTTTATTAGTTCACAGCTCCCTATCTTATAGCTAGGATAGGCCTATCCCACGCATGCTTAAAATCCTTGACTGTGTTTACCTCTACCACTTCTGCTGGAAAGCTATTCCATACAGCCACTACCCTCTCAGTAAAGTAATACTTCTTGATATTACTTTTAAATCATTGCACCTCTAATTTTAGACTATCTCCTCTAGTTGTGGTAGTTTTTCTTCTTTTAAATGTACTCTCTTTACTGCGTTGATTCCCTTTAAGTATTTAAATGTTTCTATCATATCCCCCGTTACGTCTTTCCTCCAACTAACACGGCCATGGAAAATAGCCTTGCCCATCCCACAATTAAATGGTACTAGAAGCTGCTAATGCATGGATGCCCTACTATTAATAAAAAAATGTATGGGCCAGGTACTTGCCCCACACAGTGATACAGGGTTTATAATTAACCCCTCAAATTGGTTGTCACTTTAATAGGTGCTGCTAAAGGCGGGACATAGTGGAGATGCTGCCGCTAAGCTACAAAATAAAATGCTCAATGAATCTCAGTTCACTGTTCATATGATGTTTTTTTTTTACGGGTGGGGTATTGATTTTACCGCACCAATTAAATTTATAAGCGATGCGCATTACATAGTAACATAGTAATTTAGTTTGCAAAAAGACACAAGTCCATCAAGTTCAACCCATCAACCTAACATTCCCGCATATGATCCAAAAGAAGGCAAAAAAAAAAAAAACCCTACGGAAGCTATTTTGAATGTCACCTCCTGGGGGGAAATTTCCTTCTTGACTCCAAAGACAATCAGATTTCTACTTGGATCAAGAAGCTCTATTATTAATGCAAATTCTATTATTAATAGCCCTGTATGTTATGCTTTTCTAAAAAAAATAATCCAGACCATTTTTAAATGCATCTATTGTAGTTGTTAGCATTACCTCTCTTGGCAGTGAGTTCCATAACTTTATTGCCCTTACCGTAAAGAATCCCCTCCTTTGCTGTCTATGAAATCTTTGCTCTTTTAGTCTCAGGACGTGACCTCTTGTTTTTTGTACTTTCTGTTAATGAACAGGTTACTGGAGAGCTCTTTATATCTGTCCTGCACATATTTATATAATGTTATCATATCCCCTCTTAGATGCCTTTTTTATAACACATAAAACAATTTTTTAAGTCTCTCTTCATAACTAAGAGGCACTGAATTGGAAACGCCTGTTAATTTACCATTTAAAGTAGTTTTCAAACGGAATTTAATCCAGGCCATTAATATAATGAGTCAGCTCATTGTATGCATAACAATATTTGTTACTACTAATGGAGCCATACAATATAAATATACAATATAAATTTGATTTGTGTGGATGATATAATTGAACTAAGGATATAGTGATTCTATAAATTATTTAAAACTAATTAAAAAGAGAAAATCTAAAATGCATTACAAATTGACACAAAATTAAATGTAAATGATCTATATAATATATTATTATAAAAAAAAATCTAACATTGGACACCTTGTAATAACTTTTTTTCTGTAGAACTCGAAAAATAAGAACTTGAATTCGAGCATTAACTTTAATTATTTATATGATTTTATCAGTTTGGTCCTACTTTATACTGTTAATTAAACGTGTTTGCAAATATTACTTTTAGAAAACATTTATCTTCCTGTTGCTATGAAGCCTCATAGGATTAGTGTTATGATAACCAAGCCAGTGATATGTGGTACATCTAAATCAAGAATAATTGGCTGGAGTAACTGAACCATTAAAGGATCAATGTCACTAAATAGAGCTTTGGAAATCCAGTACATAGGTATGCACCTGGTGCTTCCTTTAATTAACTCTGTAGGAAGAGTACTACACATTTAGAATTTTTGTACATAATTAAATATCACAAATTAAGTATAGGGAAGAGCAGCTTGACAACATCAACTAT
The DNA here is from genome assembly GCA_036172795.1 of Pelodytes ibericus. NCBI lineage: Eukaryota > Metazoa > Chordata > Amphibia > Anura > Pelodytidae > Pelodytes > Pelodytes ibericus. Next base: position 137,085,504 of record CM069863.1, on the reverse strand, counting down.
TAATTGCAAATGTATTAGCTTTTCACCTATGAATTGGATAAATATGTGAGACTGGAAAAGAAATAAAAATCACATGTAATTAACTTGATGGTTTTTCCTCATATCATAAGTATTGTAATCAAGCTTTGGTAATGAAAATGCTAGAAAATCATGGTGTTTCAAACATCTAAGTAGTGTGGTAAAGCAGCCACTCAAAATGCATGGCACTGCATCCTGCTCTTGATTTGATTCCCCATAACGGGCAAAATTAACTCCCCAAAAAACACCAGTATCAAGAGGTCAACAACAAGCTACAGTTGGAGAAGAAATTACACAGTCAAGTGATTGGACACTTACCTAATTACGCTTGCTACTCCATAGTAAACAACTGTTAAAAAACACAACACAGATCCATGTTATTTTTATATCACCAATGATGTTGTCTTAAAATAACATAATGTCCCTGGACCACCATCCCCACAAAGCCACTGGTAAATCAATAATTAATACTTTCATGCCACGGAGTAGAGAATGTGTGATTTACTTCTGTTAATACAATCAAAGCCCATTTTGAATAAATGCAAAAGAATTGAGAAATACTAGTGTCGATCAACCAATCACACTATGTAATCTGGACAATGGGCTATATTCATGGAAGTGGGAATCACAGGGCCTTGAGAAGGAAATTGCAAACTTAAGACCAAAATAGCAGAGTTTAAAGTGTAGCTGAATCAGAGATTTTGGCTACTTTTGGCCTTACATTTGAAATTCTCGTAAATTTACTACAATTCCCTCGTTCATTAAATAAGTCCTATGTGATATATTCATAGATTCGTAAGGAAGAGCTAAAAACTACAGCCATTATCAATGGACAATAAATACATATGTGTATTTGCTTTTTAGGGGTGGAATATGCTCGCGCACTCACTGTTTATTACACTCCCTGTCTCCTAGCATTATTCACTTATTGAAGATCTTGTGCTTTACCACACACAATATTTTAGCAGTCTGTGATGCCATAGACTTGCACATTATTCTAATCAGAATAATGTGCAGCACTTTATCTTTGACAAATGTGGTATTTAAGGCAACCCATTGAATCGACCTAGCGAAGCAAGTAGAGCAAGAGGTATCCCCCAAAATATTTAAATAGATAAATGGCAAAAAATTATGTTAGGTCTTTGTTATTTGAAATGGGTGAGATGGTCTGTGGGGACAGACAGAAAGCAGATATTTTAAATCATTTGTTTTCTTCTGTTTTTACCAAGGAAGAACCAGTGGACAAGAAAAGATGTAACATTCATTTTAATTAAGTTATTGCCAAGTTTTAATCTCTGATTTATTTTTATGACAAAGGATAGATATGTTTATACACTGGCTACAGCAATACCAATTGACTTGTGATAATAGAAGCCTACATTTATCTAAAAAAAAAATGTAAGATAAATGTACATTACAACAAAAAACTCAGTAGTCATAGAAAGAAGTTCCATTGTGATTAAACGTTACTAGTATCAATTATTAGTAAGCATAAAACAGAAGACAATTTAAGTGGAAAAATATTAGCTAAACTGTAGATTATACATTTTACATAAAAATTACTAAAGATTAAACCTAGAAATCCTATTAATTGGTTTTATAGTGAATATCACCCAATTGCTGTTCTCCACTTAAGTAGTACTTAATAAATATAACTTTGTGATAGCTAATTGTCATTATGTCAATAGGAGTTCTTCTCTGTAAGTTTGCTAAATGATGTGCAGGGGAGGAAGTAATGTTTTTCCGTATGCATATGTATTATATTTTATTGGGGTTCTGCAAAATGATAGTTTTTTTTTTTAAATTTTAATATTAGAGGAGTGGAAATTGAAGAAGCCAGCTGGTTTCAAAAGCATAATCTACAGAGCATGAAGGTAGAGCCTACACGTAGAGCCTACACTTCCATCCTAGTTGCATTTTATAAATACAGTCTGCAGAGAACAAAAAGCTTTTGCAATAATGAAATATGAATTTTAATGCTCTTTTTATCAGCTTTAATATTCTTTAAAACAACTATAGTTTTCCTTTAATTAAGAGTTTAATTGAGAGTGTATTAATAGTTTCACTCACAATACTATATATGTAAAAAAAATCAGGGGTGGAGGAGCGATGACGTGATGGAGACTGCACGCACGCCTTAACGCTCCATGAGTTGAGGCTCGGCGGAGAGACCCTCGTCTTAAGCGCACCCGATGAAAAATCCCCAGACCAAGACATAGTGAGAATGAAAGCCGAGTAGGGACCCTGGCTGGAAAGATTTCTTCTACGATAGCCGTGACACTTTTACAAGCGTGACACAACTCCAGATGACGCTGATACAGCTGCTGTTACGGCTTGCAGTGGTAGAGAATCACGTGGCGTTTTTCGAGAGACTCCCATCTGAATAACTGTCAGGCTCCCATTGAGTAAAGGAGAAGTGCACACTTCACAAGGTCTCCTGAGTTGAAGCTGACGCCTAAAGATAAGTCATAAACTGTTTACTTAAGTTGAGATCTAAGGGGTAATAGTGGAAAAAGCGAGAAGAGACTGATAAGAAAAACACACATATTCACTGTAGTAGGAGAAGAAGAGGAGTCGATAGAGGGGCTGAAAGATGGCTAGTAAAAGGAATACAAATGCTAAACCCCCTACAAAAAGGGATAAAAACAGTGGAAAAAGAGCAAGAGCAGAAAAAAGATTAAAAAAAAAAGTGTCATCTTTTTTTCCCCCTACTATCTCAACGTAGTCAAACAGAATGAACACTGAGCACTCCTGGTAAAATAGATTTGTCTAATGATATAGCTTGTTCAAGTCCAGATGACTTTCATCTGCATCCCACAGATAAAATTAACCAACAAGGGATCTCAGCAGAGGACTTTAAAAGAGGCCTAGACAATCCATTAAGCCAGATTAAAGGAGAAATTAAAACAGGAACCTAAAGCAGAATATCACAGATATAATAGATAAAATGGATCTGTTAGAAAAAATTTTAGACTCCATGTATATAAATTCTACTCAGATGCAAGAACAAGTATCTAAACTGGAACTAAAATGTGGTCTTATGGAACAAAAGTTGAACTGTAACCATGCACCCTTGTGCATGTTCATCCAGGCTATATCCAGGCATTCCGGTTTCCTTCTTGCTTTGATTTCTTGTTTCTTATTTATGCTTAGTCCTGTCCTTGCCCTGTAGTCCTGTCCTTGCCCTGTAGTCCTGTCCTTGCCCTGTAGTCCTGTCCTTGCCCTGTAGTCCTGCTATGTTTTTTATTTCTGCCTGCCTTTGTTCAATTCCAGGTTTTCTGATCCCCTCTGCCTTGTCAGTTTTCTTCTATTTAAACCACACCCATTTCTATTCAGTCCTTAGTAGTGCAGTCTATAGGTATTTCCTCTTTGTCTAAGTGTCTATTTCATGTATGTCTTTTAGATTTTATTTGTTAATGCTTTTGCTAATATTTCTTAGTTAGGGACTTGGCTAATGTGGGGTACCTTGTAGTGGTTGGCAAGCTAACATCTAAATTGGCAAGTTTTTTTAACCAAACACCACCTTTACCATCCTTAGTGTTAGGCTAGTTCCTGTATTTATGTTAATTCCTTTGTATGTGCCTTTTGTGTCCCTTAACCCCATGCTTTATATTCCTTTGTAATCCATCTGTCCTGTAGCCATGCACTCTGTATTTTAGTTTTGCTATCCCTCACTTTTCTGTCTTAGCTCTGCTTGGCTATCACTTAGTTCATTTCCTCTCTAGCCTGTGACCTGGATACAGCTGCTACTTCACAGGGCCTGGTTGTGGCTGCAAAGATTTGGGGTTCCAAACCTCCTAGCTATTGCAGTACCCAGCACCAGGTCCTGTGTCTCCACCCTGCAACGTAGCTCCTGATCTTGGGTGCTCAGGGTCCCTTTACCATCCTGGACCCTGTGCATTACATGAATGATATAGAGGATAGAACAAGGAGGCAAAATCTCAGACCAAGAAATGTTCTAGATAAAAACAGACATGCTGGAAACATATCTAATGGAATTTTTCAACTGTCTGGGCCTTCAATTATACACTAATTCACACATAATGGAACGTTGTCACAGGGTCCACAAACCAGGCTCTTTGACAGCCTCAAAAGACATTGTGATATTTTTTCAGTCCTTCAGTATAATGGAACAAATTGTTCAAGCATCTAGGAACCCCCCAAACCAACTTGGAAGATTTCAAGACTTATCCTTTCATACCAGACAGCTATTTGGGGAAAGGAATATAATGTACAAATGTGGATTCCCACTAAGCATTATTATTACCCACAAAGGAAGGAGAGTCCTGCTGAAAACAACTGATGAAGCTAAAGAGTGGCTGTCTAAACTGAATAAGGGATAACACAGCTTACTATTGAGAAAGAGAAAAGTGAAAAGTAGAAGACTGAAACATGGGAAAGGGTGAATGTCGCATTTCCAGTACCCAGCAAAATGGGAAAGGGGATAGGAAAACTGTTTAATATGGGAGGGATGATGGAGGGAGAGAGAGAGAGTTGTGGGATATAGGATAAGGGAATGTATAAGTATACCCTCACTTAGAGAGAACTGAAGAGAGGGGAATTCCTGATGCTCTATGATCCATATAGCACATGTGGTATTTTGATTTCTCAAAGGGGATAGATTTAACATCTATGAAGCTGCCAAATACACCTCCTGCATGACTAGAGGATCTGAATCTTCCCATTACAATAGAAGAGGTTAAAAGAGCTTTGAAAAGTTAAAAAATAAAACAGCCCTGGGACCAGATGGGTTTTCAAACTCCTTTTATAAAATATTTAAGGAAGCATAAAATTAGCATAAAAACTGAAATATTCACAATGATATCAGTGATAATAAACAAATTCCTGATGAAATGCTTCAGGCAAATATTATTCCAATTATAAAACCTAATAAGGATCCTGCCTTGATAACTAATTATTGACCGATATCATTAATAAATACGATTCAAAAATCTATACCTCTATAATTGCCAAAAGATTAAAGGAAGTGCTGCCTCTTTTGATAAACTTAGATCAGGTAGGCTTTGTACCCAATAGATTCCCTGCGAATAGTGTGAAGACTGTTGGACACTTTGGATAAGACAGAGAGAAGAAATGCTGGCCCTGTTTTTGGACACTGAAAAGGCATTCGCCAGGGTCAGCTGGGACTTTATGTGAGCTGCACTTAAGAATTATGGCTTTTGTGGAAGAATTCTGGATGCTATAATTCGTCTCCATCTGCCAGAATTGTGGGATCAGGAATATCATCTCCATGGTTCCAGATCAAGAACGGGACGAGACAGGGATGCCCCCTGTCACCCCTACTATATATAATAACTTTAGAGCCTTTGACCCAGAGGATGAGAGCATCCATGAATCACTGTTGTCCGGGACCAAGAATAAAATAAGTCTTTATGCGGACAACATTGTACTAACAGTCTCCAGTCCAAATACCTCTCTTCCAGTGAGAAGAGGTCTGGTACAAAATGGAAGCAAATGATCTTCATCTAAAATAACTTATTATTATAACATGGATTGAGAAAAAGGGGGAATGGTGGAAAAGTAGGGTCTGAAATATGATTGCTTCAGGTCTTTTGAAGTTCTGGTGGCGCTTCCGAAGTAAAAAGGCCATACATAATATCTGTATGACAAATACCCCCATTAACCTCCTGGAATTGACCATCCCTGACATAAGCCTAATCAAGTGGCATAATACAGGGATACATAGATTTTCCCAGCTAATAAAAAGTAATAGGATAAAACAGTTCTCCCAATTAGTCTTCCGATATTTCTATATATATACCTGAGAATTAAAGAGATTGTCCAAACAAAATTAGCAAGATATAATCAGATTTTTATTAATGCAGATCTTGAGGAACTCTTACTAAACAAAATGGGTCCTGGTAAAATTATCCGATCAGATAGATTGAATAGGCACTCAAGAGACCTCAATATACCTGCAAAAAAGCTGGGAAAAAGAAATAGACTTTCAAATCTCAGACAAAGCATGAGGTTCTTTTATTAAAAAACTATTAGACTTGACACTGTCTCAATTTGTTAGAGCTACAATATAAAATAATAAATAAAAGGTATCAGGTCCCGACAAAGCTCAAAAAAATGTATTCAAATATATCAGGGCTCTGCTGGAGATGCGAACTAGTAGCGGGAACATACCCTCACATATGGTTAAAGTGCTGCCGACTGAATAACTTTTGTAGTATGGTTGACAATGTGTTCCTTTCTGGATATTGAATTTAATACTAGCGACATAGAGAAAACCATACTACATCTGAACTGGCCTGCTCTGAATCCACTAAAAGAATACTTAATATCTCATATATTTATTGCGGCAAAGATGTTAATAGCTAGATCATGTAGGAAAACAGACTCACCAATTTGGCCTCTGCTGAGGGCACAGATCTCTCATCAGTTAAAGATGGAGATGGACCTCCACAGAAGAAAATATACAATAGTGGCAAACTAAGCATGGGAACTATGGGTTAAATATGTCGGATCTAACGTTTGAGAATCTCATAAGTGGAGGGAAAACCATGTCATCTATTTAACTAACTAGTTATCTAGCTATCTAACCATGGAATTAGATTCTAATGATGATAGGTAAGGAAAGGAAGGCCATAGAAGAGTGTCCTGGAAAATTTAATAAACTATAAAATTAAATAAAAAGCAAAAACCCCAACATTTCAGTCGCCAAAATAGGGGAAGAGGGAAATAAATAATTGGAAAACAGCCAAAAAGTAATTGTATGTAGATTAGGATGTTTTGAAATAGCATTGTGTCATGTTGATTTTAGTGTACTGTTCGTATGTATGATGTCATTGTTATGGAATGATTCCCCCTTGAAGCATATCATTTTTATGAAATTATTTACATGGCTTAAATGTATTGTACTTCAGGCATATGGGGATACCTAGCAATGTATGTCAGTATTGTAACGTTTTGTATTGTATTATGTGTTTATGATAAATTAATAAAACAGTAGATAATAAAAGAAGAAACTTATACATTTAGCAACAAGTGATTTGGTCAAGTATAGGCAGGGCCGGACTGGCCCACCGGGATACCGGGAAAAATCCCGGTGGGCCGCCTGCCCCGGGGCCGCCTTGGCCACTTAAAGTGAATCGGCGGCAGCCGCCACTTTAAGAGTTCGGCTGCTGCAGCATCCGGCTGCAGCAGGCGAACTTCTTAAAGCGGCGACGGCCGCCGAATTGCTTAAAGTGGCCCACCGCCACTTTAAGCAATTCGGCGGCCGTCGCCGCTTTAAGAAGTTCGCCTGCTGCCGCCGGATGATGCAGCAGCAGTTCCGGCGGCGGGATGGGAAGCAGAGAAAGCAAGGTGAGTGAGACATACAGGGGAAAGGGGAGGGGGTGAAATACACTACAGGGGGGGGTGAAAGACACTACATGGGGGGGGGAAAGACACTACAGGGGGAAGGGGGGGTGAAAGACACAACAGGGGGAAGGGGGGGGTGAAAGACACTACAGGGGGAAGGGGGGGTGAAAGACACTACAGGGGGAAGGGGGGGTGAAAGACACTACAGGGGGAAGGGGGGTGAAAGACACTACAGGGGGAAGGGGGGGTGAAAGACACTAAAGGGGGGGGGGTGAAAGACACTAAAGGGGGAAGGGGGGGGTGAAAGACACTAAAGGGGGAAGGGGGGGTGAAAGACACTACAGGGGGAAGGGGGGGTGAAAGACACTACAGGGGGAAGGGGGGGTGAAAGACACTACAGGGGGAGAGGAGGGTGTGAAAGACTACAGAGAGAAGGGGTGAAAGACACTAAGGGGGAAGGGGGGAAGAGAGATGCCACAGAAAGGACAGAGAGAGAGAGAGAGAGACGCCACAGAAAGGACAGAGAGAGAGAGACGCCACAGAAAGGACAGAGAGAGAGAGACGCCACAGAAAGGACAAAGAGAGAGAGAGAGACGCCACAGAAAGGACAGAGAGAGAGAGAAACCACAGAAAGGACAGAGAGAGAGAGACGCCACAGAAAGGACAGAGAGAGAGAGAGACGCCACAGAAAGAACAGAGAGAGAGAGATGCCACAGAAAGGACAGAGAGAGAGAGAGACGCCACAGAAAGGACAGAGAGAGAGAGAGAGACGCCACAGAAAGGAGAGAGAGAGAGAGACGCCACAGAAAGGACAGAGAGAGAGAGACGCCACAGAAAAAACAGAGAGAGTGAGAGACGCCACAGAAAGGACACAGAGAGAGAGAGACGCCACAGAAAGGACAGAGAGAGAGAGAGAGACGCCACAGAAAGGAGAGAGAGAGAGAGACGCCACAGAAAGGACAGAGAGAGAGAGAAGCCACAGAAAGGACAGAGAGAGAGAGACGCCACAGAAAGGACAGAGAGAGAGAGACGCCACAGAAAAAACAGAGAGAGTGAGAGACGCCACAGAAAGGACACAGAGAGAGAGAGACGCCACAGAAAGGACAGAGAGAGAGAGAGACGCCACAGAAAGGACACAGAGAGAGAGAGAGAGAGACGCCACAGAAAGGACAGAGAGATGCCACAGAAAGGACAGAGAGAGAGAGAGACGCCACAGAAAGGACAGAGAGAGATAGAGGCCACAGAAAGGATAGATAGAGAGAGAGAGAGAGAGAGGCCACAGAAAGGATAGAGAGAGAGAGAGAGAGACGCCACAGAAAGGACACACAGAGAGAGAGAGACGCCACAGAAAGGACACAGAGAGAGAGAGAGACGCCACAGAAAGGACACAGAGAGAGAGAGAGACGCCACAGAAAGGACACAGAGAGAGAGAGAGACGCCACAGAAAGGACAGAGAGACGCCACAGAAAGGACAGAGAGAGAGAGAGAGACGCCACAGAAAGGACAGAGAGAGAGAGAAAGGACACAGAGAGAGAGAGACGCCACAGAAAGGACACAGAGAGAGAGAGACGCCACAGAAAGGACAGAGAGAGAGAGAGAGACGCCACAGAAAGGACAGAGAGAGAGAGAAAGGACACAGAGAGAGAGAGACGCCACAGAAAGGACACAGAGAGAGAGAGACGCCACAGAAATGACACAGAGAGAGACGCCACAGAAAGGACACAGAGAGAGACGCCACAGAAAGGACACAGAGAGAGACGCCACAGAAAGGACAGAGAGAGAGACGCCACAGAAAGGACAGAGAGAGAGACGCCACAGAAAAGACAGAGAGAGAGACGCCACAGAAAAGACAGAGAGAGAGACGCCACAGAAAGGACAGAGAGAGACAGGCTACAGATATGCGAGAGACAGGCTACAGGACATTTCTCACACACTGCCCTGATATATACCTCTGCACAGGGCAATTCATATAACTCTGTGTACATACTGGAGGTATATATATTGCCCTAGACAGGCTTATATATCAGTCTTATCTATAAATAATACACTGTTCAGATGTGCTATTTAAAATGCATGATTTTCCCTTCTATGAACAAAAAAATTATATTATGCTATGGGCTGGTTTAAAAATCTTATGCGATGGGGCTGGTATATAAATTTTTTCCCGGGCTGGTTTTTGTTGCCAGTCCGGCCCTGAGTATAGGCCTTGAGACAAATAAGATATGGGATATGTATGTAATACACATGTATGCAGAGAGGAGCAAAGAGGTTAGAATGTTGATGCCAAAATATCCATGTCAATCTGCACTCCTTGCTGATCCATGATACTAATGGTGTATGGGAACCTATGACCTTACATATTTCCAGTGTTTTCAGCAAAATACTAAAAACAGCAGTTCTTTAAGCAATAAAAAATGTAGGTAGAGCTGCTGTGAACAATATTAGTTCCTTCTGGCATGTGTCTAGATTAAGGATAAAAGTACATGTACAGTTCATGTTGTATATTATTTGCATGTTGGTGGTTTTCAGCAGTATTATATCTCTTGGTACATTGCTAGTTCATATTGCTGCTGTGACTTTAACAATCAACAGATAATAATCCAACTGAACAATTGTGGGATGAGATGGAGCAAACTACTGTATTCAATGTTGTGATTTATAGCAAGCCACTTGGACAACTGTTTTAAACATAAGAGTTAACATAACCCATCCTTGTGGTATTCTTGTGACACCTTATAGAATCTAAGCCCAGAACAACTGAAGGTGTTTTGATGGGAAAATGGGGTTGAAAAACAGTGTTAGAATAGAGCCTTATGTTTTGCATACTGAGTTTATATGAATCTGTGGATTGGCCAGCGTTGATGCAACTGTGTATAACAAGGCAGTAGTTCAAGTCACTAAAATTCAATTTAGTCTCAAGTAGTCCTGCTCCCACAATAATAAATGGGGCTGGGAGCTGACAAAATGTCTCCATGTAAAATTCATGGGGGAGCCAGGGCAAGTAGTCATGACCAATCGCTTATAATAATCTTGGACCAGCAACAACAATACTAAATGTAATAGTTCCCCCAGGGGTCCGAAGGCTGCCCTCCCTCCCTCCACCTTGCCCAGGAATGTGGGGTGTGGGTCAATAACAGTCGTAAAAAATACTCCCATTCAGCAGTACTTCAGTATCTATTATTTTATCCTTAATTTTGCAATTCACATCTCAATTTCTTACAATTTTGTGCAACTCCATCTTTCATGAATAGAGCCCCGATATGGCAGTGAGAAAATAAAGCAGCAAAAGAAGAAACATCCAAAAAGAAAAAAAGGTGAAACGTAGGTAAAACTAAGAATGTTTCCAACATTGGTTACTTTGGCCTTAAGTTGGGAATTCCCTTGTTAATTCCCTACAATTCACTCTTTAATGAATAACGCCCTTACTTTAAAAGTTAATAATTTCAACTTGCACCAACGCTGTTTTGTTAAAAAGCTTATTTACTGAAACATTTTACTTTTCAATTAAAAATCATGATGATTAGTTAAGTTTTAAAATATATATATCCAATTGAGCAATAATAAATTCATTGTCTACAACTAAATTATTTGTAGGTCATAATGGGAGTAAAAATTGGAAAAATCAGGACCAGTCACAACTGTTAAGATTGCATATTCACTCACTTTAGTATACTTTCCATATTTAAAGATTCTGTATTCCATGAGAAAGGTTAAGTACACTTATTTATGCTTCACGGATCTGTTTATCATTTAACTTGTGATGAAAGCTCTCTTTGCCTCAATAATCAGACTTCTACAGTGCTGCAATTACAAGTTTTGGATTCACTCAACACCCATCAGTGCTTATAGATGACAGATAGCATATTATGTACAGGTGAAGGAGGGAAGATAACAAGGAGCAATGAATGAAACATTAGCACAATTTTGAATTACCATGGTAATACTTTTGTGAGTATGGCTGCTTATTTACTCAAAGTTCCTCTCATTTCAGGTTTAAAGTTTGAACTTGCTGTACTCTTGTGTATGGTGGAAGGAATAATAATAAAAAATATACAATAGTAGTGAAAAGAAGTGACATATCGAAAAATTTACTAAATGACAAACAATCAAACTTTTTGGTCAAAATTATTTTTAACTAAATAAATACACTTTGCTGTATAAAACCATGTACATAAATATATCTATTAATTCACAGATAATGTTCAATGTGTACTCAAACTAATTAGGACTAGCATGACATTGATAACATGCTATGCTTGTCACCTCTACGTTTGTCAGTGTTTAATATTTTAAAAGAGTAGAACTGCATTTAAATAAAATGTTAGTGTTTTGTTGTTTTACTTTTTAAATAGCTGCTAAAGTTCATCATGTCCTGCCTATTGCAATTTTGTTTTCAACATATCAGAAGCAGTAAGCCACTGAAAAGAATAGCAACTAATGTAGAAATAGCTAATACTCCTTTATGGCAACTTTTACTGTTCACATATGTGAAGTAACATTAAAGTTTAGATTCACTGCATGTATAAAACATCAAGCAAATATTAAGTAATTTGTAATCATTCATACAGAATAATCACATATCCACAAAATTGTGGTAAGTTGTATGAACTCAGCCCTTCATTTTTCTGACGTAGGTGTGTACCATAACATTTGGTAAGCATAAAATCCCTTTTTGTAACATTCACACCATGTACTTAAAAACAAGAGAGATATCAGTGCATACTTTATTATTACATTTGTGATTATTATTATTAATATTCAGTATGAGTGATTGTATATTGTTGTGGCAAAGGGAAGATGTAATTGAAGGTTCCTAAAATATCCAAATGTTTTGATCTATATGAAAGAATCAGTAGAAGAAAAAGAATAATGTTTTTACTTTTTGATTTTTTGGGGTTATTTTCCTTTGACCCTAAATAAGTCAGCCAACATGATGAACTTTGTAGAACTGCTTCCATATTTTACATCTTACTGGAAGGTCTGTGTCGGATCTATCTCAGGACATCCCCCCAGATTAATACAATAATGTGGTGTGCAACTATCCTAATGGATATGGACAAAGCGGCCTTCTGACCATGCATTGTCGGCATTTTGCTATGAAAAACTAATTTATGAGTGGTCTTAATAAAAACTAGTATTTGTTTGTGTAAACAGTCTTCATTATTATGTATTTCCTTCTTTTTCTTTTGCACACACTTTGCTCATGGTGGAGATTTACTGGGGTCTGTGGCAGACAATTTAATGATGCGCTATGAACCTTCCTAAGGAAACTGTTGCGTGTGTTTCTTTTGTGAGCATTTATAAAGTGTGCACTGTAGTAGGAGGGAACAGGCAGAGAGGGTGACAGAGTGGCACTGTAATATTAGAAAGATCACACAGCATGCTGAAGATGTAAATGTAAGTTGTTTGTTGCAGTACATTAGATCAGGATAAAAGCTTAGAATTAGGGAAATACATTTACAATGGGAATTTTTGAAAGGCACTTTTGACATGTTTAGAAGCCAGACATATGATCACCCTGATTGGTCATCATAGTGATCATATGCCCTGGAAGTGCCACCAGCAGGTTCCAAGTAAACTGCCTCATTCTATGAACCCACGTCTTGTTCAGAATGCACCTATATATCCATCCGATCATTCAGCAAGGACAATTTGTGTTCATACATATAGTATATATTCAATCAATTATTGGAAGAAATTAGAGTCTTCACGCCTTATCTGGCGAGTACCTCATTAAAATTTGTTTTAGTATTTTAAAGGGACATAGTTTCATTCTTTGTGCACATTGCTCGTGAGTTCATTTACATTTCCTACACATTACTACATATTCTATATAGTGTCACTCTGTTTTTGCCTGTCCCCTTTTTTCCCACATATGTCCACCTGGGTCACCGAGGACACGTTCAGTGCTGTATTCCATATTGTTCCTGTGATACTCTGTCTGGTATATTCAATGTCTATATATATATATAATATCTATGTAGAAAACATCCACACACTGGCCCAACACTGATGGACACAGATTCTATCTGCTGTTGTGGGATAGAGCAGGAGAAGTTTGTTTTCCTGTGCTAGACACAAACAGTTCAGACCCTGTGCTGGTTGGTAGACAATCATAAGGAGGGTAATGAGGTGTAAATGAGACATTTTAAACCCCCTCACACAGACAAAAATTCATGCAGATGCCAATGTGTGTATAGGTGTCTATTAGCCAGACCCTTTACTACTCAGTGTAGTCTATTTAAGCAGCAAGTAGCTGCTTGCCCTGGCGTTGTTTCAGGTTCCCAAGTGGTATTCCTGTGATTCCTGCATTTGACCTGGTTCAGCTGACTTCCCTTCTTGTTCCTGACTTCTGGCATTGTTCCTGACTTTGCTGCTTTCCAGTCCCCTGATTCTACCTCGACTGACTACTCACTTTGGTTCCTGACTCCGGCCTGCCTCTTGGGCTATGCTTCTGGAATATTTTTACCATCTTTCTATTTATTATTAATAGAGGTGGTCTTACTTTCTGTATTTGTCTGGTTCCTGGTCCCTAACAACAGGGAGATCAAATGACTCCTTTTCTGCTTCACCTTATGTAGTCCACAAAATCTCATGTACATCATTATGTTTCACTGATAGATCATTGTTTTTTTTATGTATAATGTGGTATGACACTTCATCATAAAATTTTGAAGAGACACTCTCATACTGATGTGCATGAATATCAATATTTTTTTGTTATAAAACATGTGCTCTAGTAGTTTTTATGGCGTATTGTGATCTTAGAATAAAAACATGGCTATTTTAATTTAACAATATTTCTAATTTTCTTTGCAATTGTTACACCTTTATGATTTACTTAGTTACTTATTATCCCCTGGGTGCATTGCAGTGACCTTCTTTTCATTTGAATCTCCATTGCATATAAACATTCTTTATGAATATGAAACGCATAATGTAATTATAGCTATTCAAGCAACTCATGAGTCAAAATATTACAATTATCTGTACTGTTCTTATTAAAGGTCAGCATTATTGCTCCACTAAGTTTATGTTTGTCTGGACTTGTATCCAGGAAGAGGAAGATCAGTTATAGTAAATTATGTATCCCTTGTGTATTTTTCTATTTTTTTTGTTAATGAAACATATGCAATTGTTTATTTGTTTTGAATGTATGCAAAACTGTGAATATAGAAAGTGCATTCAAAGAACTTTAAATCATAACTCAATTGTTTGTTTATTTATATTGGTTAGATGTGATGATGGCATACAAATTAGTAGTTGCTGATACAATTCAGAAAAAAATATAAGTAGAAGTTAAAACTGAATGACATATACTCATAATAAATGAAGAGCATTAAAAAGCTCTCCCGTTGCTAATTCACCAGTGTTCAAAACTACTAAGGCACTGCTAGTAACAGCAGGGGATAATTATGATGCATTAATGGCAGTGATCTAAGCTGATAAGTGGTGTTAATGATAGAGAACATAACTTGTTATCATGACAAATATTTTTTTCCATTACTGGTGGAGTCATAAGTTCATTTTATTTTATTAAGTATTTTAACTGCATGTGAAATTGTGTGCTATTTTAATTAAATGACTACAGCCTCTAATATATTGTAAAACAATAAAAATAATAGTTAATAAGAGTTAAATAATGAAGCCATGCTACAAGAAAATTAAGTGATTGAGATGTGATGTGACATAGTATTTGTCATAAAACCAAAGGAAGGCGTGCATAAGAGTCTTTTCACAGTTTACACTTTGCACATGTTCACAATATATTGTATCAACAAACTCATTCAATCATGAAACATATATTTATGCGTTGTTTTGTTTTTTGCTCAGGTTTTACAGATGAAAATGAAGGAAAGAGGTCTCATTTAAGACTAATGAGTCATTTGAGTCATGTGAGTTTATTTATAAAAAATGTTCTACTGCAGCTGTCTAAAGTAAAGGGAGATCATGCCAAACTAATCTTAATGATTTTTTGATTGGGTGATTAAAAAAAGACCAGTGTAGTGTAGAAGACATTGCTTACCTAGATTTCAATAAGGCTTTTGACACTGTCACCTATCAATAAACTGCAATCTTTGAGTTTGGATTTCAATATTGTGTGATGGATTAGACAATAGCTAAATGACAGGCAACAGAGGGTTGTAATAAATGGAGTATATTCAATGCAAGGTCTTGTTACTATTGGGGTACATCAGGGATCTTACATCAGGGATCTGTACTTAGACACATTTCTCTTCAATATTTTTATTAATGATATTGCAGAATGCCTTGATGAAGGTATGTATTTCTGCTGATAATACAAAGATGTGCAAGGCTGATGTCCCTGGAGGGATAAGCAAATGGTTTAGGTAAACTAGACATATGATCCGAGCTGTGGCAACTGACATCTAATGTGGATAAGCGTAAGATAATACACATGGGTGTAAAAACTGTGTGCCAGAGGGTGTGCAATGAAACCATCGCTTATGCATCTGGCTTGGGATCTCAAATGAGAGAAGGCGGTATCTGATTGACTTAATCTGCCAGCCAATCATAAGCCTGCCTTTCCCAGATCTACTATTGGCTAGTTTTCAAATGGATTATGAAAACCAGCCAATGGTAGGGCTAGACCAGACAGCTTCTGATTAAGATATTTTTAATAGTTTTTTTTATATACTTGGACAGATCTAATAGCATATATAGTATGTACCAATATTAGAAAATACTATTTGTATATATTTATATCTGTCCAAATACTAATTAAACAAAATATATGATCAATTTTGTGTTGAGTAATTTATTTTCTATTTATTTAATTATGTGTATATAGCGCTGTCTAATTACATATTGTTTTTTCACAAATTAATTTATATTTACAATTAAAACTTTTTTCCTATGGGGTAGTCTTATATTCAGGTATTTTCTTTTTTTCCTAAAGAAATATCCAAAGTTTAGATCAGGGTCATCTTATATTCGAGCAAATACAGTATTAACAAAAAACCTAAGACAGTTATGGTAAACCTATGGCATGTGTGCCACTTCCAGTGCTCAGGGGCTTCTGAGGTGGCAGAGGAACTTTATTCTTGAGATGGAGCAACTGAAAGAAAAGAACCAAAAATAGGGGGAAGGGGAAACTAAAAGGAAGAGAAAAAAATGGGAGACAAGTCATAATTTATGGAGAAATGGCACTCAGATAGATAACTTGATTTATTGCCTAAAAATGGGCACTTGGCCACAAAAGCCATCACTGAACTAAGATTTTAGGGCAATAACCAGAAATTAATACAAAATAAAGTGATACTTTGCACTATCTTGCACCAGAAGCACAGTGAATCACCGTGACTCCCTTAATCACAAAGAATACATATGTGCATACAAAAAAACAGTGTGGATTTGCGTGCTTGGTTTAACCCACAGAAATGGTTGAAACAATAACAATTTTATTTAATTCATGGTGCATCCAGGCTTCCCGAGATCACAACTGTCAACAGAGAATCTCATAGCATAGCTCTGGGTGTATTTATGCTCATTCAATTTTGCACTCACATATAAGCAGACGACGCAAGCACAAAAACATCACGATTTGTCTTAATAGACCCTGTGGGTCCCTGCCAAAAGATTGCAGGACCCCCGGACGTCAAGTGCACGGAAGCTCGTGCACGGCGTGATTTAGGGAAATGTAGCCAGTGTAGCTGATGCTCGCTTTGACTACATTTTCCCTGTCAGACTGAGGCACTCAAAGTGGCCTCCTCTGACAGGTGGGATCCCGTTGCAAGTCCCTGAAATGGGATCGGAGCACAGCTCATTGCGGGGAGCCACGATAAGCTGTTTATCGCTAGACGTACCATGTCGTCGTAGCATTTTTTAGGTACTGAAAATCAGTATGGCATAGTATGTCCTAGCATCGGGGAGGGGTTAAATAGACATGAAATATAATCTTAGATTATTCTGTAAATGTATAGTTGAACAGATACAGTGAGGTTGTACTCAGGCTCCATGGTTGTGTTCAGATCTCTTCCTCCAGTCTCTAATCCCGACCATGGCTTCATCGGGTTACACCAGATGAAGCCCTGGGCATGACGAAAATGAGTAGTGGGAGATCGGAGAAAAGACTTGAGCGTGTAATCACAACTGCTAATAACATCAGGAATGTAAAGTTTTTATTCTGTTTAATACTGTGATCTTAGTGAAACGCCTTGCGGCTGTGTTCACCATCATTTTAAACTGACTGTCTCTTTGTGGATCCTGCGGATATTAAATTCATTTGATATACTTGCTGTATAAGCCTTCATTTGAAGCAATTATTACTGATAAGTGTTCACCTGCTCTAATACATGTGAGTGAATTGCCCACAGCACCAGACTTAGCAGGCATATTTTGTTTGAAACAGAACTGCACTATATTTGTATATTTCATTTTTCATGTTATTGAAAGTGTATCAACACTTCCAGCAGACATATATCAGGGACAAAAATTGTCTAAGAAATGTATGTAAATGTAATGTAAAAAAGTATTATTTTATATTTTTACACAGAGGTGTTGTAAGTAAAATAAGTGCTCCACTATTTGTTTATATTTTTAATCATAATAAATGTAAAGAGGACTTACACCTGTTTATGTTGAACTGCATATATCACACACACAAACATATGTATATATATATATATATATATATATATATGTTTTTCACCATAATTGTGCCAGTCTAGCACTTTATATTGTTTTTGTCTTTATTATTATTAGTAATTTACTCTGTGAACCCTTTTATTTATTTGCGTAATAATGACTACAAAACAATCACTACATAAATAATCGCTGAAAGAAATCAAAAGAGCATCAAATTCAGTATGAATGCAGGTTTACATTTTAGTTTACCCACGAAAAGTCAGTGAGAACCACTTTAAATTCAGTTAGTATATAACGTTGAAGAATTTCATAGACAACTACTTAAAAGCACCAATCCACGAGGTACGCATCTAGATAATTTCACAGAGAGCAAGGTCTCTTAAAGGCTATGGAAATGCCAAAAATGCTAAGAAAGTGCATCTAAAAAGTAAGAATATTTCACATAGAATAATGCAATTTTCCTCCTCTGCTTTTAAATGTCAAAATGTATTTTAATACAAATACCAATAATGCTTTCAGCATACTAA